>JAWWLV010000179.1:5864660-5929098 GCA_035041135.1 Platyrinchus mystaceus
TATAGGAGGGATTTCAAGGGAGTTTGGGGGGTTTTGATTTCAGTTCTTACCCCCAGCTCTTTCTGTAGGAGTTTTTTCTACCTTTCTTGGCTGCAGTGCTGCTCTGCTGCTTTTCTTATCACTTGGCTATGTGCCATCCTCTTCGGTCAGTGATGTTCCGCCGGTGCGTCTTTCATTGCTTTCGATGTTAGAAGCTTCTCTCAGCTCTCAGCTACGGAACTCGGCCCAGTTTACACTGTTCCAAGTCCCTGTAGCCCCCCAGCTGGGGCTGGGGGGGGGGCCTGACCCCCAAAGGGGCTCTGGCCCTTAGCTCCTCGTGGCCTAGAACATGGCTACTCCTACCAACTACCAACTACAACTACCCTTCTTTTCCGGTCTGAGTGATATGTTTATATTTTGCAGGAGTGCTGATTGGGTTAATTCTAAGGGTCACCATCCCCTGGGGGTTACCATTTTTCTCAGTTTCAGGGGGAAAACTGTTTTCCCCCACCACAACTCTTCAGAGAAATTATCAGACAGGACTCCTGCTGTTATGAAATAAATAACTTGAGAATAACAAGCAGATGTCTCTGAGTGCAGTTGGTGATGGGATGAAGGAAAAAGGTGCTATTTATTACTAGTTATTATAAAGTAGCTCTTCTGCTGCTATAACACCAGCAGGTTCTTTGCTTTCATAGAATAAAATGAAACACTACAATTTGGGGAAGATTCTTTAGTGTGGGTTTGGATCTTCACTGAATTTGGACCAGGAAAAAGTTTTACTTCATAATAAGCTGTAAAGCTTATAGGGACCCATCATTTGGAACATTAATAAAAACACATTTTTTAAACCACTGGAGTTATCACCTTCAAGGCTGGCTGTAAGATGTATGAAACGGTTGATGCTACAAGAAAATACGAGGCTGTGTTTTCACACATGTTGCTGTGTGTTCTGACACTAAGTGATGAGTTAAAAGAACTGTTGGGCATAAAGCAGCAAGGCAGAGTGAAGAGAAACCTTTGCATTTGAATAATGTGTTACTAAAACAGCTGACACTGAGGAGGCCTGACTTTCTGACTGAAAAAAAACCAACAAAAAATAATGAAAAGAATAATAAGTTTAAATAGTATCAACCTTTTTTTCTAAAACCACAGATTGCTTTGTTTATTTCTTTTAGCTCTTGAGTTTTAAGGGATCTTGCTTAGGTTTGGATCCGAGGTGATTGTTTAACATTAATAGCAAATAAAAAGCACATTTTAAATCTTATGTTCTGTAACACACTGTACCTTCCTCACTGTGTCTCTAATACCAAGCTCTGCACCAGTGAAATCTGGCATCATTTGGAAGCCAATCCTGCTTCCAGTGGAGCTAAAGACAAATTTCTTCCTTAATGGAAATGAAATATAATCTTTTCATAGAATATTTCATTTTCATGTTAAACTTGCAGCTTTTTCTGTTCATTCTTCATTAGCCATCAATTTCAGCCTGGGCTCAGAAATTGCATGAGCTAAAGAAACCATGTGTTTGAGATTATATGTTAGTAAAACTTCTCTGATTTGTCAAAACTCCTTTGAACTGGATTTCTGGCACGTTCCTCTGTAAATATTTGAAATGAGATATTTGTGTGCCAAAGAACTGAAGGAATTCAGTTTACTGTGGAATATGTGAAATGTCTTTTGAATAATTTATGATGAACCAACCTAATTAGAGGTTTATTAAGCTTTAATTTGATGCTTTAAAATTAAACAACAGGAATGGTGCAGTAAAATGCTTTTAATTCAGTGGGTAATGGAGAGTATATGAGTTACTCTATGTACCCATACCTTACAGCATCAGATCAAGTACTGACAAGTTTAGTTCTATAAGCTCTTAGGTGTGCTTAGCTTGGTATGACAGTGGGGTTTTTTTCTTCTGTATAATTTCAACTTGCTTGAAAATCTTATTAGGACATTACCATGTAGAGTACACGTATTAAAGGAGGATTTTGGAGGGAGAGTTTCCATACCTGTAAGAAGGAAAGTTTCTACAGTAAACTGGAACTATTTGAAGCATTTATGGGGAGATGTGTGCTTTAAGTAGGAAAAAGCCACGTAGAATTGTTTCCATTGTCCTAAACAGTCATCCACACCCCTCTAAGAAATGCTGCTTTTCAAAGAAGCAGAACCATCTACCCAACGTGTCCAGTTGGGGGTACATGTACAGAATTGACATGGTCAGGAAAAATGGGATGCTAATTACAGATGTAGTCTGACCTCTAGGAACTCTCTGTGTCCATATAGAACACGGTGTGGAAAGTATTCCTACAACTGGGAGGTGTCCCACAGAAACAGTGCAAGGTTTTAACTTGCATTGTGCTTCATAACCTGAACAGTGATTTAAATGTAAAGATTTATACTACAAAAATGTATGTGTATTCTCAAACATGACTCCACCAGTTTGAAATGCCTTATATTATGACAGAAACCCAGGCAGCAGGTCTTCAGCTTCATGGAAGGGGCACAGACTTTTCATTAGAAAGTATTTAAGGTGTTGCCTGTTGTCTTCCTCTGCTCCATGTTTCATCAAATGCTTGTTTCTTTTATTTACAGCTGGGTAGACCATGCTCTTCCTCAAAAATGTGTGCTGTTCCCACAGGCAACTAGGAAAGTTGGGAAATCAATAATTATCAAAATATTTTGAATGGGAGTTGCTGACAGCTGCTGAAAGAACTTGGGAGCATAGATCATTTACATAAGGACATACTCAGAACTGTAATTTTGAGGATGTGTTTTTGAGGACAGTACTTTCCTGCAGTCACATGTTTACAATTAATTAGACAAAATGCAAGATGTTATTCCAAATCCATGCAAAACAGGCTTTATATTATAATAATCATATTCCTTAAATTTTTGAATTGGATAGTTGGCATACTTTCAAAATGCCAGATCTGCCTCAATTGTTTGTCTGGCTTGCCTACCCATGGATTATCTGTATTGTGTCCTGTTTCTTGATGTGTTTCTGTACAGGCTTCAAGATCTCTCTGGTCCAGCGATTCTTTTATGGGTTGTTTTGCTTTGACAGCTGGAGACTAAATCCTGGTTTTAGGGGAGAGCACAAAACTGTGCAAATATATGTTTTCAAAATATCTAGGAATAAACACATTGTCTAGCAAAGCAAATAAGCATGTTTTTCACACTTACTGTTTAATGAGAAACAATAAGTGTGTTTATAGAGAAATCAGTTATAAATTTATTTCCTGCAACAGAACAGGAAAAAGAAAAAAGCTCAGAAAAATGTAGCCAGCAGTAAGAGATACCTGATTAAAAAAAACCAAAACCAAAGAACATGCCTACCGACTGGTTTTGTGGAAGTTAAGAACAAATGCTTCAAACTGAGGTAGCTCAGAGAATTGCAACAATCCTCTGGATTTTTAAGTGCATATATAACCTTTACAAAACCTTTGAGATCTTCCCATTAGTGGGAAAAAAAAAAAAAAAAAGCCACTGTTCCAAATTACTGCTTCTAAGAAGATGGTATTGCTGCCAGGACTTCACACAGGAAAATAACTAGTCCTGGAATTGAAACAGATCTTCTTTTTCAACGAGCCTAAAAACCTGAACAGATTGTGCTCATTCGCTTTGTGAAGATCCACCCTTGTGACCTAAGCAGGCTCTGTTAGCCATATGCTGATAGATATTATGCAAGTGCTGTCTGTTCTCTCATTTGATGACTCGAATGCCTTCAGCTGTGTTTAAGATTTATCTGAAGCTCAAAATAGAGAGCAAATTTGTCTTCTGCTGGCAGAAGTGCTGCACTTGCTTTTGAAACACCGTTAATCCTGAGCTGAGACTACCCAACTGAGAACATTTATGAAACTACCTTTCAAATACCTGCCTTCAGTTAGGGGAGAAGTTGAAGACTGAGACTCGTGAAACCTCGAGATGAGAGCAGGTGGGATGACATGCAAGAGTTTGAGTGTTAAAAGGGAAAGACCTAAATCTCGATAGAAACAAGATATCCAGACAGAGCAGAGAGAAGATTAGCTGTCAAACTGTAGGAAGCAAGCCTGGTTGTTTCATTCACTGTGTGTGCTTCCCACATATTAAGCCCTCAGAATTCTGCGTTTCAAAATAAGAATTGAATTGTGTCGAAGTGCTGTCCTACAGCTTTTCTAAACACCATAGATATTATACACAATGAGTACAAGGAACAAGAGCTGCTCAGTATGAGATGGTATAGGACATATTTCACACTCAGAGTTGCAAGTGGCCTCCCCAAGGGCCAAATGAGGTGCTTTTGAGCGGGAAAACTTGAGCTCTGAGCTGTGTCATGGATGGCATCCAGGCTAATCTGCTTAAAATTAGCTTGCATGTCTCATTATCCCTTGCTAACTCATCTTGTATGTGGCATAGGAGTATTCACAGTAGCTGCCTGAGGGTATTCATTAAGAAATGCAGATTTTTTTTTCAGTATTCAAAATATTCTTTTTGTTTACAGTTTTCCAGCTCTTGTAATTGCAACACTCAAACTTAGCTGTATACTGTTAGACCATGAGACTTTTTTTTCCCACTACCTTTATTATGGAATCAGTCATTTAAAAGTTATCACTTGAGTGGAAAAACAAGAAAGAAAACAGAGTTGAAGTTTTTTCCTAACAGAAGAGTCAAGGATAAAAAACCCCAAATGCTTCAACACAACATCTAAGAGAAAATGAATTGGATTTGAAGAATATTGGCACTTTTTCCAAAGTTTTGGGAGCACGGGGAACAATTGAACTTTGAAGGTGGGCCTAATGTTCAGGGACAGGGAGATGCTCAGAAGGTTATGGGAATAACCTCCCTGTATACACCATGGAAGTCATTAGCAATATTGAAATTTCTTAATCTAACTTAGTAGAATCAAATTTCACACAGACTTCTGTGCTTGATTTCCCCCAAAATATTTGATTTTTTTTTCTTGGCTATTTGGACAAATTCACTTTTCTGTTTAGAGAAAATCCCTTATCATCCTGGGTGTTGCTCCCTTCTAACCCTGCCTTCAAAGAAAATCATGCAGCTACAGCTGTGGTATGAATTTGGAGTCCTATAAGTGTGCACTCTTATTCTTTGTGCAGACACTGCCAAGAATTCTGGTAATGGTTTAACTTTGAAAAGTCTCAGCTAAAGTGGTAAAAAGTACTTCTATTGCAAGAAGTTATACTGAGGTAAATGATAAAGCTTCCCATTTAGAAACAAGATTGTATAGAAAATGCTTGATGGTATGATGAAGTTTGCAAAGCATATAAACTACTAACAAATCATCAATTTATTAACAATGTTTTACACTTTATGTGCAAACTGAATGACATTCCCTTTAAAATTGTTGTGGCAACTTCAAATTTCAGTGGAGGAGTTACAGAAAAATGCAGATAGTAACTTATCTTAATACTGTCTGGCTATGCATGAAAACTGTTTCCTATAATTTAAGTAAGTTTGAATTTGAGAATATCAGTACTTATTGTAAATGCAGCTTCCAGTTCTCTTTTAAAAGCAGATTTTTAATTTTAAAAGTGTTTGGTTATTTTTAGTTAGTCTGTTTTGAAATTACAATTGACAAGAAAGATAGAGCAAAGATCAGCTAAGGATGAAAAGGGGATTTTGTGTCTTTGTACACTTGGGACAACTCAAAGAAATTGGAGCAGATGCATTTAACTTGGAAGTGAAAAGAATAAGTTGATTAGGAATGTTTGTTCTCTCCAACTCTGATTGTGTAACCCTGAGGAGACTCAGCTGTATACTGGCCTTGGCATACACATAATCCAAGCTTCTATAGTCTAATGTTGATGAAGAATTGAAATATTTAAAGAGTTTTTTTTTAAATAAAAGTTGCAGTAGGCAGCTAATGGCAGCAATGAACCCCCATACATAGTCACGAGATAGTTCTCCACAGTGGAATAACATATATCTGAAACACGCTGCTCCTCAGGCTTTCCACTGGCATGTTGACTCCTACATGTTTATTTCAAAATAGCATTTATTAGAATAGCTTGACAGAAATTGTGACTAGACCATTAGTCAGTAACCTCAGGAAAAGGAGGCTAAAATTATGCCAAGTTGACACTTTCTTACAGTGTACTATAAACACTGGAAATAGTCATTTGCTGCTAAAGTCCAACAGCGTGAAAGAAAAACACTTAAAAAAGATATAAGTATACAGTCAGGAGTTATAAAAAAGCCTAATCTGAAATGAAAAAGAATCTTGTTCTGATCTCTGTTTACCACAGGGATGTTGCAGAGTAGCACCAATGAATCATGGATTGTAACCTGCCAGTGTTATTGCTACCACTGAAGTCATCAGGAAGGAGACATCAAAGAAATATGATGTCTCTATTACTGCCTCTCCTTCACAACAAGTTAACTTCATGTTCACCAGAATTAGGAAGCTGTTTGCCTGTGTGTGTATGTTTTGTGTCTGCCTACATGCTTTGTCTCAAGTTTTCTCTCTGGTTAGAACGTAAGTTCTCTTTCCTGGAAATACTCTGAATTTTAAGAAAGCGTATGTTCTGAAGCTTTTCTCTCAGTGGAATATGTAATGTGATTACATAAAGATCTCTCTCTTCCCATCTGTTTAGTGTCACAGAACTTGTGGGAACATAATATCTCTGAGGCCATGTCCCTCTGTCAAATTTTGTTAAAATCGAGGAATGTGTTCCAAAGCTATTGGAGGAGATAAACAGTGTGAAGTTATAATCCACATTTCCTTAGGATTGGGGGGAAAAAAAAAAAAATTGATGTTCCATATCTCTATGACAGAAAAAAAATTTAGCTTTATTACAAAATTTCACTGCCAGGTTTATAGCATTATGTTATTGCTGGGTTTGCCTTCCTGGCCTTTTGTTTAGATGGAACAATGTAGTATTTGCTACTTGGGCTTCAGGAGCTGTTTTTGGACGCTGTGGGTGAGTTACAGCTCATGTCATGTCACTGGCATCAGGGGGAAAAAAGGAACTTTGCAAACAAAGCCTTGATTAATACTGAACACCAGTCTTTGCTTTTCTAGCCTCTGATGGTTAAACTGGGGATGCCACCATAAGCACTTACCGAAGAAAAAATCTTGCTTATTCTGCCTTTGTTTTCCAGGTAAAATATTACATCTGAGGATGCAGTCAGTGAGGAGAGTCACTCAGTCAAAATAAATACAAATATGAATTCTGCCTTTTAATGGTTTTTGTATCTCTGTTTTTTAATTACAGATTTTGCTTTCAAACCTAAAATTTTAAAATCTTGACTTAAGAAATCATTGAGTTAAGAAATTATTGCGGCATGAGAATGGGTTAGCTGCTGGGGAAAATGAATAAATGAAGATAACTTAAGACATTGCATTGAACATAATTTCCAACTTTCACAATTTTGGTTTAGCTTGGTGCTGCTGTGTCTCAGCTTTACTAATTTTGTGGAGATAATATCTGTTCTCCATTAAATTGTGGCATTTTCTTTCTTATTATCTTTTTTACAATTCAGCACTTGAGGTGCTTTCCTTTTCTGTCCTCGTTCAAGCAATTGAGAAGTTCTTCAGGAAACTAAATTAGGCAGTTGATAAAGTCACGTATTAGATTATGCTCCTCATTAAATTGCACACAGTGAAGGTTTCCCTTTGTCCATGAATCCAAAGTGATGATGCGTGGCTGCTTTGCCCGTGCTAATGGAATATCTAACTTTGTTTTACATTGGTGGAAATGATCCATTGCTCTGTTGAGGGAGTGGAAATGTTTTGCCAGATACAATTTTCTTGTTCATACTAAGGCAACAACAATTGCTTTTTAACAATGCAAATGAAGAGCATCAGCATAATGATAGTTCTCTCAGTATTTGACAAATTACGACTTTTTACAATCATAATGAAAGTATTAGTAGAACTTAGTAACACTAAATAACAGTTCTTTCTATATTTCCATCCAAAAAAACAACCCAAGTATTTTATAGGTTGTTTTTTTTTTCTGGAGTCTAACTCTCCTAGTGATAATAATTTAAAAGAAACACATGAAATTTTATGCTTTAAATTCTTTTTGCCTCTTTCATTGTGTGAGTTCTATGAAAGATGGCTAAATAATCTTGGCAGTTGTTTTGGAACTTGAGTTTTGTGAATTACTGTGGCTCAGTGTCAGTCATCATATATACGAAAGCTCAGTTTTAGAAAATACTTCATTGTAAGGTGTTTTTCCTTTAAAAAAACCCACTGAAGACACATAAGGTGTTTTAAATTGATTGCTGTATGTTTCCAGGTTCTCTGGACTGAGGACTGATGGCCAGCACATTTTGGTTTATCATATTTCATATAACCAACAGAAAAATCCTTTCCAATAGCTAAGCAATCCTTGGTATAATCAAAGAGCAAATACTTGAAGAATATTAAAGAACAAAACTCAAACCGACACACTAAGGCCAGAGGGACCTATGCATTTAAGGAAATAGTGGTGCCCCAGCCACTGATACAAAGGTACCGATATATTTATTTAAAGATAAAACTGTGTTAGTAATTTTCTTAGGTATTCTCTGTGCTTTATGCTTTCTTACATTAGCTGCTTCTATTTGCATAGCAGCATTCTCAGCAGCCTAAAATGCTTTTGTATAATAAACTCTTTTCTCTTTTTAGGCACTGCAATGTTTCTCTTACCCATTTTTTTGAGGGTGCAAACATAAGTAAATGTCTTTTCTAATGGCTAATGCTACTTATTATTCTGTCTCTTTTCTTTTCTTTTTGTTTTTGAAATTCTGTGATGGCTGCACATCAGGTGCCTACCAAAGCTGCTCTTTCACTCCCTTCCTCAGCAGAACAGGAGAGAGAAAATATGAAAGGCTTGTGGGTCAAGATCAGGGCAGGGAGATCCCTCAGCAGGGCAGATCCCTCAGCAGTTAGCAATACAGGCAAAACAGACTCAGCTTGGGGGAATTAGTTTCATTTATTAACATTAAAATCAGAGTAAGGTCACATCCCCCTGCTCTGATGTGAGATCTTCCATGAGCTGCAGGTAAATCTCTGCTACCTCTTGGACCCCCATGGGCTGCAGGGGCACAGCTGCCTCACCATGGTCTGCACCACGGGCTGCAGGGGAATCTCAGCTCCAGAGGCTGGAGAACTTCCTCCTCTTCCTCCTCCTCCTTCTTCCCTGACCTGGGTGTCTGCAGGGCTGTTCCTCTCAGGTATTCTCACTTCTCTCTTTGGCTGCAGCAGCACAGTTTTCTTTTCCCCCGTCTTGTACATGTTATCTGCCACAGTCACAGATGGACTCAGCTTGGCCAGTGGTGGGTTTGTCTTGGAGTCATCTGGAACTTGGGCTATCAGATATGGGGGAAGCTTCTAGCAGTTTATCACAGCAGGTGCCTCTACAGCTGCCCTGCAGCCCCCCTGCTACCAAAACCTTGCCATGCAAACTCAATACAGGTTTCCAGAACAGAATTCCCAAATTTAGGAGCTCTTGCTCAAAAAGCTTTCAGTCTTTGCTACAAAAGAAATTACAAAAATGTCTAAGGGGTCACACATTTTGAGTTAGCTTCACTTTTTTGGTACTTGGCCTGTTCTTTGGAATACATTGTCACACAATTTTTTTAGTTCTCTGCACGTAGTGACATCTAGCAATGGACTCAAGGGTGTGTCACATTTTTTAACCCATTAACAAGTGGACTTTTCCCCTGTGCTGTTAAATTGTGTGGGCTCCAGTGAGTTCACCTCATTACAGTATTTGCATATTCTCTAATAAGGATGATTTTCTCTTCATTATTTATCATCTGCAGTCTGTGACTTTTCTGATCACTAATCAGAGTTAGCAGAGGTTTGGTAATGTGTGGGATTTTATAACACTGTCAGAGCTGCGTTCAGCTGCTTCAGTCAGTGATTTATTGGAGCGGGTGGTGCCAATTTCTCTGTTGTTTGTACCTGCAAACTATTGGAAATCGAACCCTTTGGTGGGTAACACTGATTGTCTTGTCTGTAATGGTTGGTCCATGTGCTACTTTTGTTTGACTCTGCCTTGGAACTAGATGGGCCATTCTGTCTCAGATGTTTGGGTTTGGGTTTTTTTCAGGCATTTTAGATTCGATCTTCCAGTGTCTGAGGAGCCTTTTTATGCAATATCATTATGCAATGTCATTATTTTTATCCATAACCTTTTCATTAGACTTAGCAGAGTACCCAAAGAGCCTAACCTAGAACACCTTTTCTTCTGCTCTGATAGACAACTCATTTGCACCAAGACTGAATGTTTAATTTGAGATTAGTCAAAAAATTCTCTTGAATCTTTACTTTGCTTTTTGTTTTATTGGAAAACATCTTTCTCATGTCCCATGTGTGCATCAAGCTCAGTAGTCCTCAGATTTCTTCACTGGAGTCTGGGTTAATTCATGCAGTGGAAAACAGCTAAGAAAATGCTTCAGCATAGCAGCTGCTTCTGAATCAGCTATTGTCAGAAACTGGGTACCAACAAAAAGGTAACCTTAGTCTGCAGTTAAACAGAGAAGCCATCCTGAAATCTCCTGCAGCTGTTTTCCACATACATGTTAAGTCTTGTGTCTGCTGGCAAACTTTGATTTATTAGTGCTTCCTAGATTTTTCTTACATATTTAAAATAAAAAAAAACAAGCAGTGGCATGCTGGAGCTATACTCCACTTCACATGCTTATACAAATTTGACTTTGTTCTGTCTCTGGTTGTTCATAACAGAAAGTTTCACAGCTTTACCTATTCTGCATGAAAATCAATTAAAGACAAAAGGGGGGGGGTGAGTGGAAGTAAGCTTGTGGGGAAGGGTGGGGAGGAAGAAGAGTCATAAATGAACAAGATGTTTGTAATTTCAATGTTCATTTTAGATGGGCAGGGTTAACAAAGCTCTGTGTGATCTCGCTCTCCTAAATAGCTTTTCATAATACTGAAACGTGCTGGATGGTGATGGATTGATCTGAACGTGCTCTTTCACAAAGTGCACAGGAAAAGGTCCACAGAGTGAGTTAAATTACAAAAGCTGACAAATTGTTTCTAGCATGTTTGCTGCTAAGACACAAGACTTTTGCTGCTTGTTTTAAATGGAAGAACAAACAAAGTGGACAGGCCCTGTGTTGTACATGGTCGGCATTTAGGGAAAGATGTCGCCTTAGAACTGAGCTGCTGTCTATGATTGCATCCCAGAGAGGAAGATGGAGTGTGTTTAGCTGGCTGTTTAACAGGAACATGAAACCTTGTCTGGGTGAAAAATGTTGATGCTTTTATCGATAGGGCTCAGTAAACTGTAAAGTATATGCTGCCATCCATTTTAAATGCAATAAGTGTAAGCACTTCCGTAAATAGTTGTGGTACACTCACTTATATTTCATTTTCCCAAACTTCTTTCAGCTAGTTTTAGTTTTTCTATTGCTTTCCTCAGACGTTTGTGGCCAGTGAGAGAACTTTAATATCATTCATTATTTTAATTTTTGTGAGTAGGCAAAATATTGATTTTAGTATTAAAAAACAGAACCGGAATTGCCGAAGGAATATTCTGCAAAGATGCTCTTTGAGAGCAATTTATCTTACATACAGGGTTTGTGTTGAGAGGTCATGGTCAATGAAACAAAAAGGTGCCAGCAAAATCCCAGGCAGTGAATTCAATTGTATTGTGATTGTTGTCTTTGCAACATGACACTGTAGAGATCAAAAGTATCAGTGGGTTCAAGAAGGGATTAAGTAAATTAGTTAGGGATGGGATTCCTAAACTGCGCCCTGAGCTCTGGGAAATGGATTTTGTTAGCATTTCTGTCTATGGATGTTTCTACACCCAGAGAAACTGCACACAACCTTTTGGACAGTCCCGAAAATGTGGTAAAATTGGTTTGGACCTGCAGAAAATGTAGATAACTGAAGCTGTCAGCAACTGCAAACTCATTTTACTGAAATGATTTTGTGTCTGACACACCTGACCTTTATTTGTCAGAATATTGACTTGGGTACAAAAGAGTTTCAAGCTCTGGTCAAAAGCTCAGTGTGATTTTGTTTATACATGATCATGTGTTTCAAAGAAAAAGAGACATTATTTTAGCAAAAAAGACTTAATTTTAATTACAAAGGTAATTAAATGAACAAGAATTAAAATTAGGAAAAAATAACCCATCTGTTTTGAAGCATTATGGGTTACTGTAATAATGAAAGGAAAGACTAGATAAAGTGCTAAAATGCAATCTTCAATCACTTGGATTTTTTAAGTTTTTCGTAACATCAAACAGCTTATATGTACAAATTCAGATTTATGGTTAAAAAAAGGCTTATCACAGCAAGTATAAGAGAGAAATAGTAGAATATAATGGGCATTTAAACCAAAAGCTTTAATCAGCATTGTAATTGTTATTGTTATTATAATCCTATTTTATTAATTTCAGGGTTAGGTTTGCTGTGTTTCTTCACTGAACAAAACTCCTTTAGCTGCTGGATTTGGTTGAATAAGTCTAGTGCTTTTTCTAGAATCATTTTCCTCAAATTGTCTCTGGAAAGTGCTCTAACCCATTTGGCAGGAGATCTCTCTCTCTCTCTCTCTTATTGCAGCTGTTCAATTTTGTATAAATAATTAAATATTCATTTGAAAAGGTATTGGCACTCAGGTGTTGCCCCTGCCAGCTGAGTGCCCTAACCCCAAAGCTATAGACTCATTTTCAATGCTCTCTATTTGTTCCAATGAATATTTCAGTGTTTCATGTAAAATTGAACAGCTTGAAGAGGACTGACTTTGGGAGATCTGTTGCAGCATGGTAAAAACATTCTTGCTGTCATGTAAAAGAGGAAGAAAGAAGTTAATCATGGAGATATTAGATATGAGGTGTATTTGAACAAGAACCTCATAGAAGAGTCATAACTGTTGTAAATTCAGGTGTAAGGGAGTTTCCTGCTGCTCTTTACATTTTATTTTTTTTTACAAAGTCCTCTTGTGATTACTTTTTTCTTTCAAAAAGAGCTAAATGTAATATTTATTGATTTGTTGGAAACTTGAAAACATTTTAGTGCTAGTGCAAAAAGGAAGATTTCTTCTTTTATTTGGAGACTGTAATTCTTACATTATGGATTGATGTGCTGTTGCCTTCTAACCTGCTATTGAAAACTGTCCCCAGCCAAGCATCAAGAGCAGGAGAGATGGGAGTTTATCTGTTCATCTGTCCAGTGCATAAATTCAGAACTACAGGGGGGCTATTCACATGCCAAATAATATCTTGTGAGTGTGAAATTAAAAAGGGAAATTAAGTACCAGAAAATACTGTTGAAAGTTTCAAGTGTTACCACAAAAACATAGGATAAAACATTCAGATGTTTCTCAGTAACTTTTCTGCTTCCAGTGTTCTGCCAAAGCTGTCCATTGGGTTTTGTTCCTGTGGTACATAGGAAAATAGAGGCAAAAGGATTAACAGTTGACAAAATAAATGACATTAGCTGAGTTTCAAGAAATATCATTTAGGAAAATTGCGTGGGAGGTGTTATTCAAATTTTGAATTTAAAAACCTTATCAAATCTTTATGTCATCTGTAGTTTAACACTAGCTATTTGTGTGTATGCCTATACATAGACAGATATGTCTACAGATAGAAACAACTTTCAGGGTATTTTTTCCTGTTAGTGTCTCACATTTTGAAAAATCTGCACTTTTCAGTTTTCTGAGCTTTTTATCTTCTTTTACTTTCAAGTTAGTTGGTTCTTTTAAGACTAAAGAAAAAATTACCAAAAAAAATCCTGTTTGTAGGAACTAAGAATACTAAGGTTATACTTGAAAATGCATTTTGGATGGGGACTTCATTTCAACAAGATAATTTGCATCGTAAGTGCACGTTCCCTCTCTTGGAGTACACTGACACTTTCTTTTTTCTCCTTGTGAAGAATTTCCTAAAGAAGAAATGCCAGAAGCTAAGCACTCTGGTTTTTAGTTTAAAATGCCTCATAATGTCTCTTTTATGGGCTTCTGAGGTCTGTGAGGCAGAGTCTCTAATATCTTAGAACCTCGCAAAGTGTGAATAAAACAGCACGGCTAATTCCAAAGAGTCTGGTTTGTGATGTGATACCATTTTTCTAAAATGTAAATGGTAAAACGTGTAAGGCAATCGAAGTTCAGACTCAATATTTGAAACTGTTTACATCTGCACTTGTTTGCCTTTCCTCAGGCAATTTTAGCTGATGGCATGAAACCTTTTGGATGCTTAACCTTGACAGTCAGTTGTCATCTCTCCTAGGAAATCTGTTTTGAGGAGCCGGATGTTTTATATCCAGATTCTGTAGTGTTCTTTTCCTTCAAGCAGAAAGAAGACTTGCAACCAGTTTCTGAGATCTGCTTTATCTTCTATCCTTGGTGGGCTTCAGTTTACCTATTTGCTAATAATTTGTACTTGTAATACTGTAAAGGATTTGATGAAGCTTACCCTCAACACTTTGAAATTAGCAGAGGCAAAGATGTGTATTAGAGTGCTGCACTGGTATTGCAAGATAGAACTATCTTTATTTAAAAGCAATCAGCATGTATCAAGTGTCTCCAGATCCCATCTGCAGTTCAGTATGAAAGCTTGCTGATTGTGCTACTGCAGGGAAGTGAAACCTCTCTGTTTATATCTGCAATGAACTAATAAATGTTTGTCTTTCTCACTTCTGTCCAGTTAAATCTAGCTCACTGCTGTCTCATCTCCCCTGGAGAAATCTGAGGAACTAAAGTATAATCTTGCTCTGAAATGCCCCTCCCACAACCCTGCTTAGCTGGAGGTGAGAAAGTCTGAACATCCCAAGTGTTGAGTTACCAGGTAACCAGGTAAGAAGTTTGCTTTTGCTGCGATATTATGTGTTTGAAAAGGACTTTCCATCTCTATTCACAAGTCACTGCATACAAAACTCAGAGATGGATTTATTTTCATTCCTTTGAACTCCTTGTAGTCTTTTCCCCTGGAAAAATGGGTATAAAAACCTAATGATGTCACTTTACACACAGAGTGTGGGCTGGATGGCACTTTTTAAACAACTGTGTAAAGTGTTTGCTTTAATTTTGTCTCCTGGACGTAATAAAGTGCACAGGCACAGTGACAGATTTCTAGGATGTTTATCAGTAAGACTGGGTAAATTGCCTGATTCTTAAAAGTAATTAGACCACAATTAGTTTTCTTTAAATATTGCACTGACCTCTGCATGCAAGCTTAAGGTCCATAAACACATTGACTATTTTCTCACTAATCAAGGAAAAGCATTATTGAAAATGTTCCAATTTAAAAATATTTATAAATTATTCAGATCTAAGTCAATCTGACTAATTTCCTTGGGGTATTTTTGTGTTTTCTTGCTTTGTTCTTTAATTGAACATAATCACAGGAGAGGAAACTCCAGACTTCTTTACCTCCCACATCTTTGTTTTGCCTTTTAAATTTTTTTTTCTACAGAAAGTAGTGTCTAAGAGTGAGGAGGGATAATGGGAGTACTGAAAAGTGTGGTGGGTTTTTTTCAAGTTGTAATGTTTGTGAATGTTAAAGGAGCAACATTGTCATTTTACTCTGATGCTGGAATATTGTTGGTATCTGTTGAGCACTGTCCAGTCACCTGTATTTAGGTACATTAGTTACCCAAGGACTTGTCTATTTGCATTTACAAACTGCAGGCAAGTCAACTCTTTGTGCCAGAAATGCTTTGGTCTGTTCTGACAAACAGTTTCAGGGGAACATGAAGCCTGTTCAGCCCAGCTGGCTGCAGCAGCTCCTACTTCAAAGTCTAGAAAACCATGAGGCGAAATATTTTCTGTTCAACAGATTTTTCTGCCCATTAGCAGCCAATTTAGATGAATCTGCTGTGTTCTACTCGAAGTGCCAGCTTCCAGAAACACACAGCATATGTATTTCAGGGAAAAGAAAGAAACTTTGCTTTTTAAGTCTGTTTTCATCTCCTGTGAATGTTTCACCCACGAGCTTAGGTTTGGAACTAAGTCAGCAGAGCTTTTCCTCAATGAAGTCTTAGATAGTTTCTTCTGAAATATAACAACTATACCTAGATCAGCTATAATTACTGTTTCATATCCCTTAGAACCTGTCCTAGTTCAGCTCTGCTTTGCTGGTGCAAGTTCTTGTTCAACTCCTCAAGAAACTTGAAGTAGAATTTGGTCCTTCTGCCCAGTATCAGATGGGATATATGCAGTGGTGACACCTACAAAATAAATGTTTGTTATTTCAAAATGTCTAGGTTTACTATACTTTTAAAGGTATTTGTCATTAATAAATCTAATACTTTACTGAGCTAAAGATCAGCATTTGAATGAGTGAATGCTACAGAACCTTGGAAAAGCCTGTGCATAAAGTAAACCACTTACAGGTGAGGAACAGGATGTGTAATATCAAACTATCTTTTCTGCAAGATTTTGCTCAATGAAACTGCTTTTAAACTACTCACTGATACAGTATGTCTCAAGATGCCAGTGTTATTCCTGAATTTAACCACCTCTGCAGCAAGTCCAACCCTGTTCATGATGGATACTGCATGGGTTTATGTGAGTGTTGACCTCCTAGGAGGGATACACACTGAAGTAAACATCCATCTACTTATCATTTACTGAAATGATGAGATGTCTACATAGCATTCTTCCCATGTATGTTCTGAAGAAAATATCTAAGTTTAGTAGACACTACTTAGTAACTTTTTTCCCTGCTATATTTTTATACTATGTCAAAACATGTACATTTTAAGTAGGTTTGCTACCAAAAGTTCAACATTCAAGAGAAGTCTTAAAATAGAAGAATACTGTGCATGCAAAAAGAAAAATGAGGATGCATTACAACATATGAAGTGTACATGAAGATCTAAAATGAAATAATTGCTTTTATTTTATATGCAAGAAATGTAAAGACAATTCTTTTGAGCTTGTCAATTAGTGTATTATATCTTCCTGTGTGTATGTCTGTTTGTAGAACAGTAAGATGCAACAACTCCTGATCAGTTTTATGAGGTTCTGAATCACAGAGCACAGTTAATCTTCATTGTGTTAATCATAGGAATAAGTAGAGACCTTTCTAGGCACAGCAGAGTAGGGAAGCAAAATGACTGTGGGCTGAATATCCTCTTCACCTCTGTGCAAAGACAGAGAGGAAATTCTCTCATAATCAAAATTTTTTTTTATTATGAGCCACTTTGCCTCCTCTCTCATTAACCAAGGCACTCCATCTAGCTCCACTTTTTGTCTTTTCTGGGATAGGCACAGTGAGATTATACCTTGTTTTCTCACTGGTTCTTATTTTTGAATCGGCAAAATTCAGTTTTGTTTACATTACTCAGAACTGTTGAACTGGCTCTGAAAATTACCTTAACTTGATTTCTCTATATACATGTGCATTTAAAATATATTAGATTAAACTGGTTTTAGCCTGTTTTTTCTATAGGATCTGATGTAAGTCAATGCAGGTAATAGTCTGATTAACAGTGTGTCTAGAAATTTTTGTTAGGCTCAGTTACATACTAAATTCAAACCAAAAAATCTGGCTCAAAAAAATCACTATTCAAACAGAGATATGTGATTAATACCATTTCTTGTTCCCCCAGTGTTCAGCTTCGCAAAGGTTATTTATGGGATTAATTAAATCAGCAACGAACTATTTGCCATGTGTCTGCCATAAAAATAAACTCCTTAAAAGCTCCAAAGAGCACAGAATGCCTGTGGCAAAACCCCAGTTCTAAACACACAGCCTGATCTTATTTTCAAGTGATCTTTCCAGCCTTCTGAAAAATAACGTAGATGTCCATTGCACAGAAAGTTCTGTCCCACCTTCTATGGTTTGAAAATGAATCAACACGCAGTTTTGGGGTGTCAAACGAGTATAAATTAAATTGCATTGTTCAAAGGTCTTCGCTGAGAGGAAAACTAAAATTCTAATCAAAGTTTATCTACTGACTGGACTCTTCATTTTTCCTGGACAGTACTTGAGATCTGTTCAAGCCCTTTGCCTGAGAGCGCTTTGCTGCAGAGCACTCCACTGAAATGAAAAACGCTTGTAATTAGTACGGTTACTTTCTTATGCAAAGTATTCCCAAGTACTGGAGAAGCTTTAATATTCGTATTTTTTTGCTTTGTACTTCACAGGTTTTAATCTGATAGCAACACATCAATGGGAACAAGATTTAAGGGTTGTTAGAGAATCAGGTGTGTCTTCTTTATGAACTTTATGGACAACAAACCTGTGCATACACTAGATTTTTGTTGAGGCATTCCATAAACAAAGACGCCTCTGGTTTATATAACATTATTTTTAATATTAATTTCCAATACTATCTTTTTGATAAAGCATTAAGGTTGTACACTTTTTGTGAGTAGCAATTTACAGTGACATTCTGGCTTGTGAAAGAGGACAGAAAGCTGTCATGCATTGAGATCGTGCTTTTATTCTAAAGTGGCTTAAAACCTCATTCAGAATGATGAGTGTTAGTATCAGAATGAATTTATTTCCTCACATCCATCAAGCACCTAAGGCTCTTGCAAGGCCTTAGCAGAATAGTTTGGGCTCAAGATACAGATTGTTCAAGCCTTTAGTTCTTCTGTCTTTCATCTTCCTGTAATGAGACTCACCATTATTCCTAGAGTTTTACAAGACTTTGGGGGACTTAAACAGTATTTGTTCTATTAGCTTTCTCTGATGTAGCTGGAAAAAGGCTTTGTGTCTTGAGCAGGGTAATAAATGTGTTCCTTGAAAAGAATGAAGCAGAAGAGCAAAGAATAAAATAGATAAGTAGAAAAGTGTACAGAATTGGCAGTTCTTAATTCCCCTCATGTGGAGACTGTGCTACATGTTACTGAAGGTAGAAATCAATTAAATGCTTAAGACTGATAAAATACTCATTAGCAGAATCTCAAAACTCTGAATCAACAGGGGTACCAGAGCTTGAAGATAGGAAAGATGAAGAAAGGGGAAAGGGAAATTCCTTTGGAAAGACAGTAGTTCCTCAGAGTATCCTGGTTATTGGTCTGTACCAATTTATTTCTATTTCTTCCTCTTCCTATTGATCCCTGTAAAAACCATGAAAGACTCAAGGAATTTGTGATAAGTTTCCATTGCACTTCTCCATTCTCCAATTTGGGTAATTGCCTTCCATGAAAAAGGACTTTGATCAGAAACTTAATTTCGTTTTTTACTTCAGCAATTGTATATAGAGAAATAAAAGCTGATTGACAAAATCCATGTTCTTTATATTGTCCCACAGGAGACTGTCAAAAAAATCACTAATTTCTCTGACACATGAAAAAAGCATCGTTTTTGCCTCTCTGCCTCTCTCCAGTGCTTGGTGCTTCTGCCAGAAACTGGCTTTCTGCTTTTTTCTCTGTAGGATCACCCCCATTCCAGAATGGTACTTTTCAGAAAATGGATTTGTGGCCATATTTCACAAGGGTGCTGTCACCCTGACTGATCATTGCAGGGAGTAGCCAGTTCCAAGTTGCTGCTGATGATGGGAATGAGAGAAGACGAAAGGGGGTGCAATTGGGCAGAACTATTGAGTAACTGCACCTTCCTCCACATATCCAGGGATGAAAAATTAACCTGAAAAAGAACTGTTGGAGCCAGTGGCTTTTTCTATAGAAAACTGAGCGTCAGGGACACGTAAAATAAAACCAAGTGCATGGCACAAGCTCCAGGAGAGAGTATTAAGTCCATAACAAAGCTCTAATCAGCTATTAACATTTTACATAACTATTCTCCTAACTTCTATGCTTCCAATAGGGGCAAGAAAAATCTTCTTACTGTCAAAGCCAATGAAATAATGTATATTTAACATGCAAATATGCCTCTGTCTCCTGTTACTGTGATGTTCTATTTCCGAAAAAATGTGCACGTTCAAGCAATATAGGTCAAAGTATAAAGGGAAGTAAAAATTGCTCTTCTTCCTGTAATATTGATAGCTACAAAGACAGATTAATAAAATTATAATTTAAATGATAATAATTTAAGTAATCTCTCTTTTAACTGGAAAAATATGGGATTAGACCCCTATTTTTCTTCTCTCTGTCACCTTCCCTCAAGTCCCTTAGCAGATGTCAGAATATATTGCATTATGTAAGTTTTCCTTTAGTGTTTCACACTGATTCTGAGGAATATGTGTTTTAAGATGCAATCCTCCTTGATTAATCTAGGAGAGAGATGATTTTTTTTTAAAGTCTTAACCGGCACCTGACCTCAAAAGGAAGGCAGCTGTGCCAGCTTTAGAGGGAAGCTGTTGTGTTGTGCCAGATGGCACATGATAGTTTTTGGTGGTTGTTTTTATTTGGATGGGGCACTGTAGGGATATTTTAGTTCTTTTGTGTCTATGTCTCATTGTGTCCATCTGTTCCCCCCCCCCCCACTCTCCTGCACTTCCCTTCAGTTTGGTGTTACTTGTCTTTTTCTTTCTCTCTCTCTTAAAAAAAAAAAAACCTCTGAACTCTTGGTTGTTCTGTTGCTGTCAGCAATCCTTTGGGAGGGAGCTGTACCAGTCGGTGGAACAACTTGGGCCAAAATAAATATAGATTATAACAGTACTAGAAAGATATTCTGGCAGGATTAAAGACTTCAGTGGAATTACTGCGTGTTTCCACCAATATAAGTGAGATCAAAATCTTGATCTGAAACTGCTGAGAGATTCTTTTCCCTAATATGATGAAAAGTGTCAAGTGCAAAGGAGTTTCTGTCAGTTCATAGTGTGACTTCAATGCTGGCTACACAATATCAAAACTTGTTTTCCTCAGCAATCAAAATGTTTTCTCATTTTTTGATCTTCAGACAGTAAAATAAATCTTATCTTCTTCAATAACAAGGAGGAGAAAAAGTCTGTCACGAATGCTGGTATTGCTTTTATTGTTTGTTCTTTGGTATTTGTGCCAAATAAAAGCTTTAGAAACGTGAGAGAAGGAAATAACAATTGTTTGCCTCAAAACCTTTAGGAATTTGAAGCTTCTAGAGTTAATAGCATTAAAAATGCCAGTTTATTCCTGTCTGCAGAATTATAGTTTTCTAAATAAAGAAATTAAGTGCTTATTAATAGAGTTTATTTCAAGTAGTAACAATTTTCTGTTATCCTTTCCCCTGTCACTTTATGTAGTATTTACGTAGGTTTGGTTTCTATGGTTTATGTATTTTAGGCTCCTTAACATTTCAAACAATGGAAATTACCTGGACAGAAGAAAAGCTATTATCACAAGACAGGTTTCATGTACTAAATATGTTGGTGAACAAAACTAAAGCTCCATAAAATATCAGATTACAAAATATGAGAGAAAAATTAATTAGAAAGGATTTTTTTGTGAGTCAGTACTATTTACTGAAAAATGATACTCCTTCAATCACTAGTTGAAAGCAAAACATTAACTGTTCGATACAAGTAGATCACTCATGTCTCATAACAAAGGCAAATTATTTTAATGTGAAATACGCTACTTTAATTTGTTACTTCTCAGACAACTGCTGCTTTTTAGTTAGGAAGCTGGCAAAATAGTAGAACACATATATAAAACCCAAAATTGGCTTCTTTCTTTGAATTTGCAAGTTTTTAATGAACAAAAGTAGGTAAGAAGGAACACTGAGAAAAAAGGATTTCATGAGTTTTTGTGACTTGGGTTAGCAGGGGGGGATACTTGATTCTTATTCAGTACTGTTCCTGCTTTCTCTTGTAGCTGATCAATGCAATACAGATGTTAATACCATTTATTTTTATTATAATCTAGATAAAATTAACTAATAATTACTTTATTTTATTCTGTTGCCAATGAAAAATTGCAGTATCTCTCCTTAGCCTCTTGTTTGAAGTCCAGTGAAGCTTTTTTTGTTAATTTTGTGATCATGAACTTTGTTACTTCTGGTAGGCTGGTAAGATGCTTTGTCTGGTAGAATGAGAGCACTGTCACAGTATTTTGTAGTGCAGGTTGTGCACCTTATTCTCGGTAAAGTTCTTGCAAGAGACAGGTCGGTGCTGTGAAGTAACAGGGCATCTGAACTTCATTTTGGGTTCAGGCAAAGAACAGGTGGGCTATGTTGGGGGGTTTTTTTAATTCAATATGGGCAATATTTGGGTATTGTGACTTGATATAAATCATGGACCTAGGTGAACTGTAAAATAAGAGCACTTCTTTGTAACTCACAGGTGTTCTGTGCATTTAATACCTGTATTTTGAATATCAGGAAAGGGAAGTGTTGTATGTATTGGGAAAATTGAGTGTAGGATTTATTTCATGCTGTTTATATCATGTGGGTGGGTGTCATGTACTCTCATTCACGCTGTTGAGAAGAGCAGGTTTCCATTGCTCCAGCACACAGAGATGCAACTGAAAATGTGGAATCACAATTGTTTTCCTGCTGCTTTCTCAGAAGAAAAAGCTGAGACATAAACGCTTGTGTTGTGCAGTAAAATAAAAGATGTATCAAAAGCAATCCATGGTTATGTGGAGGGGGGTGTGGTGGATTCTGCTGTTGTTCTTTGGCTGGTTTGGGGTTGTTTTTTCCTTGGTCAGGAAACTGAAGTTGCTCAGTGCTGGCTTATTTTTCCTTGTTTGTGTCTTTTAAGAGGCTTCCACTTAATGAATTACAGCTGAAATTTAAAGCAAGATATATTCTGGCATGCTATTCTGTCCATGCTATCCTTCTTACTTAATTTCACTGAGTTACCTTTGAGCTACCCAGTAGAAGTGGTGAGATTTTCATTCTTTGTTTTATTTTAATAAGCAGAATATCCAAATGATTGGCCTTTTTAGACCTGTTTCTTACCTCTTAAAACTTCTTGTATAAATCTAGACTGCCTTTTGAAATTTCCATGAGAGGGCTTATCTATCAAAAGCATTTAAGTGTATTTATAATATTCTTTCCCATACAAAGAGACTGCATCAATTTTAATATTTTACATTTTAAGCTAAAAATGTTTTCTCATTATACATATAGAACTAGAGTAATAACTCTCATGTTATCAGTTAAAGGGAGTGAACAATGACCCTGCCATGCAGACCATATGTTCAGATGTGATGTTGAGGGACCTGCTTTTTCACTGAGTCCCCCAACTGCCCTTGATTTTCTGTGTCTGTCAGGGGAACAACACTTTTCAAAAAGAATAGTTCACACATTTGAAAAAACAGTATGTAGGAGGTTTTCTGGGACAACATGACTACAATGGCTCATGTGATCACTGGCTCATTGTGCAGCTCCTTTGCTCCACACCAAAACCTGAACTGGCAGAAAAATTAAAAAGAAAAAACAACAAACAACCAACCACCTTTAAATTCTTAGTTTGCTCATGGGGGGTTTAGGAGCCTTTTACCCTCTAATGGGCAAGGCATTAGCAATGGAAATTGTGCCACAGGATTGTTACTATGGAAGTTGGATTCCCCCACTGTCAAATTGGTTGGAAGTATGAACTCTAAATAAATGGGCACTGTGAGTTGTTGAAAGTAGGAACTTGAAATACAGGGCACTGTGAATTGACAGATGTATATGACTTTGAAAAGACTTGCTGAGTTATTTCATGGAGAAAACAGGAACTGGGCAATGATGTCGTACTAAAGGTTGTATCCAGCTCTGCTCTGAGAGCTCTGAGCAGATAAATAGTGTTCTTTAATGGCTGGGTCGCTGAACTAAGCACCACGTGTTATCGATTTTATATCTGAATATCTCTGTCCCCAGTAACTTTGTGTTTTTGTAAACAAATAACTGGATATACTGTGCTGTATTCTGACACCAAACAAAATGATGTGCAGCCTGATGCTAAGTAGGTGTCCTAGAACAGCTAAATCTTCCTGCTTCTATAGAAATACTTAAATTCTGGAAGAGTGCTGAACAAGAATAGTAATTTTTTTCACTTCATTCACACCCCAAAATCACTGAAAACTCTCAAATGAAGTAGAATGAATGGTTTTGGAAAACACCCAGGAAAGTTCCAGCAACTCAAGTTGTGTACATGAGTAGTCTGAATCAAATTCTGCCTGTTCTGACCTGCTTTGTGAATGGAGCTTCTTCATTGTGTGGTCGATGAAAACCACCAACACAAATTATCTGCCATTTTCTTTCATGCAGGTGACCTCAGTTTTGGGGGGGTTTACTTTTTAATTTTTTTTTTTTTTTTTAAGAATAATAAATTTTCCAGTTGCATTTCCTGGGAAAACCAAATTATTTAGTAGTTACTAAGTACAGATCAGCTTCTGTCATTCAAGGTTAATTCTCATGCTGATGTTCTCTCTGGATAAAGTTATTTTTGCTGCATTAGCAAGCTGAATCTGTACATTATCAACAGCTGAATAAATTAGACATAGAAGGGAATGCTGAATATCTTAAAATAAAACTAATGCATAAAACCACAAGTGAAACATGACATCTTAAAATTTGTCATTTTCTCTTTGTAATAAACATGTTTTAACTCTATTTCTTGATTTCTCATGGCAATGTTTGAAATCCTGTACTATTGCTTCTAAAATTGCGATACACTGCTTTTGTAATCTTCATATATTGTCAATGGCACTTGAAATTCAGCCAGAGAAAACAGAAAAAGCAATCAGGCCCTGGATGGTTATAGATGTATCCATGAAGAAAACATTACTGCCATTGCTCTAAAATCAAATTATTTTTTTGCCTTTCTGCCCCTGACAGTTCCAGCAACGTTTACACTGAATTTAAAGGGACATGGACAGGGTCCTTCAGATTCTGCTCATCTATCTCTCCGATGAATGGCTTTAAACCAAATATATAACATAGGTAATGTTGAGAAATAATCTTCAGAGAGAAAGGAAAAAGAAGAAAAAAGCCTCAACAGGCTGACTTTTTTTCACTGTTACATTTAGCAAATTTTATGAAATAAAAATTTGCACCAACTTAGAGATTTGGGCACAGCTGTCTTTGTATACCTCACTAAACATTTTCAAATCTTCTGTCTTTCACGACAAGGATGTCTCTGCTTTCCTGCAACTCATGGAAATGATGGCATTGGTGGGAGGCAGGGGGAGGGTGGAATAGTGTTATCCCCTGTTTTTTATGAACTTATAACTTTTTATCCTTTTTTGATTCAAGTATTCCATCCCTCTGTCATGAGTCAGGCAGTTGAAGCCGTAAATAATTTACAAATAATTTAGGTTGATTTGGCTAATTCATTAGCAGAAGCAAAGCCTGTATAACTGTTAAAGTAACATTTTTAGTTGAAAGGGTAGAAGGTGGTTTACATTCTATTTCATATAGATCTAATGCTTAATGGACTGTGCTGGATGTGTTATGCTGAACCTTTATTTCAGGATTATGTGAAGACTGGACAGAAAAAAAGCCATGCATGCCTATGGAGGGATTTGTGTGGGAATTACTACCAGTGGCAATTAGCCAGTAACAGAACATCTTGTGTGTAATGACTAGAGAAATGTAAGAGGAGGGAGAAATAAGGTACTTGCTTAATTTTGGTGTGGAAACCCGTGTATATGAATCTTGAGTGGCTGATGTGGAACAGTAAAATATACAGTGAAATAACCCTTTATATTGCATTGGAAGAGACAGCTTGTTTTCTCTGGAGGCCTAGGAGTAGCATTTGCTGTAAAATGTAACGTTAGTAATGGTAAAAAAGAAAATAAAAATCTCAGGGCATCCGTTCCTCAAAATTCTGGGGAAACAGATTTATATTTAGTGTCTGAAGGAGACAGGGGGAAACCTGGATTTCTTTGGAGCACGTGTGAATGCAATGCTGACAGTTATCTCTTCTACTGCAGTTTCCAGTTCGGATGTTTCCACTCATCTAATTCAGTGGTGGGTTTTGGAAAGAGCAAAGATTAGTCTGGTCCTACACTAGAGAGGGAAAACTCCTCCCCCTCATCTCCTGTATTGCTGAAATGAAACTGGCCGTCGTGATTAGGGAGACACTTTTGAGTGGCATCCTTTTAACTTGTGTAAATTGTGTAATCACCCTTAAAAGTGTGAATTGCACTGGCTTGTGTTGGTGAGGGTTACTCAGCCAGGACTTTTAAATTCTCCACTTGAAAATAAAGCAGTAATTATTTTAAAAATTTTCAATTATTTCTAACCCCGCCCCCCCCTGAAAACCCTACAAAAACCCCAACCAAAACCCCAACAAACCCATCAATCCAAACTTTTTTTTTTGTTTCACTGTTTCTCCTGAGCTACAAATCAGGTTCTGTCTACAGCTGATGCTCTGCAGTACACTTTAGTTATTTCAGTTGCTGTTCTCTTTGACTCATTATTTATGTTAGAACAATGTTGTCCTCCGGGGGGAAATATTTGGCTGATGATTTGTGCCGAAGTGAGTCACTGATACATTTTGTTTCTTTCTTTGTGGTTTGTTTTATTAAACAAACAAACAAAAAAAAGGGCAAAGTCGTCCATTTCTGGCTCTTAATACTTTAGCACACTTTTAGGGTAACCACTACAGGTTCTGCAAGTGTTTACAAAACATGTAGGAAATGTGTGACATTAAATGTACATACACACATGATTAACCCTTCAATCTTGATTTAGACTTTGTCAGCCTTTTGAAGACCATTTTGTTTGTGTGAGGCTTTCCTTTCATAAAAGAAGTGCTGTTAAGTAGCAGGGGATTTGGTTCTGTGTTTGTTTTGATTTTAGATTTCTATATGTTTTGCAGCCTCAGAAGGGAGCACATCAGGCTTCTAAGAATATTTCAAGTCTGTGCAATCAATGTTTGTTCACTCTGGGTAAGATGTTCCTTTTTAAGTACCTTGATTTGCCTCATGACAGTATATTGAAGAATAGTTATGTTCAGTGTAGCTTCTTCATAACATATTTCTTACCTGTTTATACATCCAACAGGAAGATATGTGCATATATAAAGATATATTTTTACTGTAAACCCACAGAAAACTTGAGCAAGAAATCTCTTAGGCAGAAGTCTGTGGGAAAAATAACTGTAAAAAGTATTTGTGTTCTTCATTACTCATTATTCAAGTACTATGTCTTAGAGGTCATATTCATCTCCCAGTAAGTTCAGCAGTGCAATGCACAAGAGTTCATACCACATCATTTTTTACACAAAAAATCACGATCTGCCCGTTTTCCTTAGTAGGAAAAGAGAAGGAGTAAATTGATAAATGAAGGCAGCTGAGTTAAATGAGCCACAAATACAGCTGAACTATTGTTTCAAGGCTGGTTTATTTGTTTTTGAAACTAATGAAGAAGTTCATGTAATCATGGAGTGGTTTGGGTTGGAGGGGACCTTCAGAGATCATCTAATCCACCTTTCACTAGATCAGGTTGCTCAAAGCCCTGTCCAGTGTGGCTTTCAACACTCCCACTGAGGGGACATCCACAACTTCTCTGGACAACTTGTCCCATCACCCTCCTAGTCAAAAATTTGTACTATTAAAAAGTGCTCAAAAATGTTGTGCTGTTAAGAAACTGCAGCATATAGTGAACAATTATTTTTTTGCAAGTTATTTGGTAGGTATTTCTTAATTTCTGAAAATATTTTGTATTATCAGGGCAGAAATGATGTCTTATTGTAAAAATATTGTTTAAAATATAGGTGTGCTCTAAAAATAAAAATGCATAATAAGCACATCTGGTCCTTGGCTTGTTGATGGGCCCTTAGCTCATGAAAAAGAGTTACAATGGATTAAGTAATTCAGAAAAATTAAGTGCTTCTGGTAGGTAAATGCCGTTGTTAAAATATGTCTTGGTATGTTTACTCCTTCCCCCTGCAGAAGACAGAGACAAAGCAGCTTCTCCCTATTTAGGATGAGCTAAATAAGAAAGTAAAACCAGAGAAAAACCAGTTTTGTCTGAATGCTTGGGTCTCTCTCTGTGAGGGAGAAAGGAAACATGAATTTCTGTATTGTTCTGACATGTTTTCTAACCAGAACAGGTGATGTGTCCTAAGGGCTTAAGGTATGAGAACAAATAAACCCCAAGTTGCTCATATTTATTGGGTAATAAGAACAGGCTTGTTGGATTTTTGTCATTAGCTTTTGCTTACCAGAAGATATTTTTCAAGGTTACTAAACCAAAAGAACAACAAAAAAAATTAAGTGTTCAGCTGATTTCTGGCATTTCAAATAGTATCTTCCATTAGGCCTTGGTTCTAGTGATTCTTGTAGTGCACACACTATCACTATATGGAGGAGATATTACAAAAATTACTATTCACTGCTCAGAAAGTTGCTGTCACATTGCAGCAGGAAAAGCTGCCATCTTATGTGAGAGTGTGGCTTTTCCACTACTTGTTCTATGCCCCTCAAAGTTACTTTCATGTGGATTTTTGCATCACTTGAATCTGTGAGGTCTTAAAAAATACAATTAAATGAAACTCCTGTTACCCAGGAAATGCACAATATTCAATACGTCTTCACTGCTCTGCAACAGAGAGAAATAAAAAAGAAAGGCATTGGCACAGAGCAATTAATGGAGATACATTTTCAATCATTACAAAAAACTCACCCAGAGAAATTAACTTACTGTTAACTAGAATCCAAATGAGTGTTAAATTGATCATTTATTTATGGACATTTCTAATTAACTTTCTTCACAACTTATTAAATTTATCAGAAACAATTTCTTTTTCCAGACAGAATCCATGCACAATAATAATTGTTATGGGTTTTGTATATCTACTTCTGCCAAAAGATTATTTGTCCAGCATAGGATGGCAGAGTCGACTAGAAGAGTTTGCTGTATCATATTATGCAGTAACTAAGCTACTCCAGAATGGAGAAGCTGAGGGGCATTTGCCAACTGTTTTTCTAAAAAAGGCTTTTTACTTTTAGTTAGCTAGAATAATAGAACTATTTAGGTTGGAAAAAAAACCTTTAAGATCACCAAGTCCAGCCATTAACCCAAGAATGCCAAGTTGACCCTTAAATCATGTCCCTCAGTGCCACATCTGGGTCTTTTAAATACCCCCAGGGACAATGACTCCACCACTGCTTTGGGCAGCCTGTTCCAGTGCTTGACAACTCTTTCGGTGAAGAAATTTTTCCTAATATTCAGTTTAAGGGGGTTGTAATCCCTGTCTTACCTTAGATACCATGTGTTTGTGCCAAAGGGGGGAGGATGAACTTGGAAGTTGAATATTTTTTCTACAGAACAGGGAGTCAATACTTTCTTACTTGTTACAAAAGAGCTGTTTCAGATCAAGACTTTGCATTTTACTCTGTGTTGCTGTTGTGATACAAAATACATGAAGTTCTTGAAACTGACTCCTCTGAGTCAAAGTTGCTTCAAATAAATTAAAACCAGTCTATAGCTGACCTGAAGTGTTATTAGGCAGTTAGTTCTTGACTCCAGAAGGGGGAGAAAAAACAGAGCAAATGAGGAAGAGCTACAAAAAGACCCCAAATATTGGAGCACTTGCTTCAGGTGCATGAACAGTCAAGACACAATTAATATTTGATTGTACTGGGCCCTGGTTTGAAGGGCATGGATGAGCTGTCTTTGTGATCAGATACTGAATGGTTGCTGTGCAACACTGAGTCACATTTGGTAGTAGTTGAAGTGTCCAGGTGTTGTTAAAGTTTAATTCCATGTTGAGTGCCTTGTTCTGCTTGAGCTGTGAGCATGCAGTCTTCAAGATGGGTTGAGTTTATGGTTTGACATCTGAGTTTCTGGCTTTTCTCTGAACTCCAGAGATTTTGGCATTGCCTCTAGAGATGTTAGTACAGTGCACACATAGGAGCTTCAAATACACCATTTGAAAATGTGCACGGGTCTTTAATTTCACACCGGTTTTTGCTCTGCTCACTGTGTCATTTTGTAAGCTGATATGTTTTGGTGACTGTTAGCCTACCACTCTTTCAAAGACATGAGGTGACTTCAGTTTGAGGACACAGAACTGTCATGTGTTACAACTTATTCCTAAAGCATTGCTTTTTCAGTTGAAGGGTATCCAGGCATGTGTTGTGTAGACACAAACATAATTATTTCATCATCAGATAACATATGTTTGCTGGAACATATAGTATTGCCTTGTGCTACTCATTGTTCAGCACATGCCAGAGATGCTTAAATTTTTTGCCCTGGCTTATGTCAGGTATTTTAAAATACATATTTGTTTTAACATCTCCACATGCTCAACATTTCATTTCCTGAGGTTAACACTAAATTAATTGAGTAGAAAAAAAACCCAGTAGAAGCTGTTTTCTGTGCTTTTCTTTTGGATGAACAGTGAAATTGTGGCATCTTGACATATTCAGTAGAAATTACTAACTATACCCTCAATGAAAGAATGGGCTGTAGAAACGTAGATGACATGTGATAGTTTCTCAGGAATTTATGACAGAATATAAAGTATATTTTCTTCTATCTTTTTCAAGTTTTTTGTCTCTGTGTTTTTTAGTGGTTTTTGTTTTTAGCCAGTGATATGCTTTGTCACGAGAAGGAGCTTAAAAGAATGTCCTTTGAAATAACAAATGAAGGAAATCTTTCTTTTAAACATGGAGAGCTTTCTGGCCTGCTCTCAATTGTCTTAATCAGATTGATTAGTATCTATGTTATGTAAAGGGTCAGACAATATGATGACAACCTCCTGGCTTCAAAAATTAATAGTACTGCATGTAGCCATGTTTCTGTTCATTCCTGTAATTCAGGTTTGGTCATATAGTGATAAGATTGAGTTAATTTTGAGAGGTTCTTATATTAAAGGTGAAATTCTCCTTTTGACCACTATGAAAATTCTGTATAGGGTGGGAAGGAGGAAGTAAGTAGAGAATTGAGTACTGGCACTTAAAGATGTACTTGAAAGACTGCAGAAATTTTGAGGTACTAGTTCTGTTATGTGTCTGTGTGCTAAATGTATAAGAGATTTCAGACTAGGGACATCGAAGTGCATGGGAAATCCCGAAAAATCCCAAGTCAGAACAGAGAACTGTTTCCCTGGTTCTGTCAGAGAGACCAAACTAAATCTAACCAGACCTGCTTAGGCCAAGTGATCACAGGGAATTCATGAGAGGACATTTCTCCCAAAGTCTAATTTAAAATAAATTTTATTAAACATAATGTCAAACTTACTCCTGATCTGAGTTATAATGATGAGTCTTGTTAATGCTATTTACATTGAAATATTTGCAAATAATATTTTATGTTAATTGGCATGACAATGTGCTTACTGGCACTGTACACTGGTGCTTTCTGCACTTATAATCAGTTCTGTTGAGGCTCTTCCTCAAAGAAAATACGCAAGCAAACCAACTTATAGCTTTACCACTGCCTGAAATTGCATGTGCTGTGCTAAGCAAACATTGTAAATTATAAACTAATTTTATCTTCAAGAAGAGGAAACTTCTATTCAAAAATTGTAAATGTTTGTAATAGCCAAGAACACTGTGAATTCATCAATGCCAGAGTTATATCCACAGTTACTGCACTGAAAAAAATGGCTGCTATTACAGCCAAGTGAACAGGCAGTCTGATTGGAACAAGTTATTAACATTTCTTAGTTCCACTTTCCAAGGAATGTTATTAAATGCCACCTTGTTCAAAAAGAGAGATGTGCTAAGAAATTAAAAACCAGGCTATGCTAGTATGCTGTTCTCACATATATAACACTCTCATAAGGTAATGAGCACCTCCTAACACTCCATAAAATAAGATCACCAATCTTGATGTGGAAGAAAATTAATTTTATGTATAGAGACATATATATATATATATGTATTAGTTGGATATTCAAGAAGTTATATTGGGCAGGCATGAACCAGAGTGGGGATGGAGGGAAGTGTTTTCAGCTGTTTTGAGATCTGAAAGCAAAGGGTTCTGATGAAATGATCTTTAAGGTTAATAAGATCAAGTGATAGATTACGTGTTTCTCTGTTTTGGAGAACTTTGCAGCAGGCATCCAATACAATACATTTATACAAGGTGTTTATGAAAATTGTTTTTTTCTTAAGAAATGTCCCTTAAAATATAATAAAGGAGAATTGCATGTGTTACAGCTATTTTTTAAGACTCTGTTATTCCCAATTTCCTGCAACTTTCTCTGAGACTTTGTGAAACTGCTGTTTCTTGGGATATGTGTGATGGTCTAATTATCAAACAGTATTAAGTTTTCTGTAAACTCTCCCAACTATGGAAAGGACAAAGGAGTAGTGAAGTTGAGGGGAAGAAGATAAAATAATCACACCTTTCTTAAGACGCAATAACAATTTACTGACTTTACTAAAAGCATAAATCTTTCCTGGCATGCTAAAGGGGCATCAAGCTTTGAAAATCTATAATTTTTATTTTAAGGCTAATGGACAGTGTTTTGTAGTACTGTCATCCATTCCAATCACAATGGATCTATTTTATTTTATTTTTATTTTATTTTCGGTTTTTTGTGGGGTTTATTTTATTTTTCTTTTAATTTTATATTTCTGTTTTATTTTTATTAATTTTTCTTTTATTTTTAATTTTTATATTTTTCTTATTTCTTATTGTTATTTTTATAAAAAATAAAATAAAGCAATAAAATGAAATAAAATAAATAAAAATATAAAAATAAAATACAATTTAAAATATCATTAAAATAAAAGAAAAATAAAATTTAAAATAAAAATTAATAAATAAATCAAATAGTAAAATTAAAAATAATAAAACAAAATATTAAACTGAAAATAGAAATAAAAATAAAAATAATAAAATAAATTACAATAAAATAAATTTTAAAATTAAATGAAATAAATAAAATAAAAATAAAAATATAAAAAATAAAGTATTTTATTTGGAAGAATACCGTAGAATCCAAAGTACAAGGTACTGGTTCTAGTATAATTAGATGAAAAAAATAGTTTATTTTATAAAAGCCGAAGGGGAGTTAAAAATAGATTTTTACTGCTCTAGGAAGCATCCTTTGATTTGGGAGGCCTATTAGAGTTTGGGAAACCCACAAATGATCTGTTTATGGCAATGTATAACTTGCACTATTTGCAAATGAGTGGTCATTTGCTGGAATAACCGAGCCAAGCAGAAGGAAATTGGAAGCTGGGAGTAATGAGGATTCTGATGAATCATTCTGAGAAGGCAGCTCACAGTGCAATCCAGGAGAAAACTCACACTTTAAAGCTCTGTTCACCACAGGGATACTTTAATTGGCTTTGCTTGACAGATATAAAAATGTATTAGAGATTTCTTTATTTATTTGTCAATTAGTTCAGAGTGAGTTCCATATGCTTTTTTTTTTCCCTTCTGAGTTTTATAGAATAAAAATAACACGAACAATGTGGAAAAAGTAACTGGACTTCAGTCTGGAATATGAAAAGCTGTATTTTGAAAGCATTATGTCAAACATGGACACGGTTAGATCAATTACCGTGCTTCTGTGCCAGGTTATTTTCATTTGCCAGGCAACTCTGAGTTGTTTATGGGGTGTTTTGTTTGGTTTTTTGTTTGTTTTTGGTTTGGTCATTTTGTGTTTAAATAGTCTAATTTGGAACATGGAAAGATGGCACTTGGTGCCATAGTCTAGTAACTGTGGTGGTGGTGGCTCAAGGGTTGGACTTGATGATCTCAGAGGTCCTTTCCAACCCATCTGATTCTATGATTCTATGGAAATAAAGCCCTAACTGGCTGTGCATGTATTACTATCCTGAATCTGTTATCGTGCCTTCAATGGGACACATGTGATGTGTTTTTATAGCCACCCAAATCATACTACAAAGGTGACAGCTTATAAATGTGTAGCCTATGTTCTTTTCCTTTAAATATTGTGTGAAAGTTAAGCATGTAGGCACAGATAAAACAGTGTGCACAGTTCAAATGTCATAAATACACCAAAGAGAGAATCAGGTTTGCAGTTCAAATCTTGCAGCAGGGTTAATTCAACCACTGAAGATGGATTTTAAAGTCTTTAAGTTGACTGGTTTTGATAAGCTGGTGAGCACAAGTGTAATGGATACATAACTGTGGTATTATTGGTGGATGGATGATTATAGCAGTTCAGTATGACATCTTGTTGGCATTGCAACTCTACCAATCATCATGGAAAATATTATTTTTAAGGTATTTTAAGCAGCAGGATGTTCCAAACGTGAATCAAGAATGGGTAAGTGATGGTCCTACATTAAGCAGTGGCTACTGAGCAGTGCATTCACAAGAGCTTTATGGCCACTGGAAAAAAAAATAGTGTTCTAAGGGCTGATGCTCTTCTTTCATCCTCTTTCAAGGGTAGTAATAAAGAGAAGTGGGGGACAATGTAGTCTTGAAAAAGCTTGTCTTCATGTAGACTTGCAGCTAAAGAATTGCCTGAAAGACTGAAATTTTTAAAGGACAGATTTCAAGGCAATTGCAATGCTAACCATAATAAATGCTTATTTAGTACATTCTTAAGATATTACCAAGATGGTTGCTAATTTTTTTTTTTTTAATAATTATTAGAAACTTTGTATTCTGGAATTAAATCAGTATCTACCAGGAAGACAAAGAAAATGTTTTGTTCTGAATACATTCACAGTATAATAGATTAAATGAATGATAGAAAGAAGACTGACATAGCAAGAGGGATGCTCATCCAAGGTCGTCTTGATTTGTTTATATTTACATATTCTATAAATGTCAACTTAAAAAAAGGATGAAAATAGGTTTGCATGGTGAATATGAAAGTCAGGAAGCTGAAGTGTGAATTTATACTGATCTAGATGTTTGCATGACTGCAGCCCTGCTACTATTGCTTTGCTCTGAACTTAAAAAAAAATACCTTACTGTTCCTATGAACGCTGCAGTGCCATAGGGACCTCTGTGGGAAGGTCGAGGAAGTTTAGGGCCAAGTGCTACATGCTGTGGTGCCAGGGGTCAGTCTCAAGCAGCAGAAATCTGGACAGTTTTTCATTCTTTTGACCCAAGATCTCTACTTCATGCTCTGGTGCTCAAGTCTCTGGCAGGGTGGATGTTGCACCATGTGCCATTTAGTGGATGGATTACATTGCTTTGAATTTAGTGTGCTCTGTGAGGATATATGAAGAGGTTAATGTATGGAAGTCAGTGTTCTGTAAATTAACATCCTACCTCATTTCATTATAAGTCTCCTGCATAAACGACCTCTGAATTATAAGTGGGCTCAATATATTTAATAAACTTAGCTCTCATTGTAACAACAGGCTCTATGTATCACAAACACTTCTGAGACAGATCACACATAGTTAAAAATTGTTATACCCCTTAAGAGTATACTAATCTTCAGATTTTCCTATGGATGTATATAGACAGACATCTTGATTTTTTTCCCCCACATTTTATCTGACTGCTTTTCCTCAGTGTTGAGTGTTAATGGTGATGTCTGGATTTCTGTGTAATTCTCAATACCACTACGTGCACTCACGATTCACCTCTTGGTTTCAATCCAAAAGAAGTCCCAGGGTTTTTTGCCTGTGAAAATTTGTATGAAGTGACAGGAGTTCAAGCTACAAGGCCCTAAAAGCTGTAATTGCCAATACATCTTTCCATTGTTTCAGCAAGAGAAATGTCAAAATTTGCTTTTCACTGATGCCAGATGCTTACCAAAGTTCAGTCAATCTTCTGTTGGATAAAAATTAAACAGACATGCTTGTAACAAGTCATGAATGCAATGTGTTCACCACCTTGAACAGAGCCAGTGAGACTGTCAGTGAGATTTTGATTTGACAAAGGACTCCAATGTAACATAGAAACCTCACTGAAGAGAACGTTTAATACATAGTTGTTAGATATGCATTAAGACATCAGCATCCCAGGCTATTCTATAACCTGTTCTGTTCTCAGCAGTGCTGAAGCACACTGAGCTAATGTGCTTACCTGACAGAGATAAATTTATTAATATTTGCAGAAGAGCAAAATACAGGAAAAAGACATTGAGGAAACTAATTTCAAACACATTTCTTTATAAGTTAATGAATTGGGGCTCCTCAAGCTATCCATTGCATATATTTACAAGCATGAGTATATGATCCAAGTGATTCTTAAATTTCATTAGGAAAAAAGCTAGTAAGAATGTAAGAATGTTTATTGTCTTAAGAAATAATTTGACAGATATCCATCTAAACTATTCTAGACAAGCAGAATCTTGCATGCTGCCTCTTAAATTAGGATAATGTTTATTGCTGCAGCATTTGATTGTGCAAGACTTTAACAGTATAGAACAAACAAGAAATAACTGATTAGAAAATAGCTGTAATAGAACTAAATTTTTATACCTTTTTAATAAATAGTTGGTGGAAAACGCTTTTACCTAGAGACTGTGCTACGTCTCAGTTTCCTTTTCCCTCCACAGAGTAACTGTGTGTATTAAAAAAAACCAGAGAAACAGAGAGAGAGAGACTAAGCTGATAAATATACTTCTGATCCTTATGTTCTGTCATAGCTAACATTAATATTCTGTTTTTACTATAATATCTTGCATTTTTAGATGTAGGGGATCAAGTGATAGTTTCAGATATTCACGGTATCATTCACATTTAGGCAGTCTGGTATCTTGGAGTAATGTGCATGTAGCCAAGTAGGGAATTCCATCCACTGGTGTCAGTCTCCGTAAAAATACATGCCAAAATGTTAATCCCTTTTCCAAAGACCTAGGGATTTCAGTACCCAGTTGCACCCAGAGACATATATTCATAGGAAAGGAAAAATACTTAATTCATTTCTTGTACCAGTTTCCCAAAGATCTCCTGAGCCTTCCTGTCTAAGAGCTTCCTTGCACAAATGAAGATAATGGATGATTTCTCCTATGTTTTTCCTCATATACTGCGTCCCCTTTGTGATGTTAATGTGTGTTTAACATCAGTCCCTCCTAGAGAGGATAAGTAAACCCTCATACATCACCTCATTCATGTGTTGCTTGTTCATGTCCAGGCCATGAGAAGCAGAACATAGCAGCCAATTGTCACAATACATTAAATCTCTCCCTTTAAGTAACGAGTGCCTTTGCAAGCTAACCAAAAGTTAAGCTCCACTAGAAGCAAGAAACCTGGAAGCAGAGACAGATTTGAAGTAGTGTCCCTTATGTTTTATCGCAGCCTTGTCCAAAGTAAGAAGTTCTGTACATTGTTAAAACAAATTACTTACGCTGCAGCTGTTTTGAACCTTACAGTTTGTCATTTAGCAAGCTCGGTCTAAAAAAATAACTCTGATGTAGGTATGCAAAGGCCATTTGTTGAGTGAAAAGATCTCCTTTATTTTATCTTTTTAAACAAGATCAGAAAAATTCTACCCTCAGTGTGGAATGTGTGGATTGTTGGAAGGCAACTCTTTTAATCAGCATCCAAAATGTTCTAGCTTTCATTTGATTTATGAGGTATGACATGATAAGTTGGGGCATTTTCTTTTTATTGTCCCAAGCAAGGTGGTCTCTAATAACTTTGCTTTGGCAAAGTTATTGTTTGCTTAGTATTATCATCAAGTGATAAATCCTTCTTTGCTATGTAAGAAGCAATAGAAATCTTTTCTTCTGATAGTTCTCCCAGGAGGAGAAGGGATTGATCAGGCCTGAGCAGTGGCTTTTGTGAGAAAAGAAATAAATCAGTTTTCCCTCACTAAAAAGCTGTAGCATATAAAAATATTTTATTTTAATTCGGAAAAATACATTCATGCTTAATATTCCTCATGTATTTAATAGTCTTGACAGTACTGGGTGGCATTATCTTTATTTGGCTTCCCATCAAATACCACAATAATAAAGACTAGCTATGATGGAAATAATGTAGGTTAGCTTGTGACCAGCATCACAAAAGATCCTCTCTGCAGCACTGTCAATAAATTATCTCACCCATCTCAGTACACTTTCTACTTTGCATCTTTCATACAACTTGTTTCTAAAACTGGCATTCCAAGCTCTTACTTATTTACAAGACCATCTGGATTGTCGATACGTAAAAGAACTCTGAAATTTGTAAGCATGAATTAATTAAAGAAAAAGTTCTGCTTTATTGCATACATGTTTCTTGCTCTTCCTTATGTCATGTTTTACAGGAACCATATATAATGCAGTTAATTTCTTAAGTAAACATTGGGGCTTTAATTAAAAAAACCCACCACCTTTAAATTATGGTAAATAGGGAACAAAACCAATATATTCATGAGAGAGAAAATACTTCAGAATGCTGATCCCTTGGGTGCTTCCATGGTTCCTCCTATTCTGTTGCTGCTTCATTTCAACATTAGAGATAATGTTGTGATTTCTGGATGCAAAATTCTTGTAATTGATTGGAATTCTAAAAATTTTGATAGACTGGGAGAAGCAGAGGGCATAGGAAACATGAAACTGGAATAAATAAGGGACATATATAAGCTGGCTGATTTGAATAGGAGGGTACTGAATGGGACTGATAGTAAGATGCTAACTTTAAAGTCCTGAATGTCCTGGAGAGATAACTTTAACAGTGCTTGGATAAGGAAAGTGGAACTGGAATGAAAAGAATGAGAGCTGGAGACTCAGAAAACGAGATTAGGAAAGAGAACCAAAGAAGAGAGAGAAATAGAAGTGCATTAAGGACATGTCGGCTGCAAGGACAGAGGAATTGTTGTGCTGACGTGAAAAACTGTACATATTAAAGAACATTTGTTTGAGAGGTGAAATGAAACTAGGATTCCTCTATCTCGCCTTTGCACTCTAGTCAGGAAATACCTGTGACAATCTCCAGGTAGAATGTACCATTCTTGTCAGGGTTATTCCGTGAGGAAGGTGACAACCTACTGCTTTTATTGCATGAGATAAAAGTACATCCTTAATGTAACTAGTGGAGTGCTGTCTGGAGCAGCCTTGTTGATGATCTACGTGCATATAGATATGACACGATATAATTAAACTCCTGTTATTCAAAGTATTTAAAACACAGAAAATTATGCACGGGCTTCTCCTTTCCTGTTGTTTGTTCAGTGTCAAATTAGCTCCCTTGTCCATATACATCTGCATTATGATACTGTCTGTAATTAAATAAGCATGTACTGTGGTTTCCACCAAATTGCTGTCTACTGTGGTGCTCTGCAGATAAATCAGGGCTGGAAACATGCCTTGGATTTAAATCAAGAATGGTGAAGAAAGCTGTCATCTGTGGGACAATAAAACAAATGAAGAAGCTGGAAGTGTAGTAAAAGGAGCAAGGATTTAAAAGGTTAAATGTGGCCTTGTGGTAAAATGTGGTGGGTTGGATTTTGTCCAGTGGTAGCTAAGGCTAGCTTATGACAGGATGCCAAGCCTAGCCTTTTATGTTAGATGTAAATACTGAGACTTTCCAAGCCAGGCTACATAACAATTTGGATTCAAAGCAAAAATTCTAAACTCCTTCAAATTTCTTCTCTATTACCTTTATCACCATGGAGTACTAAACCCACAGTTAGAGACTAATTGTGTGGTCTTCCTTTTCTGCATGTTTACCTTATGATTCTCTGGATCCATTCTGGACTTGCAGTTCTAGTTGCAATAAAAGAGCAGATATACTTTAAACACAAGTCTTCAAAAAATTAGGTCTTATTGTAACGTGATTAGATATTTCATATTATTGATAGTTTTTATTTTAATCCTTCTGTGCATCTATCTGCCAAATATAGGAAAAAAAATAAAATGTGCAACACACTAATACCTGAAGCAAGGATATAGTTTCAAAACCCTAGAAGAAATCAATTATTCTTTCTTCAATGCCATGTTTGTATGGTGTAAGGTCAAAAATATGTGAGGACACAAATGGAAGCAAAACCAAAAAATACCAGGCCCAGAATCACGATTCATTTCATAGAGTCACAGGATAACTCAAGTTGGAAGGGTCCACTGCTTTATTGGTTAAATGCTTAATTGTTTTCTTACAGTCATTCTATTCTACAGTAATTTCCACTGGTGCCTGTGATCTGTTGTTATCCCACCACTTACTACTGTGAAGAGTCTGGGCTAATGCTTTGTCATTGGGGTTTTTTTCTCTTTTATTCTTCTACTGAGAGTCTTTTAAGAGGTAGAAGAATAGAACCAATTTGTAGACACAGAATTATGTAACGCAAATTTTGCCAGGGCTTTGCCACTCCGAAAGGCATGGGGAGAACCTGAAGCAGAATCTTGCAGTCTTTTTACTTGTACTCATTGCAGTCTCAATTATTTACTCTGTGCAAAGAAGAAGAACTGCATTTTACATTAAAGGGGTGAAAAAGAATCCTAGCCCTTGAGTAGAGAGAGACAGGTGTGAATCCTAAATCTTAAATAAGAGCAACAGATGTTCTTTTCTTACGATCTTGTTGCCTGCCTCCCCCTTGTGTGTTGCCCTAGTTCTTGTATTGTTAATTTTAGTGCTTAGACAGTAGCTTACCCAGTTGCACTATACAGAAGAACAAGGGCTTTTTACTATTTGCAGGTGAATAATCATAAGGGCTTGAGCAACCTGATTTTTTTTTTATATATATTTCTGCTAAGTTATTTTTATTGATTAAATTTCTGGAGTAGCTAAACTTGATGAGATGCAGCAATTGTTAGAATGGTGCATGAAACAGTGAAGAGTTAATAGCTGTTTCTCCTGAAAAAGAAAAAGTTACTGGGAATGTCAGTTAATTGTATACATTCAATAGCTTTGAAATCTTACACTGTATTTGTAATGACAAGTCTGTTTTAGTAAAACAATAAAGTTGTTTGCTAATGTGAGGAGGGAAGAGACTTTCTCCTCTTGCCTCTGCCTGGAATTTTATCTTTTCAGTCAGATCAATTTGCTACATAGATTTTTCAATAATGCAGAACTGCTTTTGCAGTATTAGTATCATCTAGAGAGATTTTTCTCATTGTGCTTTGGTTTTTTTGGTTGGTTGTTTGTTGATTTTTATATATATATAGATATATGTGTATATATATCAAGGGGGAAAAGAAACTTTCCCCCCTTTGTTCTCCTTGTTTTGCTTTCCTGCTCTTTCCTGCATTTGCTTGAGGTTTTCTGAGGACAGAGGATCTCATTCAGAGTCCTCTGAGGTCAGGAAAAGAGCTCTTTCATTTGAAGATGTATTGCATCTGGACTCAAAATCTTATTTAAGTTGACATGTGAAAAAAAAAAATCAGGAACGTAAAGAGTAATTTCCTGGCTTGAAGACTTCACAATGCAAATTGCCAACAAAAGAAGAAATGGGAAGAAAATGCTATACTGTCTGCAATTTGTAGATTGAGGCCTAGGAGAAAAGTAGTGGCTTTAAAATAAATGGTATCCAGTATGATTTGAGGAGCTTTGGCTAAACTTGGTCTTAAATTTGCCTAAGCAAGTGCTATGAGCCTGTTGTTTCTGTCTTATGTTGCCTTTCACTGACCGAGCAGCATCTGTGTGTCAGTTCCACAGGAGCGAAATTGGGTTTATACCGTCTGTGACAATTGTTTATATATCATTTATGGCACCCTTTCCCCCTGCATTCAGCTGTGCATTGCTATTCACAGTCTTGTGCTCTCAGGAAATCCCCCTCTCTGACCCCCTCAATGCCCACCTCACACTCTGTGTGTGCTTGCCAAGTCAGGGTCAGATACATGGTGTATGAGGAGGTTTCTTTGGTTTTTTTCAACATATGTGTTGATTTTTAATAAGTCTTTTTATTATTTATTTATTTATTTATTTATCTTTAGCTTGACTGCATCCTTTTTGTCTCCAGGGTACTGGACTGCCACCAGTTTTTATTCCTTTTATCCTGTCCTATTCTGTCCCGGTAGATAATCTTCTTGGTGTGCACTGATGTGTGAAACTGGAGGAACACGGCTTGGACACAAACCCAGAAGTAATGTGGTGTTACTCCAGACACAATTCTGGGGACTAGTTTTGTTGGTCTGTTGATTCAGGTCTGCCTTTCAAACAAACAGGTCCTACAACTGCTGACATGTACCTGCTGAGGCAGGAAAAAGGAAAGCTTGGGTCTGTGTCACATATAACCTCTAGTTGTCCTTGGTTGCTTCATGTCTCTGAACAGCTCTCTCCCAGGTCTTACACTGAGATTTTTTTAGGTCTTCTGGGTAAAACATGGGTTATCCAATAGAAGAGTAGCATATTGAACAAGCAGTGTGAAATAATTTTCAGGATGCTTTTGAAACAAAGATAAAACAGGATAACTCCATGTTTAAAGGATTGAGGCTCAGTTATGTCCTGAATTTTATCAGAAAACAAATGAAAGCATTTGTTTTCTCTTTGGGGACTTCACTCTGTATTTTCCTTAGATTTTAAACTGCTAGCATCTGGAATGCCTTTTTGTTTCTACCTTTGCTCTAATAACCACCCAAAACCTGACTGGAGAAGTGGGAATGATCTCTTTGCCCAAGCTTATGCCCACCATTAAGACAGAAAGAGGCACAAGAGGTGATAGGAGAAAGGAAGCTCACTATGCTAATTTTTTTCCTGACAAAAAATAGCTGAAGGATTTTATGGAAGTGAAATGTATTAGAGCTTTCCCTGTGACTTCTAATTTTTGCAGGAATTGAGCAGGAGAGGATCAGTTGGCCATAATTTGATTTCTGCTCTGTCTAATCGGAATTTGGATGCAAATAATAAAGAAGCTCTAGGCTTGATTCTCGCAAACTTCAATGACCCACACAGGCCTGTTGTGGAAGAAATTTAGTTGTTGGGTTTTTTTGTTGTTTTCAGCATTTCAACTCCTTTAGAGTTCAGAGTTATGATATTATGATAGTTCATGTATTTTTAATCTTGTCACTTAGTTTAAAACTAAGCTTTAGCTTGGAATGTGTGTTAATACAATGGATTGGAAAATCTTGTCTTATAAAACCCTGGTGAAACAAATAATTTCTTGCTTCTTAGACTTTCTGAAGAGCTGTTTATTTAAATCAAAACCTGATGTAGAACCCAGTGAGCTGGTGCTAAAGGAACAAAAAGAACAAATACAGGCTTTGATTTTCCGTTTTTAGGTTTGTACACTATGCTGCTACTGAAAATAATAAGAAGCCATATCAAAACACTAATACTTTAAAATTTATTATACTGACAAATAGGGAGGGATTGTAATCTTATTAATATCTTAAGACACATATCAATAAAGTAATTAAGGTACGAATCTTAATGTCTATAAACCGAATTGATTAAAAGGTTGTTGCTTAAGGATAATTTTCAGAAAACCTTTAAAAAATCCCAAATCAACTAGGCAGCATATAATTTTGAGAAGCCTTATGTTGTATTGCCAAAATGTCAGTTATTCAGAAAAATGGTTTTTATTTTCTTGCAGACAGCTACAATGCTCTATTATGATCAGGTTTGTTTCTTCTGAGATGATGCTTTCCAAGCATTCTTTTAATTTATTCTAGTACAACTGAAGCCAAGTTTACCTGGCAGATGCATTGTTGGAACCAGGCACACAAACTGCAGTTATGTGCCTAAGTTTTACCACTGTGAAACAAAACCCACCTGTGCAGTCAATATTTTTATTTTCTTCTGGTATGACTGAACCAATGCTATGAAGTTTTCCCTTCTCTGCTGTTTCTTGGTGAAGAACAAGATATAATTTTTTTCTTACAGGGCTTGTAGTGAGCTAAATAGTGTCACACAAAGTACAAATTTATACTGGAAAACAGATAATTTTTTTTTATCCTCTATTTCTTGTTTTGATCTCTTTGCCAGTATTTTCCACCCCTTCTCTCTTTGTCTCTGCTAGGTAGTAAGAGGCTTGTTGAATGTTGCATAAACCCAAAATTATTGATTGAAGAACAACTGTCAGTGACATCTACATCTGCATGACACACTTTAAAAGATTTAAACACTATGTTGCATAATTTTTTTTCATGGAAACTTATTTTTAATTACAATACTAGGAAAATGTATTGTCTCTTCTTATGAAACTAGAATTGTTTTGAGAAGGTGGCAGGGGAATAGGATGCTGGAATTGGAAGATTTCTCAGTGTCTTCTGGAAAAATTGCACCTAACATGTCTCATTACACTATTTTTGTGAAGTTGTTCCATAATTAACTCTGTCCATCTGCTTCTTTTATTGCACTGCAGCTTGTGGCAGAAATTACTGAATTCAAATATAGCAAAACCACTAACTCCCTGTATTTTGTTGAACGTCCAATTTCCCTTTCCTGTAACTTCTTTGTCTGACTGGTGCAATGTCATATTTTGGAATAAAGAGGCCAAATTCCTGGATGGACCTGGCTCTCTGCAGCAGACCATATTCAGTCTCTTAAGCTGAAGAGGACCCTCTACTCCTTTTGTGCTGGGGAGTTATGTCATGTGTGTGCAGGCTCAGATTTTAGTGTTCCCTTCAAAGAATGCTCGTTATCTGGAACTGCTGGCAAACATGAGCTCTTCAGCAGCCACGTAAAGGCAAAAGGCACTCTAAAACTGACACAGTGTAGCCTGTTTCTTTCCAACTCTTCCTCATTTATGCTTGACAGGAGTGAGTCTCACACGGCCTAACTGGATAGTTGCTATGTCAGACAGCAGGAGTTAGAGGTCACCTCTTATCATTCTCGGCCATCAATTGAAGTGTCACAAAGGGCTGCTGGCAGCATCTTTTTCTTTCTTCTTTATTGCTGAAAGTGTCAGAAATGGATCACCACAAAGCTGCCCAGTATATTAAGGGAGGAACGGTTGCAAACAATGTCACTGAGTGCTGATTCTGAACTTCCAGAGGTTTTCTTCTGATATGCTTGTCGTCCCTGTTCAAACTTTATTGCTGAAAGAAGGCTGGGGGATAAGTTGCTGTAAATATCTGTAATTTACTACTTTAATTTTTAAAATTATTTATTTTATACAGTTTTTAGCAGAGTACTGCTTCCCTAACACCTCAGTCACCTGCAACCCCTAGTACCAAGCGGATAATTAGTTCTAGGATGTGGGTTCAAAATGTTGAGTAAAACGACTTTATTCAGACACTTTTGTTTGAAATATGCTCTTCTCACACCTCAGTTTACAACAGCCATGCCTTAGTCCACACATACATTTCTTCCATCAGGATGTGAAGTGAGCAGTAGCTTTTCTGCCAAGAGATGTAATTCAGAAGCAGAGTGCTTGGATTCTTTTGAGCACTGACAAAAGTGGACTGTTATCCTAGTAAAGTTATGGTTTCCTTGATATTTACAAATAATCCGAGACTGCCTTTGTCAGGCATTTTTGTTGTGTCACCAGAGTCCTGAGAACCTTAAAACATGGAATATCTGAAGGACTTATCCTATGGCTGGTCTCGGATACGTTAGCCCAGGAAATCCTGAGCAAAAGCCAGGGGCACTTAAGGGCACCTATTCTGTTTTTCATTTTGGTTTGTAGACAAGCCAGGAGCAGTGCTCTAGTGGTTCTTCATCTGCTTTTCTGTGTGAGGCATTTGTTAGAGCCAAATGCTACTAGAAAGCTCAGTTGCTTTGGCTAAAGTTAACTTTTAAAACTTTGTGCAAAACAGCCTGTTGAGAAAGAACATCTCCCCACTTCTCTTTTAATGGTAAGCAAGCAAGGCCCACAGCTGTTTTTGAGAAAATCAGTGAGATTAATGTTGCAAGGCCCACAGCTGTTTTTGAGAAAATCAGTGAGTTTAATGTTGCAGCCTTAATAAACAAATATTTGTCTTTATAGGAAACTTTTCCTTTGTGTTCAAGGGGAAAGAAACAAGCGGTGTGCACAGAGAGTGGGGTTCTTGTTTGGAAAGGGTCCAAAGCACTGTGCCTCTTGTGTTTCAGTTCAGAAAAGTTTGATTCAGTGTCTCCATGGATGGGATAGTATTCATCTAAGACTTTCACACAAACAGTATCAGTCTAAGTGAATCTGTGGATGGTGATGCTCTGTGAAAGTCTTCCTCTTGCTGGGCACAGCCCTGCCAGATGCTCAGCAACGCTTGAAAGAATCTGGGCTGCTTCTGACCTCAGTCAGAGTTGGAGATGCACAATATGTTGCAGGCCAGGCTCTGCATCACTGGAGCTGTGAATTGGGCCCATGTCACTCTATTAAACACATACCAATGAAGCTTCGACAAAGGGAGGGGGATGAGGTGTGAATTGCTCTTCTGAAAGGAGGATAAGCTGTGTTTTTCTTAGGAAACTTGTCTATCTGCTTTGACAACTGTTGCCACTATGGAAATAATATCCTTAGCATGCCTTTTCTGTCAAGAATCACTGTTACTCAAAAAGATGTGGCTTTTAACTGAGAAAAAAGTTTCTGTATGCAGGTAAAGATTCATAACACATGCTATGATTATCAGCCATGGGAGCTTTACAAATCACCTAATCTGAGAAGAGTGCCCAAATGCATGCATGAAGATTTCTGATCAAGATGTTAAGATAAATAATGCTTGCTTCTTTTTCTTTCTTTTTTTTTTTTTTTGATTTATTTTTTTTTTTTTAAATCATTCATGACACTGGAACTGAAAACTAGGAAGCTTGAATTCAGATCCTGCTGTTACGGTGATTCCAGCTGTGGCCTTGGCAAATCACTTCAGTTTGTGTTTGTAAAATACCTCCGGTTATCTAACCCTAATATTGTGTGGCAAGTCTGCTACAAATAAGAAAAAGATTAAACTCCTCTTTGTGCTTTGAAAAAAAAATCTTCCTTGAAACTCCTAGAACATTTTGAACCTGAATAGAGTGCTGTAATTGCTAATTACTCTTGTATGTTAGTAGTGCAAATAAACATGCTTCTTAAGCCTATTACTGCTGCTCAGAAGAGCTCCGGGCCAATACTAATATATCTAAGAATTTAAGTAGACTACTGATGTGTTTATGCAGCAAAGATGCTTTTGAAATACAACAACAACATGCCACCATTTCATATTATACTCAGCAGCATAGGGAATTTAATCAAAAGAGCAAAATGTCAACAGAACAGCTTACAAGCTTTAAGGTATTCACACTTTTCAAGCATGAAGGGTTTTCAACAGCAGTAGTCCCTCACACAAAGATTTATTCCCTCTGAAGACTTTTTCATGGCTCATAAAGAGTGATGGATGAACTTAATTTTTAGTTTAATCTTTTTCTTTTCAGTTCAGTAATTTCTTTGATACTAGCAAAAAATTAGTGAGAATAGGGAACCACTCACCAGTCATTAGTGACTGTGTATATTACAGACTGTTCATTGGCCACAACAGGTTGTCTGACTTTTCAGTGAGTGGGAAGAAAGTCTCCCTTTCAATAACTTTTTTTTTTAATCAGCATTTTAATATTTGTTGTGCACAACTGTCTGACTCAAATTTTACATTCTTACAAATAAAGCTGTTTTGAGGATACCTTTAAACTCTTCCCCAGCTATTACAGTCAGTTTACTGCTCCACAATCTTGTGCTAATATATAAAAGATTGCTTCTTTGACTTGACTGAGAGTCTGTGTGCATAAGGAAGTAGGACTGGGCCATACTGTGGTCTAGAGTGAAACCTGATTCTCTATTCCATGGGCTAAATGCTGGGGAGGGAATTGTATTGACTCCATGCTATTGCCTGTGACTAAAATAAGCTGAGAAAATAATTGCATGCTTCTATATGTAAAGATTTTTTTTTTAAAGAAGTAGCAAAGCAAGAGAATTGAACTGTGTGTCTAAACTTTTTTTCTTGGGTTTTTATGTTCTAAAACCTCTGTATTATTCCATCTTTGCGTGGCACATTTCTCTTTAACTATGTTGCTATACTTAACTGTTGCCTTTTCCCTCAGGTCATGCTTTTCTATAGCTCAGTGGACAATATTGTGTGGGCTCAGAGCCATGTTGATATTCTATTCAGCATTTTCCATCCTGCATCTATGGCTGCTTTATACTGACTCAAGAATTAAAATCAACCATCATGCTCTTTTAATATATTTGAAAAATGTTTTTGACTTCAAGGCTTGCAATTAGTGGAGTTCAGAGTATTTAGAACTTTCCAGTACTTCTTTTTGAAGGAATCAGCTATTTTAATTAGTTTTCTTATCAGAGTAGAGAAAAACAATGCAGAAAAAGAAAGAACAGCTATATGTGTATAAGAGATCATTTTTATTCTTTCAAAGAGCCCGCATTGAAAATTGGCCTTTCAAAAATCAACTTGAATGAAACAAAGCAAGAAATTACTTTTGGGCAGAGATAGTGAAATGACAGACTCAACTTTGGTTGTGGAATTGGTGCAGTGCTTCCTTCAGACCGTGCTTAATGAGGTCATGGTGAAGTCACCCACAGACCTTGACAAAAGTTGAGTAGATCTTTTGTCCAGCTTGTGGACTCAGATGTGTCATTACAGCTGACACCTTTCTCCAGCTTATACCTATAACCTCTTATCTATAGGACAGCTTTCTGGGAAGGCAGAAAAACATGTAACTTATGGGGGTAAAAAACCCCAAGGCACTGGGATTGCCTCATTCAGTGTGAGAGATGCTACAGTATGAATTTCCTCAGCAGGAGCAATTGCTGCTACACAGAAGTTAGGAGGAGGATCAAAACATTTTTCAAAAATTAGGTTGTAGTTACTGTGTTACACTTGCACATGGTAAAGGAACCCACAGGAACAGTTGGTTTGCTCCAGGTTTGTGTTGCACTTAAGGAAAGATACAGGGAACTTGCAATATTTGAGTCCAAGAAGAGCACTGAGCTAGAGCTGTGCAATTAAAATCCGTGGAACATTATAAATAACGTACATTTGTAACAGCAGAAATATGCAGGGCATTTAGAGTATTTTCTAAGAGATATGATACAGCTACTGCAACACCTGTGGTGCTGTAGCATCATTAATTTACTTTTTTACCATATGAAATTATTCTTTTCCCTAGGCTTATTGCCATTCCTTTATTTATTTTTTTTTCTAGACATGGCTAAAAGTATCAATATAAAAATATATTTGAAAAAGAGTACCTTTATTTTTTGTCTTACCTTTCTGTTTTGTATTTATTGTTGGTGTTTTGGTTGGTTTTTTTTTCTCTTCAACAGTTATTTGCTGTGGGGATCTGCCACGTATGGTAAAATCACAGTCCAGGGCCCCACATGAAAAGCAGAAAGAATGTGATTTTTCATATTTGTTTCAGCTTCTCTCCAAGCTCTGGTTGCTGGAAAACTGCTGAAGTGTACACAGATAAATGGTATTTGTTCAGAGGATCCACTGCACTGTTGCCTTGTGCTTGAGCTGCACATGCTTGAACAAATGCATTCCCTCCATCTGTCATGTTGGAATGTTCTTTGCAGGTGTTGGTTGTCTTTCTGGACTTAGATGATTTCTGGTCTTACTGGAAGGAATGACAATGAGTTACGTGGAGGGAGACTATAGTTAAATTACAGTGATATCAACAGGTCTTTTATCTGTGTATTTTGATACAGAACCAGAATTTTTGATCCCGCTTCAAAGGCTTAAAAGAAGTATGCTAGTAAAGATAAACTCTTGCTAATAAACCAGGTTTTGGGGTCCATGTCTTAAAGCTGAGTCTTCTCTTGTTTACTGCTTTCCAAGGTAAAGCTACTCTTTTGCTTTGTGTTTATGTAGAAATGTGGAAAAAAAGAGGTATGATTCCTCATCCCCTGTGTAGGACATACACAAGGAGAACACACTTATTAATCAGTGCTGTGCCAAACTGTCATAATATTTAACCCAGAGATAACCAGAAAAGTCCATGCAGCCATTAGGTTTAACACATAAAAATAGCCTCAAATACTTCACAGCTGAAGTAAAATTTCATATTTGTTTTCTCCCACTCTCCTTTTGCTGCCCTATTGCTCATTTGTCTCACTTGTTCTGAACAGCACAGGCAAGAGAGAGGCAGTTTGGACAAAATCTTCTCTAATCTGTCATCAGTGAAAAAGTTGGATGACATTTGTCTCATTGTGTTCTATAATTTGTTTTGTTAAATCCAGGGGGCTAAACTGGGACAGCTCTTGGCTGTCAGAGTACCCCCTGACTCTAGCAGGATCCCAGTTTGCCTCAGAGTGTTCTTAAGGGATCTCTCAAACTATGTCATTCAGGAATCAGCTGTTTTTTCCTGTTTGGAGCTCTTGCTTACCTAAATCACATCAAGAGCTTCAAATCATGTGTGTTCCTAGACGTGACCATGCACAGCTGCAGGTACTGACAATAAAAGTTACTGTAATTTTCTAATTTTTCTTACTATGTAATTATTGAGTTATTCTTCTAACTAATAAACATTTATTGAATTATTCCAACAACTGAATTCTAATATTGAATTATTCAAACTAGTACTATTGTAGTTATTCTAATAAAAATCACATACATGAAATCAGAGGTCTGTCCTAGAGAGATGATTATATTATTTTTACTAATATATTGGATTATAGCTCCAAATTGACATAATAAATTGGAGAAAAGATTTGAAATTAAGGTAAAATGGTGAAATTATTGCTGCAAAATGCTGCACTTAGGAAACCAAATAGATAATGATACTTGGCTAGACATCAGTTTGTCTTGACATAAAAGGATGACACATTTGTGCTGCTTATGCAAAACTCTCTGAGCTTAGGAGGAGCTGGAAGGAAGTTGGAGGATTGTTGGGTGTCTTTGCACATGTGAGGTGTCAGCAGGAGATTGGCTGTACAGTGTTTTTTTACTCTCTTTATGTTGACTTTCTAGTTCAGTATCGTCTGGAACCAACATTTGGTGCCTCTTTCTTAACACACACAGAGCAATATATCAAAATTGACTTGTCTTCTGCGTGAGCCTTGAGGTTCAAAGCATTGTTGCTGCACCCAGATCTTTTTTAACTGGCAGTACTCTATCAGGGAAGATGGTTGTACACGTCCTCTTCTACCATCTTGGAGGGTTTTTAATTGCCCTGGTATGTTAGTCCTCTGCCAAAGAAGGTAGGAGGAACTTTTGCCCTGTCACTTTATCTTCCTATGAGTGTTTTTATGTGGGTTACAAATGAAAAAAGCCTCTTCATGGCCTATAATGAAAATGATCACCTGAAATAATTTAACTGACTTTCAGATCTGAATATCCTTGAAACATAGCCACTGAAACTTTCAATAATTTTCCCATCTTCTCATAGGATTTATTAAAAAATCAGGAGACAGATCACTGACACCAGCCTTTAAGATGTTATTCTTATTGGGAAGAACATTTCATATTTTTTTAAATTTTATGAACCGATATACTATAAAAAGGGATAACACTTCTTTAACCATAATGTTCAAGGAAAAACAAGGAATGGTTCAGGTTGCATTTCACAGAATCATGAAATGCCCTGGGTTGGAAGGGACCTTAAAGGTTACCTAATTCCAACCCTCCTACCATTGGCAGGGATGCCTGCAACTAAAACAGATTGCTCCTACCTGTCCCCGAACATTTCCAGGGATGGGGCAGACACAGCTTCTCCAGACAATGTGCTCTTATGTCTTATCACCCTCACAGTAAAGAATTTCTTCCTAATATCTAATATAAACCTGCTCTCTTTTAGTTTAAAGTCATTCCCCCTTGTCCTATCACAACCTGCCCTTGTAAAAAGCTCCTCTCCAGCAAAGCAGAGGGGGAGAATCCCCTCCCTCAGCCTGCTGCCCAAACTGCTTTTTGATGCAGCCCAGGACATATTTGGCGTTCTGTGCTGCAAGTGCACATTGCCAGGTCATGTCGAGCTTCTTGTCAACCAACACCCCTTTTCCTCAGGGCTGTTTTCCTCTCAGCCTGTGTTGGTGCTTGGGATTGCCCCAGCCCACATGCAGGACCTTGCTCTTGGCCTTTTGAACTTCATGAGGTTCACTTGAGCCCCTCAAGCCTGTCAGTGCCTCTCTGGACAGCATCCCTTCTGTCCAGCACGTTGGTTGCAGCACAGAGCTTGGTAAACTTGCTAAGGATGCACTCAATCCTACTGTCCACATTGGCAATAGAGATGTTAGACAAAGACAATTCCAAAACAAACCCTCAAAGAATGCCACTCATCATTGGTTCCCACTTGGACATCGAGCTGTTGACCACAACTCCTGGAGTGTGACCATCCCTCCAATTCCTTATCCACTGAGTAGGTAAACTCTTGAAGCAGAAATGTTGAGTTATTTGCAAAACAATTACTTTCGTTTAAGAGATATGCTGCTGATTTTGTCAGATGTCTGGATCAGAGAGAGTCAGCATAAGCTTTTTGAATTTGTGTGGATCCAAGAGCTTTATTATCATTAGAATGCAATGTGCACTCAGAGGGAAGTATTTCCCACTGAGCCTTCTGCTGGAGTGTGCTGGCTTGGCCCAACACTGTGAGATAGCAGTGTGAGGATTATTTAATCTTTTTCTTTTTCACATAACCCCTCTGCCCTCTTTCTCTTTTCCTGCTTCCTTCTCTTCTAGGTTGAACTTCTAGTCTGGAGAGTGCAAATACATTTCTCAGCATTGGGAATGCTGTAATTAGCAGAAGTTCTCTGGAATTTGAAAAGACAAGAAAAGGTCTCAGTCAGTAAATGGATTATTGTTCATGAGAAAAGGAAACAAACCCAATAATTAAAGCTAAAACCAGTGATATCTGAGGAAGCAGGACATTTTCCAAGGCCTTGGCATTTGATAATTACACTGACATTATGATTTTTCTATTATAAGGGCTCACTAAGAACGCTGATGTAAGAGAACTAATAGAGGGTAAAGAAGTAGGAACCCTTTAGCAATGGCTTTATATGGATTTATGTAACAAATCTCATTTCAGATTAAGTAATTGTTTCTCAGTTCATAGTTTTCAACTACACCAGTAGATAAGGATTTTTCTTCCAGCCTCATTAAAACCATATGTCTGCCAAATTAACAATTACAATGCTATTTAGCTGACAGTATCTTGCATTTAGAGTGACATTCCTCTAACGAGATCTTGTGTATGAGATATGTATTTTGTCACAGGCTACAACTAGTGATTGTCCTTTTGGTTTGTCTCATTTCATCCTTTGTTGTAGATAGTCTGAAGAAATAAAAGCAAAATATATTTACATACACAGCCTAGGTTAACTCAAAGCTGGATAAAACAGGCCCTTTGCTCTCATGTGTAGAATAGAATCAGCTGCATAGGCTGATAATATTGATGGTACTGCACTTACTGCTGTCACCTCTGTGTCACCCTCCCTACAAATCCCACAGTGGGAATGATCCTGGGTCTTCTTCCTAATACAATGAAAGGAATAAATCTGTGCTATTAATGATAGCACAAAACATGTAGATAATTTTAAAAGAGGTCAACAATTAGTGCCTTCCATTGGCAGGACTTTCTTCCTGGGAACTCTTACCTGATGGATGAGGGCTGACATTTGGGTGTCAGCCCAAACGGTCTTCATTTTGTCTTCAGCTTGCAGGTTTGAAAGATCTGCTAGCTAATCTGAAAAATTAACACCTGATTTAGTATCACTGCGAGAACAGTCTTGGTTCAGTGGTATGAAAATAATCAATTACATAATTTGGTATCTCAAGTAAAAAAAGCCATTATTCAAAACAGTATGTAAGTGGTTAATACTTTTTGCAAATCAGGACTTTTAGATGAATCGACACACAGAATATTTTTCTCTTTCAAGTTTATTTTTCTAGCTAGTTTTACTGTGTTTTGGTGGGTCTGTATGTGTACAAAAAATGCTGACAACTAGTGAAGAAGAAAAGATATTCCTGTTTACAGGCACTTAAACCATCTTTTCATTGTGCTGGTTTCTGATCTGCAGGTGATCAGAACAACATTGTCTTATAAAAATGTCTGACACAAAAGGTGTGTGTGGTACATAAGGGCTGACTACAGGCACAATTAAGATACATATATTAAGCATAATTTTTTGACGAAGCAGCCTTTGTTTCACAATGCCCAATAATAGATTACATTAGTCAGTGTAACTAACTAGGTTAGAAAGTTAGGCCCAGAAAGACTTTGAGAAAATGTAGAGGTAAAATGACAATCTAGAAATTCATTATGTAGTTTTGGGTTATTTGATTCAAGCTCAGTAGCTTTTATAGATTTATGGATGTCACTGTAGATTTACAGCCTGGAAAGATGATAACAAAATCCAGAAATCTGATGTTCTGTGTAGGCTTCCATATCTTAAAGGGATTAGCTGTGAGTTCTGATATGAACTAATGGAATAAGTTTGATACATAATTTCTGCTTATCATTCTGGGCTATTTTATGAAGTGCCACTTGTGCAGAAGATATCCAGACTTGATAAAGTACACTGCACAACTCATGTATCCATTGTTGACATATATATGTATACTTTTTATATATATATATATATATATAGCATTTGTGCAGACTCTGACACAGAACAGAACCCAAACTGATTGTCCTGTTAATAGTATTCATGAAGCCTACTATGATAATAATATCTTTTCCTTTGAGATGATCCTTAGTTTTGAGATATGTTTGCATAGGAAGTTATTTTTTATTTATTGGAGAGTGAGGCACAGTGCAGTAATGTTGCTCCCATGTCTTCCTAAAGTGCTAATTATATTTTTTGCTTTTAATGAAACTAGGAAAGAAAGTTGCATAATAACACTAAATCCCAAGATAGCGTATGCTATAGCTTATTAGTTAATTATTTCCTATTGATTTCCTAAGATGACAGGTTTTTTAAAAGACTGTTCCTAATCTCATTTCTGTCTGTCATCCTTTGTGACTTGTGTTGACAGTTCCTTTTAAAGGATAAAACAGATTCTTTTTGAAATCTGCTCTTTTATACTAAAATCCTCTGCCAGAGCCCTGTCACTCTCCCACTGAGGTAGTTGTTGACATTTTCCAAAGCACAACAATGTTTAATTTAATATTTTTGTACTTTAATGTCATATTCCTGAGACAACAGTTTGTCATTTCTCTCTCCTGATATAGCTAAAGACAGCTAACTTCAGAAACTCCTTTCACTCTTTAGCATTTGGGCTAATTAGTGTTCTGTTATTTTAGTGCCTGCCTTCAAGACCTCTATTTGTGAAGTATTATACTATGAGCCAACCTGCTGAAATCAGTAAGACAAGGTAGACTGTAAGAGAAGATACATGACATACCAGGGAGAGCTGCAGGTACCTAACTTTCAGTTCTGGTGGATGACACCAGCTCTGGAGCAGAGGGGTTTGAAAGGGGAGAAGAATTTACTGAACAGAGAGTTTAGTACAGGATGATCGCAGCGTGCTTCCAAGGTTTGGTTTACAAACATGCAACAGAAAAGGAATGAAGGCTGGATGGGGGAAGAATGAAAAGTGGAAAAATCTATTAAAGGTTCTCTCTAACTTGCAGGATAGTCTGAAGACACTCAGAGAAAATTTTATGACTTCTTTCTGGCTTCATTCTCTTTCGTTGGTCCTGTAGGAAATGTAAAGAAAATCTTAGGAAGGTATTTATACATCAGCTGAATAATTTAGAATCATCTGTTAGCAAAAAGACAGGATTTGCAAAGGGAGTGAGGGGGAATGCAAAGAGATGGACTGACAAAAAAGTCAATTCAAAAATAACAGATCACATGCATCTACCAGATCAAACAAGGAAGGAGTTGGAATTCAACTCCTCAAAACCCAAATGCTTGGAACAACCACAATGAATGAAGAGAAGAAACTTTATAGTAAGAAAAGACTAAAATTGGGGAAAGGGTGGGACAGTTATAGGAGAAAAAATTATTGAATATGGTGATCTGGAGACATGGTCACTATAAAGGTGGATTCCAAATAAGAATTCATAACATCTTATCAAGAAAAAAAGGAAAATAAAGGAAAAAAGAAGCATAAGAGTATGAATGAAAGATGTAACGGGACTTGTCTCTAACTATTTTGTCCATCCATGTCGTGTATCATCCCTGTCCCCCTCTTCCTGATCAACGATACTAGTAGTAAAATAATTATAGTAATACCTTACTTTTTGGAAGTAGTAAAGATAACAAGAAACTGGTGGAAATTTTAACAACTTCTAATGAGAGAAGACAATAAATACTGAAAAACCTAAGAGACCTCCCAGTTGGTAGGGAATGCTCTTTCTCTGTGCTGATACTCCAAAGATCCTAAAGGTAACACCTTCTAATGTAGGCAGGACAGAACCATGGGCTGTAGTGTCATATTCCCAAGAAAACAGTAATTTCTCTCTCCTGGTATAGTTCAGTATTAGAGTAACTAAAGTGTGCTCAGTTCCCCATTTCTATAGCAGGAATAGTTGTCTGATCTGGAGTCCTATGATGTTGGAGGCTTCTGTAAAGTCAGTGAATTAATAGCCCTGGTGAGGAATCTGGATATTTACATCTCTGAACTTTAAACTGCATATCATGTTTACATGGGACCCTTACCTATTGAAATCCATTTGTGTGTTGCAAATGTTCTTTATTGTCCTTTTTCTGGTGAATATACCTCTTCTAGTATATCTATGTGTGGTAATATATATATATATACACACCATATATATTATGAATTAGGTTGGTTAGATCAGTACTCAAACATAGAGAGGGTGGGAGGAATAAAATGATCAGACCACCACCATTTAGGTATCATTTGGCAATTAAAACTGGAGCCAGTAGTAAAGCAATAAAGTAGGACCAAGTAGAAAGTGTTTTCTTAGAGTGAACCTGTGGGGCTATTTTGTAAGAAATAGCTGTGTCTGATTGTCTTAAAAAGGAAAAAAGAAGTTAAGCGTTTAATAACGTATAGCTGGACTTTTTAATTGGATTTTATAATTAAAAATGCAATCTATCGAGATCCTCCACCCATAAGAAACTTCTGAAGATTTTTTACTTGGATTAAAGGAATTAACTTTGTTACCTTGAGACATCAAACTATGCTGTGTGCTTCTGGGAGAGAAAGATGATTTAAGATTCTTAGAGACAGCGCGGTAGGAAACCACATTCTGATTCAATGAGCCACCACAAGTTAATCAGGACTTTTTACTCTCTATTGTTTTCTCTTGCCTTTGCAAGTCTCATGCTGTTCTTGAAATGCCTGGGAATTAAAAGAACCAATTCACTGTCAGTACTTTGAAAAAAAAAAAAGATGGTATTTCACAGTGAGAGAAATGTATACATCCTTCTTTTAAAACTTTTTGTATTCTTTTTTTCAAACTTTTTTTTTTTTTTAATGTAACTGCGGGGACCCCTCAGAAAGAAAAATGCTCCTTGTGGAAATAAATGGCTTCCTGTCCCCTGCAGAGAAAATTATTAAGAACAAATTTACTTATAAAGTAATAAAATAAATAAAAAGAAATTGCCATGGGCAAAAAGTGCTATTAATTCTGACTGGCTTCTGGCATAAAGCTGAAATAAAGCATTCTTAATGCTTAAGAATGGCTTAAAACCTGAGCTATTCCTCCTGATTTTAGAGGCTCAGAAAATACAGTAAGAACAGTTACAGCTCTGGATATGTGTTCTGGATACATCCAGCTATTTGGAGGTGCTTGTTATTAGAAATTTGGGCTCATTCTTTTCTCTGTTATTCCTAGTTTTCCACAATAATCCCTTCTCTCCCCCCCAGCTCAGGCTGATGTAAAAAAGAGAGACAGTTCTCATAGTACTTTTACACACACTTAGAATAAAAAAAAAGAGGTGGGAGGAAATCCAGAGGAGCCCATTTCCCCATTCACTGCAGCATCTAATCACAATCTGTACATTTGCTAATTGCTGTGAAGAACCTGAAGCCCTGTGATGATTCCTTAAGGGGAAGGAAGCACCTAAGAATTGTAACTGCTCGTGGTTGAAAGGAACAGCAAAAGCCAGAAAGTTTTATTAGTAAATTGCCCCTTTGGCACAGAAATTGGTATGTTAGACCCTGACCTACTGTACAAGCACATGGCATTAGGTTTTGGATAAAGGGGTGGGATGAAAGGGAAGAGAAAAATGAAAAGATGAATTAAAGAGAGGGAGAGAGAAAAAGGAAGAAAGAGAAGGAAAGAGGAGAAAAGGGAGTGAAAAACCAGTCCTGGTTTCAGCATCCATGCAGTTGTGTTGGTCTGGCCCATAAGATGTCCACAGTCCTGGGGGTGCTGTCTGGGCTTGGGTGGGGGATACTTTTTATGGACAGGCTTCTTGCTGTCTATGAAAATTAGTAATAATGCCCAATCTGTTTTTTCTGGAAAAAGGTCAGAGGTCTTCAGGGGTCTTTGGTGGCTTTAATCCCCACTTCTTGGCCTCATGCTTGCTCTTGTGCTACACTGTGTTGTGCTTATCTCCAGGAGCTACAACAAGGATGTGTATCCAAGGGAAGTGCTGCCCTATCTCTGCGTGGCCTCCCTTCTCCAGCCACAATTTGCTCTTTCTCATGGTGTTAATGCCATCAATCCTTGGTTATTGCCAACAATTCTTGTTTGCTATTACTAACAATCCTTGACTGGCTCCACAGCCATCCAGTTTTTGGTGATTGAGACATCCTAATTAGCCCCTTATCTTCTGGGAACTGAGAGCTCAAAGGGTCTCACTTTCTGGCTGTTTATAGGGTTGTTGGAGAGTAGGCTTTAGTCATAGTTAATTTTCCATCCTGGCTGCCATTTGAGTTAGTAGCTTGATTTGAAGGTTCAATAACAAAAATATTAATCCACTTGGCTTGTTATTCAGGCAAGAAAAATAAGTTTCCAAGGCTGTTCATTAAAAAGCAGGTGCTCATTAGGCACCTGTTAGTTCCTGGGAACAGGCAGTGCTTCTGAGAAGCTCAGGAGGGGCTTTGCTCAGGTGCAGGTTGTCAAGAACGAGGCCTAATGAGCATTTCTCAGCTCAGAGTAGGGAGGGGTGGATGCACCACCACAATCCATCCATCCCATGACTAAAGGCAACTTCTCTGGGCCTTTACAACTTCATATCTCAACTCCAACCTGTAATCAAGTAAGTTATTATCTGAAGAATTTAAGTGTTCTATTTAAGTTGGGGGGGGGAGATGAATTAATTTAAGATGTATTGATTTATGGATATACAATAAAGATGGTAAGTAATGTGTGTATTTGTATTTCAGTAGGAGCAAGTGTAGTGGCAAAACAGTAAGACTGAAATTGTGGTATGATTTCCAGGAGACTGAGGCTAAAGAAGCATAAAATACCTTTCAGATTGTTCAGCAAGTTTCTGAATAGTCTTGTGTGCTATTGGTAAAATGGTTGACTTTCCCCTCCTTCTCCCTGCCTGGCCCTCTGTGCATCCCATGGACTTTGGGATGCACTAAACAGATTGAACAAAGCAAGTCATTAAATGAATCCCCCCGGGGTAGGAGTACAAGCAGCTCAGTTCCTGAAGCCTAATTGAGGCAAGAGGAAATAAATCAAAACAATCAAGCAAATGTTTGATTCCAGGTCACGTGCCCAGGGAACTATCTACTGGTGGTTGAAGGTCTTGTGTTTCATAGAAAGGAAATAAGATGTGCCCAAGTCTTGACCAAGTAAAAAACACGAGAATAAAAGTCACTACCTGAAAAGTGGAATGTAGGGATGGCTAAGGCATATGTTTAGTATCAGGCAACATTTTGAGGGGCTTTACATAGAGCTGTATAACCTGTCATTAAGATGATGAGGTGCAATAAGCTTTCATTAAAATTTGCACTTTAAGATATGATACAGATTCTTCAGTTATTTCCTAACTCAGTAACTGTTGTTACACTACCTGTAAACCATGTAACTGCTTCAGTAGACTGTAAGCATAAGTTTCTATGGAATAGATAGGGACTTGTAAAACAAACAAACAAACAAACAACCTAGAGAAAAACAGCCAACATACCCCCTAACTAAACACTAACCCACCTACTCCCAACCTCCCAAACTGGATGCAAATGTCAGATAAAGTCATCACTGCACCATTTCAACAGAAAAAAAAAAAAAAAAAAAAAAAAAAAAAAAAAGAGAGAGAGAGAGAGAGAAAAATCCTGTGAGATTTGTGTCAAAATTTTACTTTTATTTGATTTGGTACCATCCCTTTGATTTGGAAATTCACCTGGTAATGCATTCATAGGACTGTTGGAATTGTTGCCAATTGTTTAATTGTTCTGTTTGTGAAAGGGATGTTCATACACAATACATGGAAGAGTTAGGAAACCTGGGGCCTCAACTCTGATTTCAATGCAGAAGGATCATGGCATGAATGCTCTTGTAAAACTAAGGTTCTAAACTGGATGCAATACTTCAGATTTCTTGATGGTGGCGTGTGTCACTGTTGGGTTTGTAGGTTTGTTTTGTTTTGTCAGATTGGAGGAAGAGTTTTGCTGTAAATATGCAACCCGGAACAACCAATTTCCCCACCTGCTTTGCTGCAGACGTGCTCCCAGTGATCTGAATGCAGCTTCATCACCAATTATGGGAGACCTCAGTGCCACAACCCCGGGACAGCTTGGGGCCAGCACTTGCGTTCACATTTTTAATGATGCATCTGTCACTGCCTCCTCAGAGCTGATTTCATACTAATGTGGTATGAAGGATGCTAAGATTTATAATCTCTGTTGCTGAACAGAATGAAAATATGCAATTTTGTGAGGAAGTAGAAACTGTGTGTTTATATATATATTTTTATAAAACTGTGCCAATCTCTGGCCTTTTTTCTCCTTTGAAAACTTGCACTACTCTCATTGATGTAATTCTTTTTTTTTCAATAGTTTTCCTGTAATAATAATTTGAACAAAGGCTTGTTTTTCACTTAGCATCACACTGACTGTTGACAGGAATTTAATTAGGAAATGAACTTTTCCAAAATATCGGAATTTTCATCTGCTACTGCCTCTTCTGAAATACAGAGGATAATTTTTCATGTATGTAGTATACATCAAGGTATACAGACCATATAGAGATGTGTTTTAAAGAGCTTGAAGTCCAAAGAATTCGTTATGCTGATGAAAACCAGGGACAGGCATAGTTTTAGCTGCTCTTCAGCAAATAAACTTTACAGGATGTTAATTAAAGAAAGAACGATGCAGGAATTAAAATGTGGGCATCTCAGCTGTGTTCAAGATATGCTGTAGGTTTGGGGGTTTGTTTTGTTTGGGGGTTTTCTTTGTTTGGTTTGGGTTTTTTTTTCCCCCCCTATCATTGGAATGCCCAAAATGTCAGACATCTTTTGTTTGGCTGTGTACCTCCTTGTTACCATCAAAGTGTGTATTAATTGTCCTGTTGGTAAAAGAAAGCATACTTTTTGTAGTCTTCTTCTGCAAGATGGTTTATTACAGGACTTCTGGCAATGCCAGTGAGGGAGAAGTGCAAATGGTGAATTCACCTCATGCCTTGTGTTTGCAAAACAAGAAAACAGCTTCAATCACTTTAAAAAATATTTTTCTGGGTTTTTTTTTGTTTGGTTTGGGGTTTTTTTACATTTTTTTCCCACATTCGTTTTTTACTCACGTTCTCTTTCCCAGAAAAATGTAGGTAATGGTTTACTAGAAACAAAGAAGTGTATCTACTTATATGCCTGTGTTTTGAGCGTGCAAATCTTTTGTTTCTTTCAGAAACTGGGCTCAACTTGTGTTTACTCAGCTCTTTGCAGCTAATATGCACAATGTGTCAGTATTTTAAGTACAGTCACAGTGTAGCTATTGCCATTTGCTAGTCCAAAAGGAGTGTCATAGACTCCATGCTGTATCTGTGCTGCAGGGGCAGGAATTTGCACACCTTACATTTCTCTTGTGAATCTAAATGTTTGAAGTCCCAGGGTCAGTTTGACTCCTTTATTCCTGATACTCATGTTTACTCCTTCCCTAACACCAAGCAGTACATGTGGGATGGGGAATGGGGGTTGTGGTCCACTCATAAAGGTAAGACTTCGTCCCTGCTTTTCATTTCTCACATTTTTCCCTTCCTCCAATGTGGGTCCTTCCCACAGGCTGCAGTTCTTCAGGGCTCTAGGGGGGCAACCTGCTTTCACAGTGTTCTTCTCCATGGGCTCCCAGGGAATTTCTGCTCTGACACCGGGAGTGACTCCCCCCCATCTCCTTTCTTCACTGACCTTGGTGTCTGCAGTGTTGTCCCTCTCTCTCAAAACTCCTGCACGGCACTTTTTCTCCTTCTTAAAGATTTTATCACAGAGGCACTACCGATGTTGCTGTTGGGCTCAGCTTCAACCAGCTGTCCATTTTGGAGCCCGCTGGAACTGGCTCTGCCCCAGACAGAGGCAACTCCTGGTGTCTTCTCACAGAAGCCCCCCTGCAGCCCCAGCTACCCAAGCCCCATCACATAAGCCAAATAGACCAAGTTTCTTTGAAAACAGTGCAGTCAGTTCTTTTTCTGCAGACAGAATTTGTCTCTTCCCATCAGCACCAAACTGTGATGCTTTGTTATTACTATGACAAGGCAGGAAGGGTTTGAGTCTCTGCAGAATTCTAAGACAGGTTGTTGCCAGAAACAGTCTCTTCCTTTGTACGGGACACCATTTCAAATTGAGCATAAAAATGAAGGGAATAACAAGAAGATAACCAAGTGGATACGCAGATTTTAAGGGAGCAGTTTTCTTTGTCTTTTTTTTTTTTTTTGGACTGAAGTGAAGAGCTTTCTATTGGAAAGAAATTTTTTGTGGAACGAAAAACCCCCCAAAACCCCCAAATGCTGTGGTTGGGTGATGCCATACTCTTCACTTGTTTCCTTGGATTCCAGAGGTGGGTTGTTTCTTATTGGCAAGACATTTTCTGTGCTGCTGAATTGTTTGTAAGGAAGAATGAGACTGCGTGTGCTTTAGAGTGGCCAAGACTACTTTTGGTACTGTTTTGTTGAGGCTTTGCAGATAGGAATGACATATAATTACTTAGACACAGTTGCCCTCTTGAGTGGGATGCTCCCTGAGTGCTTCCTTCCTGCTGCAATTCTTTGTGAAGAAGAGAGTCCACATACTATTGAAAAAATGATCTATCTATTCTCTTAAGCTTACAAAAAAAACATAGTGAAATGAACTGGTTTTGTCCCAGTAGTCTTATATTTTTTGAATAACATCTATTTTCAAGCTGCCATTCCTACTAGAAGAAAATGCATTCAATCAAATTTTTCTCACACAAAAGCTTAGATTTTCATCTCTGGAGTTTAAATAAATGATACCACAGCTTTTAGGCCTGCACATGTCTGCAAGCTATAATGTCAGGAAAATTGCAAATGCCAGAGATGATTTTGATGCTCTTTCTCCGTGAGCTTTTAAATCACAGTACTGCTTAAATACAGTCCTTGAAGTTCTGGTTTAATTGAATGCAAACTGAGCCCTAACATAACTTGATTTGCAGTCCACTTGAGATCAGGGTATAAGAACATCACATTTAGGCAGAGAAAGTTTTAGTTCAATTATAAGAGATGAGGATTTTATTGATAGTTTGGTAGCAGCAGAACACAGAATGGCACAGTATTTGGGAATGAAACCATTGTAAGTAACTGATCTGCAAAGTCATTCTTTTTCAAAGGCTGAAATGTGATTTTCTATAAGTAAGGGGCTAGGATTGTATTGTTTTGATTTTAATAGGAGCCTACTCTAGAAGGTTTCTTCTTGCCTGCAACAGTTTGCAACCATTTTAGAAACTGATCTGGCAGGAATCAACTTTACACTATACTAATCAACCATTATTAAATGTGATTCAGTAATGCACTGTTAATAACCTCGAAGAAATTGTAGCTGAGAACTTCATAGCAAAGCACATTCACTGTAATTATCAGCTGTCGAAAAAGTCTGGGATTAAACAGTGTTAAGGGTTAGAACAAGAAAGATGAAGAAACAGATAGTCCTTTTTTTCTGTAAGTTGATGGCAGATGCATCAACATTCCTCAGTTTGCGTATTCTGAATAGCCACTATTTATGGAAAAGATCCAAAGTTAAAAAAAAAATAGTGAAACTGTTCACACAAATCATTGAGCTGAGTGAAACAATAAAGTGTGTGTATCTGGTTTCATCAGTAATATACTCTGGAAGGAACTGAAAAGTTACTTCTGTAATGGTAAGGCTGTTCATATATTGTAGTGGTAGGCTTTTCACAGATTTTGACCCAATATGGTATGCATACATATGCATTTATATGTAGTATCTAATATGTGGAGATTTTATGGTATTTAACTCATCAAATAAGTAAGAGGAAAAAATTGCCTAGTAAAACACTTTTAGTGGCCAAGGGAAGAAATATGAGTTGGGAAGGAGTGGAAGATGGAGCAAACATAGGTAGAGTTGCTTAACTTGCTTCTGTAAATCCTATGACATTTTATATTAACTAAGGATCTTGAAGCAGTTTTGTAATCCCAGGTTTTCATCCTTTCTGTTCATGTTTCTATTATTCCCATTTTTGTAAATGTCTTTCCAAAGAGTTCTTCCCTTTACAGCTTTTCACTTGTTTTTCTGTTTGTCCTCTTTGCAGTACATCCTAGTTTCATCCTCCCTCTGTATTTGCTGATCTGAGACACACAGAACCTGAAAAATATTGTGCAGCTAATTCAGAACTCCACGTTAATGCCAATCTCAGGGAAACATACTGCTCCAAGGTTTGAAGTCCACCTTCCTCAAAGGGCAAACCTTTATTTACAGCTGTTTATTCACATCACAGAGGGTGTGTGAGTGTGGAATCAGGCTAGGGGAACAGCAACTGGCATATTTATTCTATGCTTAAAATGTGACTACGGTTTCTCCTTGATTTACTCTGACCTTGCTATAGAAATTATGAAACCACAAAGGACCATAAGTTTCTATCTCAGGAGTGTGTCCCACTCAATATTATTTCAGAGCAGAAGTTTGCCTTGAAGGTAAATTTCTGATCTGACAAATGTTAGTGATCTAAACAAGGTGAATGCAGCGCTCTCACTGCCACGACCCCAGTTCGATTCCCGAAGCGGGTTCAGGGATACTCCCCCGGGTAGATGGAGCTCGTCAGCCCCTAAGGCCATCCATCTAAGAGAAGGTCACTCTA
>JAWWLV010000179.1:5929198-5959000 GCA_035041135.1 Platyrinchus mystaceus
CCTAAAAAATCCATTGCGCAGGCTTGAAAGGTAAAAACACCTTTCCCAGATCTTCGTTCACGAAGACTGGCCACGTAAACAAGGTGGGTGAAGCAGCCAGAGTGCTGGTACATGCATGCACACCAAAAGCCAGGATTCAAGCACCACTTTGCTGTTTTATCAGTTCTGCCCTTGTTCTTTCTGTACTTGTGAATTTTAATGCTGATTCCTGGCTCAGGGCTCAGCGGAGCAGCGAGTGCTAAAATCCCACGGATGAGAATGCAAATGGCAAGAGATGGCAGCAGCTTCAGCTGAGCCTGTTACAAACCTGGTCACTTGCTTGCAAGAACTGTTGCTCTGAGGGACTCAAGTTGGAGCTATTTGCTATTCTGGGCAGATTGTGGGAATCCAGGGCTTTCAGCGGGTGGCACTTTGCTAAACTAGTTTGTTATAGCATTTATCATCAGTTTAAAAAGATGAGTCTCTCCTGTGTTTTGGATGGCTTTCTGATGCAAGTTCTTTGTTGTGGGTACAGCACAACCTACCCTGCCCTGTTACTCTTCTCAGATATTATCCCCAAGCTGCCACCATCCCTTTTTCTTCTGTGTATTTCCAGGTAGAGTGGATCACGACTGTGTGATGATAAGAGCTCTGTACCCCATGTGATCTCCTGCTTTGTGGGGTTATTGTGGATGCTTTTTGTGTCCTTGTTCTCCTTTCCTCTCTCTTTTAACTGGGATAGAGGATAAGCAGGTTGGTAAAAATTCACTAAATCCCATTTTTATCTTGACCTTGTATTAAAGTCAAAGTTTTGCGTAGTTTTTGGCAGAAAGTTATGCAGAGTTTGCTGGTTTTTTTGTTAGCTACCTTTTCACTCAATTCTTTGGGATCCCTTCAGACCTTAAAACTCAGAGATCTAAACTACATCAGTCATAAGTTTGAGCAGCATTGAATCTCTGCATTTTTTGCAGCTCCAAGTTTCAGCAGTCGGATTCAGTTTTGTGTATCACTAAAGAAAGGATTGGACAAATTTACAGCAAATGCAAGCCAGTTCAGTTCTGGAGACAGGAGGCTGGTTTATTCTGACAGAATAACAGGACCCAGTGTTGTTTATGGGGTATCAGTGGACGTAAAACATCTTATGAAAACATTGTTCAAGGTATTAGAAAACTGGAGTATGGTTCAGATAGGGGTATAAACAGAGGGTCTTCCTGAGGTCTTTTGCAAGATGTTTTACAGAAAACAGGGTGAAATAAGGGAGGCAAAATAAATCTAGAAATATGCAGGGGAAAAAACCCTATAAAGTTAAGTCTGTTGCCTACAATGGCATTTATCCCAATGCAGAAAGCTCAGGGCTTAAGTAATACTTAAACTCCAATTTGAGGCCTCACATAGAAACTAAGAATACCTCTTGATGAGTCTCTGCTACTCATTCCTTCTATCAGAGATAAGAACTGTTTTAGGTTATTAATTGTCTTAATCACATTACCCTTATTAGTAAATATACAAACCTGGACATATAAAAAAGGGTAATTAAAAATTGTTTTTTAAAAAAATCTAATAAAATCTCATTTATAAAAGGAGGATGAACAGGATTTTAAAAAGAAGTAGATTATTATGCTTTGTGGTCTGGTCCTGAAGTATAAATTGGAATTCTGTAAGCAGCAGTGTAGCAGATGCATGAAGCTTTTCCTTGAAGGAAAATCTATATTGGAGACTTTAATTAGTAGATGCTTGAAATTGAGGTAAGTTGCTTATTTGCAAAACAGGGCATGGTCATGCTATTAGAAGTGCAGGGTCTTCAGCCCTTTATATCCATGTGGGCTGAAGATTTGAGAACTGAATGTTGGTTTTCTATCTCTACAGTGGGTGGGAGAAGGTAGAACACACACCATTACTCTGTGAAGCAGATGCCTTTTGCCTTCCCTTTAAATAACTGTTGTTATTTTCAGCTTGAGTTAAATAATACATTTTTCCAGTTTACTATAATATGTATCAAAAGAATTTGGAGTAAGTCTGATATGATCCAGAAATGTTGGAGGCAGACAGGACACCGTCGTCCTTAAATATCTCATAATTTAGAAAATAAAACCTATGTTTACATGCAGAAATCTGGAAAGAAGTATTTGGACCATATTCTGCCACTCATGCTCAGTCTAACAGAGATATTTTATCAGGAATATTTTATTTCAATACATTATTCTGAGTTAATGAACAAACACATACGTTCATTGGACTTAAATTTTATGATAGGGGAAAAAAATGTTCACATTTTTAGTTCCTAAACATTCAATAACCATGTAGCTACTCCTTAAGACTTCTTCACCTTTAAAAAGTAAAAAATTAAAAAAAAAATCCCCTCCTAAAAACAGACATTATAACCAACTCTTTATTAAAAAGACATGAATGCTTTAACATACCTGTTGCAGGTGGAGTCTTCATCCTTTGTAGCACTCCTTAGAGTGTTATGTTGTTTCTTTAGTAGATTTGAATGAAAGCATACAATTTCATGTGGATCTTCTTTCTGCACTCTTTGCTTTAAGTCTCAGTTTTTAAATTCAAGTGATAAAGTCTGAAAGGTAAAGGGTAGAAAATGAATTTTGGTAATTCGTCTAATTCAAAGCTGAGTCTTCGGCTGTGATATATATTTTTATGCTAGGTTTTGATTTGTGTGGTGGTGTAGTGTGATTTAACTAGAGTTGTAAATGGGCAAAAATAAGACATATTGTGGTTATAAAAACTCTGCAAGTAACCTTTTTTATGAGTGGCTTACATAATCCAGTTTCACAGAGGGCAGCAGTTCAGATATCACAGATTTCTGGGTGCAAAGAGTAAAACTACCTTAACATCATCTTTGCTGGCAGATCAGATGTGTAGGTCCCCTGATCTACAGCTATAGAGAATTGTGGGCAGAAGACAATTCACTGGCACTCCAAAGTCGTCTGTTTAGCTTATTTCTAAGTTGCCTTGCATCCCTGAAAATGGACCACATGAGAATTGATGTTTTTATGCCAAATGAGGATTCTTCTAATATTGTGAGGGGTGTATAAACTTGCTTTAAGCTGATTTACACTGGCAATATGTTCAAAACAGATGGAGTACATCAGTGCCTTGATATAAAGTCTCTTAATGAACACTGCCAGGCAAGGAACCCCCTGACACAAAATGCTGCAGAAGCTGTAGTTACAGAAACCAGAACAGTAAGTGGATCACATCTGTATAGTGAGGCAGATTTCTATCTATGTTATTCTCTTTACTACTGTTGTAAAAAATGGACATAAGATTCATTTTTCCCGTGTGTTTTACTGCAGAAACAATGCTCTTATACAAGGTATGATCATTAGTTTACCTGATATACAGGGATGTAAGAAAGACACACATTTTGGATTGTTCTAGATTAAGCAGATTGGCCTGTCTGCAGTTAAGAGGTGTGAGATAAGACAGTTTCAAGAGCTGTCACTTTCTGATTCGATTTTATTTTATTTCTTAGTGTGGTTTCTGCAGTGCATACATATAACCTATCAAGTAGTATAAATAGACATTCATTCCATTTTATATACAGGCAACTAATCATTTGAGACACTCACATTTTATGCTTGATTTCAGAAGTAAGTGCTTTATTTCCTGTGATAAGACAACAGGGACATGTCGGTTAATATAATTTTTTTAAAAGTAGTTTTCTTAGCAAGATGCAGGTAAGATATTTTTTTAAATGCTAGATTAATAATACAACATGATTAGTTATCCTGACATCAGCATAGCTTTCAGTGTCCTCTGAAAAGAGGAGAGTCAATTCAGAGTCTAAACATGCTTCAGCAGATGTGTTAGAGTGGGAGTGACATTCTCATTCTTGTGCCATTTCATCTTAAGTTATTTGTGTTCAGTTTTTGACCTGCCAAAACATTGCAAATTAAATTATCATTTGTGATGTTGATCATTATCTGTAAATTATGAGATTAAAAATGTGTGAGGGGGAGAAGTTTGAGGACAATCTTGCCTTTTAGATAGCTTCTCTAAGCTATTCTTGCACAGGCTGCTGCGTTGCATTACTTGATTCCTCGCTATTCTTGTTTTACCCTCACAACTTTTAGATGATCACATGCGTATATTACTAAGTGTGTATATTGGAAGGACACTTGCTTTTACAGTCTGCTGGAATCAAGAAACTAAAACTGAAGTCATTAAAGTGAATTTATTATTTTTCTTTTCTTTTTTTTTTTTTTTTTTAAATGAAACAATTACAGCATTGATCTTTTTGGGGACTTTTTTTTTTTTTTTCTGTGTACCCCATCCCACCCCCGGGCCCCAAAGGAGGATTAATGTAAGACGTTGAGGACATTGCTTTTTTCTGTAACACAATAGCCTGTTGTTCATATGTAGAAGGGATGCCCATTAATGACAAGTGCTATATTTGTTTTCCCACCAAGACTGACACACAGTTTCAGAGGTCAAGCACTGTCTGATACTGCATTTACTGGCTTAAACTTTTCTTTTCCCACAGTGGATGAATTTGTCTAACTGTCCCAGCTGCTTTTCCATTTGCTGCAATGTGTCTCTAGCAGTTCTCCAGCTTCTTTGCTTCACTCAAAGCTGAACGCAGCACAAGTTAGAGGCTAATTAGTCTGTCCTGATAAATAAAGCAGTGCTTTATGGGTGAGTGGGGCAGACCCGGGGAAGCATTATCAAATGCCTTGGGTTATAAGTTGATTTTTTTTTTCCAAAGGCCTCAATTAAGTGTTTTGATCCTCACTTTGATTAACAGGTGAAAGTGCAAAATGAGAGCAAGCTGGGGAGTTGCGAGTGGGAATTTTTTCCCATTGTGTCAAATATTTCAACAATCCATAAATGTTCCTAGTACATGCTTCAATTCAAGGACTTCAAGGAAAAGGATATCACATGGGAACAGCTGGGGGCTGCTTACTTATCCCAAGAACCAAATTTTGTGCTGTCTTTTGGAGTCGTTGCTCCCACAGCATACATGGGTTGTTGAAAGGACATTTCTGTCCTTTCCCTGTTCCCCTCATTAAGCAGCAGGTTCTGGCACTTTGTACATCAGTCACATAGGGCTTTTTTCCATAGCTGTGGCAGGCAGTAAGATAATGTCCTCTTGTATTCAGGCAAGACCAAACTTGGTGAGGCATAAAATCAGTTATTTCCAACCAGCTTAGTTTTGATTGAAGGAAAAGCTTCCAGTCTCACAGCAAGAGGACTAACTTGTCACTCACTGAGGCAATTTACCTGTTCCAAAAGGAACAGCAATTGTTTCCAAGAATGAAAGCAGCCACTGTTAAAAACAGAAGCTACCAAAATTGTATAGGGTTGCTTTAAATTAACATTGCTTTGGAGCAGATCACTATTTGTTTTGAAGCTGCCATAGTTTGAAGTTTTCGTTTAAGAAAGCATTTAATTAACATAGAGGGAAAAATGTGGTATTTAAATAATTTAAAGAAAAAGCTCAATCATTTGTTATAACTATATTCCAAAATTACTTTAGAGTAAGATTTCAGGCAGCTAATGTCATGTCAGTGTGTTCTTTTATGCCTTTGAACAGTTCTTCAGTCAGGGAGGTGAAATTTTAGTGCTTTTAAGAAAATTAATTATTTTTGGTTTGTTTTTTTACTGCACATCTTTTCACCAATGAAATGGTGTGTCACGACCCCCTTTTATAATATTGTTAGCTCAAGTGCAATAATTGCTTTTTCTTGCAGGCTGAGTGAGGCATCGACCTGTGAAGTATGAGTTAAAGTTCAAATTACGCAGCCTTTGTTCTTTGCTGCAGACTACCTGCTCTGAATACATAACACAGCCAGTAAAACATCAAATAAGTTGTCTTAAAAATGTATTTTTCAGCTCTGAGGGTAGATCAGTATCTGGGCAGGAGACAAGTGCAGTGTATTTTTTTAAATAAATACAAGAACCTTACAGTGAGTGTTACTACTGTATCCTATTTTATTGCCTATTCCTTCCCTTCTCTGTTTTTAACAGATTAACCTTGGTGCTAAACTGTACTATGTGCAGTTAGAGGTTTTTGTTATAAAATAATATTGTAGCAAAACTCCCCTTAAAGCATCAGATGATTTATCTGTATAGACTGTGTGGAGGTTCTTTATGGTCAACAGGTTAAGATAGTACATAACAACAAGTAAGATTGTCAGGAGTATAAGAATAAACTATCACATGGAAAGGTCAGCATTGTGTCTCCCCTAGCATTGTGGCTTCTTCCATCTATATGAGGTATAGGCCTGTCATCAGAGTCAAACTACAGAGCTTAAACAAATGTATAGCTGAGAATGGATATTAGAAAAGGGCTAGGAAGAAGGAAAATACTATTTGTGTTCTGGTAATTCATTGCAGCTCCCATAACAGCTTAATAATGTAGGCAGCCTCTCATGTCTCTCCTTCTCCCATTTCCATTAGGATCAGGCAGGCTGTTTATTGGAACATTGGAAGAGTGGAGTTCTGTTTAAAAACCACAAAATAATCAGATTAAATATCCAATAACATCTTGATTTCCCTAAACAGCAGAACATTGCCATCCATGGCATATTGATGGAACCCACATGTAATCAGATTTGTAGATCAACATCCTGTTCCTCAGAGGCTGGAACTGGCCTTTCTGAAGGCAAAGCTGCTGCAATCACTTGTGCCCTTGTTAATATGCAAATCCTGTCCCTAATGGAGTTGTTATTCTGGGCCATTCTTGGCTCCAAGCTTTCCCTTTGCTACTGGGTGAAGATACTATTTCTATACTGTCCAAAGCTGTCTATCAGTGAATTCCTCAGTGCCTAGGTAGAAATCTCCACTGCTGTTGAGGATCCTGGGAAATAGAAGGCAAGGCTAAAACCCTTTTATGAAAATTAAGTGACCAAGCAATGCAATACAGCCCTGTCTCTGTGAGATTGCCAACTTGTGCCAGCTTTGGTCAACATTATTCTTTGCTCAGAGATTCTTCAATTAGATCAGGTTTTCTAAAACACTTTAGTCTTGGGCATATATGAGAAAGAAAGGAGAGAAAACATTTTTAGGTGGTGCTGGTGTGTTGTTATAGTAACTTCAAAAGTCTCGGAGTCTGAGGCAAAACATTTTAAACAGTTGGCCTCTTGCAATTTCCCAATAGCCAAACGTTCCTATTGTGTTATTTCTGCACCACTATCTCCTTTGCTGGTGATTTAGTGATTTAGCACATTTAGTGTACAGACTGAAGGTAAATTATAAATGGCTGTGCTGGTCATGATCCATGTCACCCAGTGCTTTTTATCCAGCAACATTCAAAAGGAGGAGGCTGGGGAAGAATGTAAATGCTGGTCATGACCTGAGTCCTCTCCTTGTCTTCCAGCTCTTTGTGCCTCAGACCCATCCTCATCCAGGAGTGGTTTCTATGTTATTAAGTCATCTTCACTGGATTCTGTTCCAGGAACTTGGTCATTGCTCTCTGAGCCTGTTAACTTTTAATACCTAATATTAAATGACTAAGAGTTAAATCAGAGGATAGGTTAGAATTGGGGATGCTGGATGAAGTAATATACTTCTGATCTTGTTTCAACCATTATCTCACTATGAGACTTGGGGAAATCATGTAATCTCTCTAAAGGTTTAAAATTCTTCCTTGTAAAATGTGAAGAGTGCTTACAAATCTTGAAAGCATTTTCTCACTCCATACAATGAGCAAATAAATTATTATCATCTACTATTCTCATCAGTGTCCTCTACATCAAAGAGATGTGAGAAAAGCATAAACATAAAAGGAGAAAATGTATTCAATTTAGACAAATTGCTGAGAAAGGACACAAGAAACACTCTTGTGAGATGGTGTGCTTTTGCTTGAACTCCATATTTTAAGTACCTAAATAACATTTCTACCCACATTTGCATCAGGTGTAACATAAGGCAAATTTTTAATCTCTGTACCCTCGTCATAAGAATCTAAAAGTTGTGAAATGGGTTATTCTCAGTATGTCTGCAAAATTTACTCCATCTTGGAGCATAGATTTTGAACCATGAACAAAAGATATTTTATGCTAATGACCAAATTTCATAGAATAATACAAAAACCCCAGAAGCCCAGAGGCTGAAATTAACCCTGTGCTACAGAGTGCCAACTCTGCAAAAACTCCACAGCAATCCTGCTATTAAATGAGACATCTGCAGGAAGCAATCTGAGCACAACCAACAGTGACTGGCACAGAAGGCAGGCAGGAGAGGTAGGTATTGACAGTACTGCTCAGCATGATCCAAAGGTGACAATTAAAAGGCTGCAGAGTGTTTTGCCTATGCTTTCCTAGGCATGTGAAGAGCTGACTCTGGAACTGGTCTCAAACTAATGGGGCTGAACAGCCTTGTTCTTGGTTCATGCTTCTGCCTCATTCAGGCTCTAAAAACCCAGCATTCTTTTCCTTATTTATCCTGAATAATTTTATTAGTCTTATAATTTATATAACATACAGCAGTAGTTACCACTTTCTCTTACAGGTACTGCAAGGTGACAATGTATAACTCCTGCTATGCCTCCCTTCTCCTTCAGTACAGATATTGGATATAAAAAATCACTTTTTTCACAATGATTCTGTGAAAGCAGCCAAATGGGTTGTGTGTGGATGTTGTGTGGTCTCCATCCCTCGAGTTTTTCAAGCTGCAACTGGATAACTGCTGAGCAGCCTATTCCACTTGGACAATAGAGACAACTAGATCATAACTTCCACATCTTGAATTGCTCTCTACTACTGCGTTTAAAACATTTATCTCAGGCAATGCTTTTAGTAAAAGAGTGACCCTTCTCTCGCTTAATGAAAAGAAGGTCTAAGGTGACCAGACTTAGGAGGGATTTCTAGGATGCAATCCCGGAGGCCTCTATCATCATTAAATAAATGTCTTAAGAGACAGGATTTCAGAAATATTCTCCTGTGTATTTTCCTTTCCAGTAAGGCTACATGCCTTGCTCGGGGTACTGACATCAGGAAAATTGCCACTCAGCATGTTAGTTTTTATTTTCCATTTCTGAAGGCTTACATAAATTTTTTTTGCAGTATAGTTGGAACAGGCTTTCATTGCTGCTACTGAGCTGGATTATGCTCTCTGAGCAGCCAAATTATTGTTAACAGGTTGTTTGAATGTTTCTAATCTGTTTTGATTCAAAACTGAAACAGATGAGCATAGCATACCTTAAGTGTCAATTTAAAATAACCTGGCTGTCTTCAGCGTAATCTCCTGTGGTAGCTTAACTGCTGGCAGGGACTAACATCTTAATTTGCCAGGGCTGTCTTCAAAATAGCTGTTCAGCTGTTCTGTGATGGGGGGGCAACTTTAGAGGCCAAAATATTGACAGTACTGCTGTCCTCATAGCTGCCATGGCTGAGTTCCTTTACCCTTGTTTTTCAGAGGTCCTGGCTACTTTTTTCCTCATGTTCATCTGTGAAAACGTGACTACTTCTGTCTCTGATTGTTACCCCTTATTTCTGGAGGAATTCATAGCCAGGACTACCCCAGCCATCCCTGCAGTTTGCTCTCTTAATTTCTGCACTGGCATTGAGGGTCTTTGCACTGAAGTTGTGTGAAATAACGGCATCAAACTGAGATTCAGACTTAAAGCTCAAACTATTTTTAGAAACACAAGGGTTTGGAAACAATAGCTGAACATATTTGCATAGATGCAAAAGAGTCAGTTTACATGCCTGCAGCTTGTTGCTTTATTACCTGTGAAGACTCAGCCCTCTTCTTTCTAATAAGCATTGAAACCCCCTCGACATTTTTTCCATGTAATCATTCTTAAATACTTAACAAAGGTGGGTGAAAATAATAAATATGTGCATGGGTGTAAGAGAGGCAGCAGGGGATGACTTTCAGATTGCACCTTTTTCCACAAGGTGTTCTTTGTGCAGGGTATGTATTTAAGGAGCACCCATTAGCATGTATTTTCCAGGGAAAATGTAACCCATGCTAATGAACAAGTTGCTAAACGTGAATTGTAACAGAGAAACAAGTCAGGCTTAAAAGCCTTTGAGAGGGTGTTGCATGTTTTAGTGTAACACACTGCAAATGTTATTTCAAAGTCATAATTGACTTTCTCTGACACAAGAACATTAACTGATGTGGAAGATGTATTCTAATGCAGTGTCTTTTCTGAAGGCAGAACTAGCTAATTCAAAATCTCTGTTTTTCGCAGGGAACTATTTCAGGAAAATATTACTAACTGAAAGAAGGAGAAATCAGAATGTTTTGTCTTTTAGAGTAACTCCAGAATCAATATCCTGAAATCTTGTTAAATACAGAATTAATATATCTGAATAAGCAAAACAAACTGTGCTTATGATACTTGCCATTTCTGAAAAACCTATGAGGGAAAAAAATGTCTGAAATCAGATACTACAGAAATGTTTGAGGAGCTAAAATCAGTAATTATCATGGTTTTGGGGGGTTGGATTTTTTTTTTCTTTTTTACCACATGAAAGTTAAATTTTTAAAACACTTATATACAGGAATAGTTACTGCTTTTTCTGTTTAAATAAGCATCTGTATTTGTCAATACTGAGTTCTTCAGCTGTTGCAGGTGGGGTAACAGGGAAAAAGAAAGTGCTTTCATGACTTCTTGGAGGGTTTTTTGTTTTATGTTTTCAGGGAATTTCAATTTCACTATTTTCTGAACTCCATTTTATGTTCAGAATTCCTTCTAGGCTGTGAAAAACTTCATGTTTTTACAAGATATTAGAGGAAAGTGAACTCTCTTAAGATACAGTGTTCCAAATGTGGAACAAAGACATAAAAAATTCTCTGTAAGCCTCATGCTACTTTTGAAATTTAAGTAGTGCTCATGTTCTAATCACTTTGACAATAATAAGATAGTTGATAACTGAATTAAAAACTGCTGGATGCACAAAGGAAATACAGTGACATAAGAACCTCAAAACTTTTTAGTTCAAAAGCACTATTATATGATTTTGCAGCTTTTAGTTATGTCAAGAAGCACTCTTACAGCGTTGGTTATTAATGATTCTGAATCTTAGTTGACATTTATTTCATATTGACAAACTGGGCAATTTATCCTCTCTGTTCTTCTTTTATTGTTTAAATAGGTCACAATGTCCTACTTTTAAAACAGATTAACACTATGGGTTTTTTTTTTCCCTCCTCGATATCCTACAGAGAATGACTTTTAATTCAGTCATGTCAAACATCATCTGTACACATTTATCTACTTCTTGTCACGTTTTCATCTGGAGGAACCCAGCCAAGGAGGGAAGTTTTCTTGTAGTAGGAACTCTGCTTACAATGAAGAGGGTCTGTTTCCCAGGGCTTTTTCACACACAGTATCTGTCCCTGAATGTCTGTCCTCCTCCTTTGTGCTCCTTCCTTCACAGATGCATATTAGCAAAGAGAAGAAGTTGACTGCAAATTAATTGCTTTGCCTTTTCTCACTGTTTTATCCCCATTCTAATAATTTGCCATGTAAAGTGTTCAACACAGCCAGAGTTGCTTTTCTGTATCTCCAGTGGAATAGATCCCAAGCTCTTTAGTCAAAAGATCTTCACTACCATTATGATCACTCTTAAAAATATATTTCTAGCACCAATTTATGAGTTATTGATTAAAAAGAAAAGGAAAAAAAAGTCTCTGTTTCACAGCTTTTCCACCCCCAAGCCAAACTATACAGCTGTGTTCTTTTGCAAATTAGAAATATATAAAATGAGACAATGTTTTTCTTCAAAAATGCATTGTCATTTCCCTGGCATCTTCATACTAACAGTATGTTTTAAGTTTTTTAGTGTTTGTAAAGTTTGCTTTTGATAAATTTAGGTATTATATTCATCTGTGTAACAACGCTTTAGAGCTAATATTTAAAAACTGAAAACTAAAATGCAACTTTGTAGGCAGAAAGTTTGGATTTTTGTATGTGTCAGCACAGCAGGCTGACTTTTTACCAAGGAAATCTAGTTAGAATAGTGTCTTGTCAACAGATCAAGTACATAGATGAAATAAGCTTTCCTTGCTTTAAAACATCTGATCTGGATTAATTATCCATTAAAACATCAAATCAAATACAAAAGCTCTTGTTATTCTGCCAGTCTGTGTGCAGAACGTAACATGATTTTTGCCCAGGGACAGTGTAACCTCAAGCTGAAATATATAAACCAAAGAAATGGCCATGTGCTTTGTTTCTTGAGTCTGCATTTTGTAGGGAATAAATTCCTGAGGACCATGTTACCTCTAAGAGAAATATTCCAAGCTTTGAGCATGACTGAAACTTGATGCTTCCATCATTGTGTGATAACACTTTCTTTATAAAGAACTGCATGAGAAGGATCCTTTATATTTTATGCATATTGTCATTCTATGGAACTATCATGTAGTCAATTAATTAAAATTAAGTTTGAAACAGTCGTGCAAGCATTACTTTGAATTTGCTTTCTAATGTGGTTGACATATTTATCATTCTGCATTGTTTAAAAAGAAAAGAAAAATCAACAACAAAAAACCTCCCAAGAACAAAAACCCCTCTAACGTTGCATTTATAATGACTGAGAGCATATGTACTGCTAGTCAGTCACCCAGTAAATGAGAAGCAAACCTTTTGGTTATTCCATCACACAGTAGCTTAACAGACACTTTGTTAGTGGGAGGTAAAGGTTACATGGGCAGTTGAGTTTCAATTTACATTTCTAATAAAGGGCTTATAAAAGCTGCTGGAATACATATTTTGTTTGTTTGTTTTCTCAGAGGAATTGTCTTTTTATCTGAGTTATGTATAGTGAGGAACAAAGGAAAAATAATTGTCTCTTCCAGGAAGGATCCAGGTCTTCAGTCTTTCACGTGTGCCTAGTTTTTAGGTACAATTTAATGTTAATAACATTACTTTAAAATGCAATTACTGGCTATAAAATTAGTTCACTGCAAATTGTTCTTAATGGCTTTGGGTGCATGTTAAAATTGTTCCTGAAAGCGACAGCTCTGAGGACTGTCCCCCATCTGTATGTTCAGAGTTACACAGCTGGGTGAGGCATTCATACCTTTTGCCTTTCAAAGATAGTGATCACTCTCCATGGAAGTAAATCAGGGCTCATGGAGTTACTAGTTTAACCTTAAGAACAGGTATTTCTATTTTCCATTGTAATTTATTTACCCTATGATAGAAAATTAACTTCTGGATAAGTAAGAGCAGATGTTTTAAACCTTTGCTAGCCCTGTGCTAGCTCTGCTGATAGTGATATCAACGTGAGTTTTATTATTGAATTATAAAGCAAGACAAATTTTAGGAGCTTTGAAATTCAGAGTAGAGATTGGTTATATACATGACTGCTATAATCTTGTATAAAATATTGTCTAAACAGGAAGCAAACTGACTGAAAGGAGATACCTTGACTGTACCCTTAACATGGCTCCCTTTTTTGGGGGAAAAAAAATCACAAACAAAACAGAATAAATAATAAGCCACTGCTTTTAACTAGAGCTCTCACAGATTCTCAGCACATCATTCTAAGTGTAGATTAAATTTCCATTTTTAAAAGACATAGTACAGATGTTAAAATGAAGATTGTTCAAAAGAGAGGTTTCATATTTTTCTTTCTACCTAGAAGCTGTGGGTTTATGGTCTTCCTGACAAATCTGTAGACGCTATTTTTCAAAAAGAACCCAAACAACAGACCAAGGGTGGTTTGGGTTTTTGGGGGGGTTTTTTTGTTTTGTTTTGGTTTTTTGTTTGTTTGTTTGTTTGTTTTTGGCAGCCCTCCTGCTGGAACAGCAGCATTTTCAAGCAATATGTGAGAAGGACACCTAAATGAGTCGTGCCTGTGAGTAGTTGGCTGGTGAGGTTGTTTTGGGTCACACATCTGTGTCTGTGCAGGTAGAGAGGTCTCCTGCTGTTGTTTGCATTTAAACTCTTTTCTGCTAACTTTTTCTTTGCTTCCTAGGGATCTAGGGTTCCTTTTCATCCGAAGCACAGGCACAGTCTGTGTGTGGAGGGCAGCCTTGGCCAGCTGCCTGGTGCCCACCCTGCTGCTCTCTCACCCTCCTCCTCAGCAGAACAGGGGGGGAAAAAAGATGGTGAAAAAGCTTGCAGGTCAAAATAAGGACAGGGAGAGAATTTACCCATTACTGTCGTGGGCAAAACAGGCTCAACTCGGGGAAATGAAGCTGTTTCCAATGTGAGTAGATTTGTATGGTGAGAAAAAAGACAGATTAAAGCAATAACTTCTCTCCAGAGCAGTGCAGGGGGATGGGGAGCGGGAACCACAGTGGTTCATCTGTGCAGCTCCTCCTTCACTCTCTCCCTTGCAGCAGCCTGGTCCGCAGGGCAATCCCTGCTGAGTCTTGTCTTGTCCTTTCTGACTCCTCTGACTGCCATGTCACAGGGCTGTTTCTCACACTTTCCCCCTCACCCCTCAGTGCCCCTTTTTAAATATATTTTTCCTGAGGTGCTGCCACTCAGTTCCCCTCACAGCCCTCCTTGCCTCCCTGTGCTCAGTCACTGCTTTAGTGTCCGGGTTAATTACAAAAACAAGGCTGTGAACTCATCCAGCTCCTAATGGAATGATGTTCCACCCCATGGATTCAAAAAAGAAAAAAAAAAAGGAAAATAATTTTTTGTATCCCGTGTTTCTATAAATTTTTGGATTTTCATTTTTTAGGCCTTGTCTCTTTAACTAAACTTGTCCCTAAAAACAAAGAAATTGATTTTTTTCTATTTCTATGAAAGGGAGCAATTGCTTGTACTCCCAGTTTTCTGTCTGCTGTGGGGTTGATGGAAATAAGCAGTTGTGGAGCTGTGATCCTATGAGCTCTGGAATTGCCATATTTTGGATTGAGCTGATGAGACCTCGGTGTGCTTTACCTCTCCCTCCTTCCTCCTGACAGAAACTACACTAGGGGATTGGCATAAGCTGTGACTGAATAATCTTGTTGGGAGAGTGGGGAGTGCCTCCCCTGTCATTTTAAAAAAGCCCAAGTGAACACCAAACAATCAAATAAAACCCCAGAAACAAAAAACCCATTTAAATTTGTATTTTTTCCCCCTCATAAAATTTTAGTGAGTCTTAACTTTTATATTCTGTGGGGAGAAAAAATAACCGTTCATCTTCACTTTCTATGAAAATGTACTCACTTTATTCATATTTCACTAATCAGTTCTGTGTTTCCACTAAACAGGTAAACACAGGGAAGAGATTGTTAGTTTTTCCAAAGCAACATTTTTTCCCAAGTCACTTCCTTGATCAAAAAGTTTTTCTTCTTAGTCTCATAGAAAATTCTGTAAACAGGGTGTTCTGTGGAGCAGCAGTTATCTACGAATTTCTCTTACATCAACACAAATCAATACTTGCTCAAAATGCCTTGCAGATAGCTGCAGCAGTGTCAGTCATTTGAAAGTAGGTATCTTTTTATAGAATGCTTCTCAGCCTGTCTTCTTGAACTTTCCTTTGAATTTTTGCATAAAATAAATTAGTTCTTCCATCAGCCAGTAAATTAGAAGATTGAAGCGAGTAGCTGTTCAAATCAACATGTTGTTATCATTAGGTACCTCAGATCCATATTAAAATATGGATATATTAGCTGCCTTTCCTCATCGTTCCCTTACAACTCATCATAAAGCTGTCGTAGATGCGTGATTTGCAGCTGAGCTGTAACAAGGGCATCAGTCTCCTCAGGCTGCTGTGAAGGCACAGCTTTAGATAGTTACTCTGGCAGTGATGTGATTGAACTGGAAGATGGAAAAGGGCTTAATGAAACAATGTTCTGGTCAGACAAAGCGGCTCAGGGGAAAAAAAAAGAGCGTTTCCTTTTGTTCTGGACGTTGTTTAATCTTCTGCCACTTAGCTTACATAGAGCTTTGTACAGTTAGCTTTGATCAGCTTCAAATGTGACTGAAAAATCTGTGTGTTGGTTTCATGTCTCTCTCAGAGTGCCTTCCTGGTGTGCTTGAACTGGGGTGTTCACAACCTAATTTGAATCTGTTTTCCCTACATTTGAAACTACCTATTCTTAACCTTTTTTATTTTCTTTGATGCATTTATATTTGGGACATGAAGAACTCGTTCTTTGGAGATAGTGCTAAAAGAGAGTTTGAGAAGTGTTTAAGGCAAGGCAAGAGTTCTTAACTTTGATTTATACTTAACAAGATTGAACTTCTATGTTTTTGTGTCAGCTGTGATTGTTAATGTGTCCTGGTTTTGGTTAAAAAGCCACTGGCAATGGGTGACTGCTGTTTTTTTAACAAGTTGATCATACATATTTATATATAGAGAGAGAGAGAGATCATCTCTTGTCTTTGTAAATACAACAATATTAAAGTATTCAGTGTGTTGTATCCTTGAGCCCAAATAGGAAAAATAATAGGTAGGGAAAAAGACTTAAGGTTTCCATTTTCCAGTTTCTCATAGATAACCTGCTTTCATGCTTCCCTGTTGTACATAGACCTTCTAAAATCCCCTTTAAAACACCATTTTCCTGCTATTAAATATTCAGAAAATTTCATCAACACTTAGGTGCTAGCAGGAATGTCAGAAGCCACGAGTACAGCTGAAATAGCCTCTTGTAAAGTGTTGCATTGTAAGTGGTTTAGGAGTTGTCACACAAATGGTCCTGCAAGCCTGTCTGGGAAGCAGTGTGTGGAGTAATAGATGCTGTTATGCCAGGCAAGACAAGAAAAATGATTTCATTCAGGCAAGATTTGTTTTGCTTGAAGGGAGCAGTTCAGGACAAATAGTGATCTGTGGACATTAACAAGTTCCAAAGTTGGGAGTTCGATTTAATATGTTGTCTTTTCAACTCAAAGCACAAAGAGAATACATGCTGTTAGAATGCACAGGTTGCAAAAAGGAAACACTAAAAACTCAAACAGTAGAGCTTTAGCAGAGGAATTTTGACCTCATCTGCAATGGCAGTTCATGGGGAGTAGAATAAAGATGGTTTCCATGTAGCCAGATATGGGTTAGAGTTGAGATTTTAGGCTCTGCGTGTACTGAAACAGAAAGTCCATTCATTAAGAAACCATTGATAGTAAAAGCTGTTTCATAGGTAAGGTACTGGTGGATTACTTATAAAAGAGAACCTGTTTTTATGTCAGTAAGAGACTTTTCTTCCACTCTTATGAGCCCCTCAATATTGTAAACTGACTCCACTGACTGCAGTAAGGGGTGAGCTTACAGAGAAAGGACTTGAAGGGTGATTGCATTGCCCAGAAGTGTAAGTACAGTTAGTCTCCTTTGTTGAATAGTTTTTCTTGAACACAAAGGCTCTTCCTTTCTAGGCTTGCTTTGAGCCTTGTTTGATATGCAAGTTTCATGATTATCTGTATAAACTTTGTGCAAGAGGAGCCACAGCCCTGTTTAGTAGTAGTAATAGTACAAGTGGTGCTACAATTACAAGAGGGAAGAAAAGGGTGATGGAGTAGATAATTCTTAATATATAAATATGGTGAAATAGCTCCTTGGGCAAACTCCTTAATAAACAGGGTAGAGCAGAAGAAAAAGGAAATTGTGTTATTTTGTCACTGACTAGACTTGGATGAGATATACAGATATTTCAAACTACCCTCATCAAGGTTGTTACAAATTTATATTGAAACTGAATTGCGGATATAAAAACCACTGAAATCAGCGTACTTCTGAAAGAAATGAAAACCCCTGATAATGATTCAAAAAGCCCACTCTTCACTGAAAAATGCAGAAATTTTAGCCAAGCACGGTTTTTCAAATGTTTATAAAAGAAGATTGAATAAAAATATTCCTCCTTTTTATGCTTCCCGGATGGTTGGTGCAACTGTGCATGAATGAATGCTGCTTCAAACCGCTTCAGCTATGTAAAAGAAAAGTCCCAGAAGGCAGCAGTATCTTTAAATGATGTAAAGCTCTGTGTCACTCTGAAAGCTATCTGTAAGGATATATGATGCTGTATGTTAGGATGTACACTGGTGAAATTACTTTTTTATCTCTGTGCCTGTAGCTCAGGGTGTATTCAGAGACTTTTGGCCACAGTTTGTGGTTTTGCCTCTTAAGTAGCTGTGGAATGACTGACCAAAAACTGCTGAAGTCACTGAAAAGACTCTTGTTTAAAACTGAGCTCAAGTGAGACAGGTCCTGTAAAATCTTGAGTTGAAGCTGATGTCATGGAGCTTAGAGATATTAAACAGTTTATAGAAAGCTTGATATTTAGATTTGTAATCTAGCCACTAACTTTTTCCTCTCTTTTTTGTTTTCCCTTTTCCTCAAGGGCTCTTCATTCTGAAGTGTGCTCCACTGATTTTAACATGGAATAGAAGCAATGCACCTTCCCTCTGCAAGGTAATGATTAAAAAAAAAAACAAAACCAAAGCAAACAAAAAACCAAAACAAAACAAAATTATACCAGGTGCAATCAGAATCCGAAAAGCAAAAATACCTTATAGTAATTACATTCATCCAGAAATTTGGAAAGATTTTAAGGAGAGAATATGATTGTCCCAAGAACTGCTTATGGTTAGTAGAAAATGAGGAAATATTTATCTAGTCTTTAGGTTTGCTTGTGTATTACTTTTAATAGAGTATTGTGTGCAACCTCTCAGCTTTTTTTAACTCAGTTCCATTTCTCTGGGAGCAGCTCAGGAAAGAAGCAACATATGTGCCTCTTCCACAGCAGTATAAATGTCTATCAGTAACACCTGCAACACCTCTGGCTCTAGGACTCAGGTGTGTGTGTAAATTGGCCACAAATGACACACAACACGTGAAGCCCAAGTACTCCAGATGAGCACCTGGCATTTAGGATGCATTTGGGATGTCAGTGAGGAATGCTGGTTGCAGTTCTCCACATTTGGATGATGGGAGAAGGTGAGCTTTGTCTTTGATGAACAGCTGAGTGGGATTATATGCTTTGCTGCTGCTTATCATGTAAATGCTAAAGTTTGCATGTAAACTCTCGTGACCCATTTTAGAAGATTCTCGTAGAAGGAAAGTGTAGTAATGTTTTCCAGAAAAGCAAATTTTACCAAGTTTTATTCAGTTTTTCATAGCTCTGTCTGAGAATCTGCTTTTATTTAACCTATATGAACCAGTGAATAACATTTCTTTAAAGCTACTTGGTTAAATAGATTTTGCCTCTAGGGTACAAAACGGAATAGGAACGTGCTGCTTGTTTACCATGGTAACACTTGGAATTGAAATCTTAGTTTAACTTGTGCTATTTCACAGTTGGTTGAAAGAATACATTAAGACAGATTCAAATCAGGGGTTGGAGTACTGTGCTGCTTCTTGGGTAGCAAGAGGTCTGAGTGACTGTATGGGCCAGCAGAAAAAACTCTTGCCAAACTTAACTGTTTTCAAATTGTTGTACATTATTGGGGTTGTTTAGTTCATGGTGGCTGGGTATAGTTATGCCATAAACGGTCTTGCACAAAAGCCAGCTCTGATTGAAACAATAAACTGTAATTTATATTGGTCTATGAACCTATAAAATGCTGCAAACCAAGGAAAGGAGTAGATTGGAATGACAAGTTAGAAGATGTATCCTGCAAGGGATGGATAGCCATTATAAATCAGCTAATACTGTAGACGCATAGTAAAAGTTGTCTGAACTCTGGTCCATTAAAATTAATGGAATTTCTGTAATCAAATTCAGTGAGGAACATGGGTAAAGTAAACACTCCTGGAAGACCTGTCCCTTTAGGCCTGTTCCTCATCTATTTGGTATTGTTTAAATCTGCAGATGCAGTTGTGAACTGCCTCAGTAGGTGGGTCTTCTGTTTTAATCTGATACACAGTTGTGATTGAGGCTTTCAAAGGAGATCATTGATTAAAATTGATGGGAAAAGAGTAGCTAAATTCTCTGCACGTTTTGAAAATTCTAGCCTTTGGGTGTCAACATGCAGTCTTTAATCAGTCCTTAATCAAGTAGAATTCTCAAAGGCACTTTTTCTTGAATAAAACTGCAGAGTTTGATCTTTTGGCAAGAAGGTTTTGTAGGAAACTGGTTACTGCAAGCAGAATTTGTGCAAGGAAAGTCTGAAAGGACACGAGAACAAGCACCTCCTCCCAGTTGTAAATAGCCAAGCTCTTTTTATTGGTTGTGGTGGCAGGGTATTTTGATCAAGAAAATTCTAACAGGTAACCTGAAATGCAAATAAAATGGGAAGAGTTACTTCAGTTAACACTGTGCTTCTACATATTTCTAGTTGACACTTTTTGTTTCACAAAAACCCACTTTCCTTACATATGTCGTTATAGTTTTAATTTTCAGTGACTGCTTCTTTTAGAATAGAGACATTGCTTACAGGGTGATGAGCATAATTAGTACTGTTTGTGCTTCTGAAGAGGCATTCTCAGAGAGATGGATACCATGATCTGTCTAAACACAATCACTAATCTATCTATATCTATCTATAAATATATATAGATTGATAGATAGATTTCTTCAAAGAAATTTGGGACTTAAACTAAAATGCAACTCTATTGTCAAGAAAATCCAGTTTACAAGCTTGAAAGAAAGTAACATTTTGGCATTTTCTTTTTGGCAGTTCAAATGATCCCTCATTTATTTTGAATAGCTACTATTCAGATTTCTGTTATTTAAGCATGAGGAAAATTATATATATTAAGAAAAAAAGCAAGATGGTCTGCTGTGATTCAAATTCTGCAAGAGAAGAATTCCAAAAGTATTCTTTTTTTTTCTGAGGAGTTGTGGCAGTGAGGGGCAATATCCCTCTCTTGAAGTATGGAGATAGTGTACAGGGACACTATCTTACATAACACAGAACTGTACTTTAAATAGGTCTAAAGCTTTTGTCATTTAGAGCACAGGGAAATTGCAGTCCTGACTATTCCAACACCAAAAATTCCAGAGATACATTGCTTTCCTTACAGCTCCTCTGCACCAGTTTTTTTGCATCAACACTTCTGGAGGAGGGATCTAATTTTGCAAATGCTTTGAACTCCTGTTAACCTCACTTTTGTTTAGAAATGATGCTCAGTTAAAGGTAGTTCTGAGAAGTGTCCTTGCACTTTTGAATTCCTTTAGGGCATCGAATAAGAAAAATCTCTTAAAAGAAAGAAAAAAAACCCCAAAAAGTAAAAGGAGAACATGAAACACTTGATTAAACAATGAAGTTTGTGCTTCCTTACGAAACTGTCCTTCCTACCACCAGCATATCTTCTATTTCTCTAAGAGTTTCTTGTATTTGGTGTTGATTTGGGGAACTATCCAAACAATTGTATGGTGAGAAATGGAAGAACCAGGTGGCATTTGTCATAAGATAGTTTTTAATTTTTCCAGCCGAAAACAGTGGGTATCAGACTTAAAATTTCTAAGGTTTTCCTGACCTGTGGGATGATCCTATCAGACTTTTTGTTGTGCCTTTTCTGGTAAATTAATGATATAATCCTGCCACAAGATCAGGGCTAGGTTTAGCAGAATTCATCTCCATCTTTATCAAGTACTAAGTTGAGTCTTGATCAAGAGCTGTTGAGTAAGCTCATGCATTATTTATGTCTGTCTGTATAGAGAATTATTTTCACAATATATTTGTGTATGGGAGTCAAAATGATTAATGGAACAGAGCAGTCACTTTATAAGGAAGAGACAAGGCTGTGGAAAAAAAGGCAGCTAGGAGATAATAAGCCTGAGAGTTGATATGATCGATGTTCACAAAATCATGAAGGTCATGGGGAAAATGAATACAGAGTTGTTATTTCCCAGTCCTGAAATGTTTGAGCTACAGTGTATTGATGGAACTATTAAGAGTTTGGTTTAAAGCTCAGAAGAAAGCACTTCTTGGACTTCTGAAATTTACTGCCAAAGGGAGATGTGGAGGCAAATTCGAATTCATGGGCAGCAAGACCATGCAGAGGTAGTAAGTGAACAGGCAGGGGTGTGCTTTCCAATATCTTTCATCTAACAAGGTGCCAGTGAAACATCCCAACAGGGATATTCTTATGTTCCTGTGCTTTTAATCTTCAGTGTATTACAAGCTGTACCTACATATAAACCCTAGGATTTGGAAGGAGATTTTAATTTTGACTGGATTAATGCTTCGTCATTTGATAGGTAGAATAATAGGAAAGTCTTTCAGGAGGGACAGTTTCAATGGGGTATGTGGAGCAGAAATCCACCATTCAATAATTCTTCAGCACATTATATGTAGATCAACAAAGAAATGATAAGAAATTCTTTGGTATATTGAGTGAACCTAAATATGACAGTGTGTTGGCACAGTAATCCTATATACAGACTCGTTGCTTTACTCTTGCTGGTCTCAGTACCCCAAAACAGGACACTTGGGATACAAGGTACATCACAGTTGAGAGAGATGGGGTGTTTTGGTAGCTGGTCATATAAAGGATTATTGTGGAAGAGACATTTTCTGGTAATCAGACAATAGCTGGTGTGTTTTTGGCACGCAGCAGAACAATCCTGGAGGAGGCATCTCAGCGTCCAAGTGAGTTTGTAACAAACATCTGTCTCTGTGGGACCATATGCAGTTGTTTAGTCAGTAACTGGAGAATTTCAGTGTTGTCATCTGGCAACTACCACTTAATATAAAGTATTGGTATCTGACTGATCTCTTAAAATGGACTTTTGTCCCTGGATCCACTAAAATGGTGACAGTTCTGAATCTAAGTGTTCTGGAAGTGAGTTCTCAAGCTATTAAAAATTAGTTGTTCGAAAATCTCCTATGTTTTAATTCTAATAGTCAATTTCTGGTTTTGCTAATTTTCTGTGCAATGCATCCTTAGAGTTTGACACATCATCTCCAAGTTTCTAAGGTCTTTTTTTCCTATAACCTTAACCTAATCTCTATAAAAATGAGGCCTAATCCAGTGTTAGAAAACTGAAAGCGAACTTGATCAGGTGATAATACTCATCTGCATTTCTTTGCTGTGCTATGGTTTTATCTCTCTCTAAGGCACACTAATTTACAACTCCTCTTAGCTAGGCCACCAGAGAGATTTTGTGCTGTGGCCTTGGTTTGTTATCTGATGCTCTGAAACACTCTATCAGGTAGAACTTTCTATCAACTAGAAAGTGAACTGAGGCAGAATTTTGGGGGTTTTGTTATTGGTTTTGATTTTTGGTTTTGTTTTGGTTTGGGGTTTTTTTCTGAATTGAAATTTCTCCAATCAGTAGTTTTTTTTTGTGACCTTGCCACATGGTAAAGTGTCTGTTGCAGATGGGGGGAAATTGCAGCATCCTGTGATTCACTGTAAGCCACAGATTTGGGGTTTCTTATTGTTTTCATTTTATAACAGAAGAGGTGGGTCTCTACCATTAAAAAGTGTATTAAAGATCAAAAATTCAAAATGGAAGAAAAAACTCCTTGAACTGCCCTTGGAAATATATTGAAGTAATTAAATTGTTAGACTTCGATTCATATGGGTTACAGAGATCATCTTTTGTTGTGGGGGTTTAAGACTTTAATGAACTTTATTTATGGAATAAATAAGCAACCTGAAGTTTTGTTTCCTTTATCTACCGTATTCTCAAAGGGCATAAGACTCCTGTTTTTGTAGTGGTGTTCAGGTGCTCCTGGAATGTTTTTCATCTGTGATAGAAAGATTTCTGCTCTTGAATCAATGATTCTGGTTGCAAGCAAAATCTGAGAGAAGCCTGATATCACATATCTGAGTGCAATGAATGTTGAATCTCTTGCAGTTAAGACCTCAGGCTGCAAAAAAAAGACAGTCCAGCAGAAGTCTCTTTTTTTTTCTTCCATGGCAAAGAAGCTCTGAGAAAAAAAGTGGAAAGTTTTTTAAAAAATACTCTAACATGAACTAAAATTTGTAATAAGGCAATCAATAGGGTAATAAGGGGCTAAATTCTTGGGTACCTGGTTTCCTATAGCAAAAATTCTGATTTCTAACAAAGAATTGTATAAAAGTCTAACAATGAATTGTATAACAGTCAGAAATGTGAGAAAATTCATGAACTCTCTCACAAAGAAGAGAAAGAGCATTAAATACTTTCCTGGACACTGGTGAAGGCGTCATAAGACATCTATAGGTCTTAGAAACATCCAAGAATTTAAGACTATGGAAAGAAATGTGTAGGCAAGCAAACACAAAATAGTGGCTGAAGATCTCTTCTGAGTTACCTGGCATTCCTGGACTCCTTTGTGACATGATATGAGGGTGTAATTTCTCTGACTATTCTGTGTAACATATCTGTTAACAGCATTTTGTAGTTTTCTGCAATTATTCTGTAATTTTTCTCATCTCATACATGTCCTAATTAAATAGAGAGCTTGGATAGGTCACCAGAAAGTAGGAATAGTTAATGTATGGAGAACTTTCTGACCTACAAAGAGTTGGTAACATGGGCACTGGACAGTGTTGGATCCAGGGGTCCAGAAGCCATTCCTGAATAACAGATAATCCCTGTTTGGTGGAAAAAAACCTTGTTGTACGTGTCACTCAGTTCTTAAAGGAAAAGAAAAAGTAGTTGACAACTGACAACTTGTATCCTTGTGTGTTACAGCTATTTCCCGTTAAGAAATGATGTTTCAAGTAATCTGGTAGTCCAGACTTAAAGTGCCTTGTAAAAGCAGAAATATTTCCTGCAGCTGCATTGTGGATGCTGAAAATTGTGTGGTTCTGTGACTGCCAGTCCCATTAGAGGCTCTGTAGAGATCGATAATTGCTATGACAAATTAGGTTTTCGTGCTGGAAAGCAGATGCTTTATAGGCAATCAAGAAATAAAAAGGAACCCACATTTTGTAAATCAGAAAAGATTTTTGACAAAAAATATTTTTCATTATATACATTTGAGTTAGATAGTTCATTTACTTTTGTTAAGTAGTAAACTCTTACCTGTGCTCTTTAATCAATATTCCTGTTTTGTTCTTTCTACCTTTCATGTTATTGGATTTCAGCACTCTGCTGAGCACTGTCCTGCCAGCAAGGCTTTGTATCAAACCTGCATTTGTGCTTTAAGGTAATCATTTTATGGGAGGGATTTGTGACTGAAGGAGTCAGTGGACTTTCTTTGTGTTATGTTCTGCATAGAATAACACACGTATGAAGGGATTAGGAAAGGCTCCAGTAATCGATGTTTCAGCCGTTGATTCCAGGGGGTTGGGTTGGAATTCCAGTTCTTGCTCCAGCATCTCATTTACATTTTATTAAATTGTGATAAATACAAACTGCTCACAGTCACTGGAACACGGAGGATAACTGTGCTCTCTCAAGTGACTGGTTTGCTTAGCCCTTACACCAGAGCTCAGCAAATTTTGAATGAGTACATGTATGTCAGAGCCATTTTCAAGAGGATTGGGAGCACCTCTGTGGTTAGAGGGGGCAAATGTGGGTCTGGATCTCCGACAGACTTTTCCAAAGGAGGATGTAGGACCTCCTTCCTTGAGACACTCAAAATTCAAAGAATCACAGAATAGTTAGGGTTTCAAGGGACCCCTAAAGATCAGCTGGACCAAACCCCAAAATTTAATGAGTCAAGGCCATAAGCAAGCTGACTTATCCTTGAAGTTATCCTTGACTTATCCTTGAAGTTATCCTTGACTTATCCTTGAAGTTATCCTTGACTTATCCTTGAAGTTAGCCCTGCTCTGGGGAGGAGGTAGTGTTAAGCAAAAGCATAAATTATGCTATGATTAATTTAATTATAATATGTAATTTCATAATAATTTAAAAAATCTTGTAAACATATGTGAGGTTTCTGTTTGCTGCTTTTTGGGAATCCCCTCTATAGGAACTAAAATCCTCTTGGCCTTCCTGTTTTCAGACTACTAATCCAAGTAGTCTGGATGCTATTTTGCTATTCCTGGGACCAAGTACCAAAGTGTTTTTGTGTATCCTAAATGCTAACATGTGACTTTTAGACCATACTTATGTCCTTTCCTGCTGTTTCAGGGGAATGACTTGTATGATTAAAGGGAAATCCTGTAGCACATGAACCTATTTTCAAAATTAAACAGATTTAGGGGAAAAAAAAAAGGAAGAGTTAGGACACCCAGAAAAAATAAAGCCCTGAGGCAAAGCAATCCATTATGAAATCCTTCAGTAAAAGTATTCTTTTGAAGTTAATTTTTATGGAAATATTGGGTAAAGTCGCATGTAGTTTCATAGAGGTAGGATACGATTTTATGTTAGTTGTTAAACAAGTCATTAATATTCAGTGCCAAAGTCATTATTTTTCAGAAAGTAATGTAATTACACGTTGTCCAGAGAGAAGAAGTGAGTATGCAGTGAACATGCTGAGAAATGCGCATGTTTATCAAGATATTGGGTGTTCCTCAGCACTGAAAATCCGTCATCCTGAGAATGTTCTATTCTAGTGCATTTTAATGAGCACTGCTGAAGCTGTGAATGGTCTGTCAGCACTTTTATTAGGCATCTTATTATTAGGGAGTTTATAGCTTGGCTGTAAAACCTTGCTGTAGGCTAAAAGTAGTTAAATAATACTTTCAGAGCAATGTTTTGTGCAAAATTTAATTCAGATAGCTTTCGGCGTTTTCCCGTGTTCGTATCAGAAGGCAATGTTCAAGTTCTGATTGAAATCTTTTGAAGTAGGGCAAGGCAAAATACAAATGGCCTAGACCTGCAGCTTTACTCATAGCAGACAGTAAGACAGTCTAGTACTGCAGGATGTATGTTCCAGGGAGTAACAATACACAGTGACTGGAGCAGTGGGACAGTGCTTCAGGGTGGATGATAAAGTCCTTATTGAAACAGAATCCTGTTTTGCCTGAGAAGGGTCTTCAGAACTGGAGGTACCCTGAGGCAAGATGTGGAAGTAGTAAATTACTAACTCTGACAGAAATAGAGGACATTATTAAAATGAAAACTATTAATTTGGAATGCTGTTGAAAAGTCCTGTTGCTTTTTCTGTGTTGTACCCAGTGAATAGCTCAGCAGAGGAAGGAACTTGCAGGACTCTGTTTGCCCTTTGTTCATGAAACAAATGCTCTCATTTCGTACATCAGCAGTCACAGTTTGCTGGGGCTGTTCTGCCAAGTTAAAGAAGATACTTTTCAGGAGGAGGTGACAAAAAGTAGTACATAATTTTATTGTCACTTCAAGACATGGAAGTGTATTACTCTTTGACTTAACAAAGATTGTTGTCAGAGAAGTTGCATAAACTAAAGAGTCTAAGCTTAAAAGAAAAAAAGATAAAGTGTAGTAAGTTCTGTATAAATGTACTGAGTGCTTGTTTTATTTCAGTACAACATGAAGGGACAGATTGCCACATGGAGTACATATTGCTCAGTAATTCTCACTAAGTCTTTCATCAGCTGCCAGTCACAGGCAAGTTCCTGAGTGTGAAAAAGTTTTCCAATGCTCTTGCCAGTAGTGCTATGTCTGGAGAAGCTTTTCTGAACTAATTGGCAGTGCCTTTCTCCTGAACAAGTAGGGTGTGGAAATCTCTGGTTAGTTGGTTGGTTGGTTGTTGGTTTAAGAAGCTTTGTCATGTAGCACCGTCATCTTGGCCATGAGTCCCAGGCTGTGTAGTCTATGGGATGTTAATGGACACAGCTCTGTAGTAAATTGAATTAGAGGTTGCTAAAGGTAGAAGGATTTTATGAACTTGTTGGTGGTTGTTTGGGGATTTTTTGTGTGCTTTTTGGTTTGGGTTGTTTTGGATTTTATGGTTTTGTTTGGGTTTTTTTCCTCCCATAAGATTTGGTCCCCTAATGCAGGGAATTCAAGGAAGAAAACCAAAGCATATTTCATTTGCCTTTCTTATTCATTGCTTCACCTGTGCACCACCTAAGGCAGCTGCTAGCTACCAATACTAGTAGCTTCTGTGGGAATCCAAATTCAGTGGAACATGAACTATATAGAAATCCAGCTTAAGCAATTTTCCACCAAAAGCTAATTTTTAAGTTTTTACAGGGGAAACCCAAGCACCTTTGAACACAGTCAGGAGTTTAATTCTTAAAATGCAGATGTTGTAATTGCATCAGGGTATTAAGTATTACGGCTGTGCTAAATGTTGGACAATCTAAGAGTATCTTCAGTTCTTCCAGTCTGTTACAGTGGAGACTCTTCTCTGTGGTGCTTTTCAGTTTGAGCCACAGAGTTATTCCTTTTGTTTCCTCACTCTGCAAACTTCAGGTGCAGACAGCAAGAGCTAAAAGATATCTCAGGATGTAATTCAGTTTACAGCGTTAACTGAGGCTTTCATACAGTTCAAACCCTGACTCCACACTGGGTTTTTCTAAACAGCTGCTGAAGCTCTAAGATGTTTTGGACTGGGCTTTTTTTTTTTGTTGAAAGTGCTCTCTGTGGTGTTGGTAAGCAGAGGAGATTTTGCCTGAGATGTTGAGCTGAGTGATGCTGATCTACTGTGTCTTTCTACACTAGAGCACCTCTAATACTTCTAAGAAACACGTGCCCTGCAGCTTTGTGAAGCTGATTGCCTCCCCAGCTACTGGTTAAATAGAGTCTGTAAAGCCCAGCTTTCTATCAGAAGAGCCATTAATATATGTCTGTTCTGCACCTGGAAGACAGTTTTTCAAACTTGAGGAAATACTATTATTTTGGAGTCTTTTAACGCTTTGCTGTCTTTAAAGGAAACCAGTGAACAGTTTTGGAAGTGTAGGGGCTGGAAGAGGGAGGCTGGCATAGAGGGTGGTCAAATTTTCTATGCTTCCTTAGGAAATCAGGCTGAAAATGGGCAGGAAGATTTATACTAACACCAAATTTGATTATATATTTCAAAGCCCAACTTTATGTGGAAGTGCTTTGATGAATTTTTAAACAGTCTCACAGAAATTCTGGAAAAACATTTGTACTGTCAGTTCCTTCAAAAAAGTAGTGCTTAATGAGGGCCTGATACTTTTTTTTCAGTTAACTGTTTTTACTGGTTGTACTGTAAATCCAAATGCTAACTTTTCATAATTAGATACTTCTTACACACATGATTGAATATAGGAAAACTAAAGTAGATGTTTAAAGAATATGTATATTCATATAATATGTATATAACATCACTGAAATGAAATAAATGCTGCTGTTGTTTTAAATAAATTATTGAGGCATGGGCTGAATACCTTATTTACTTCATTGCAGACCCTTGCCATGTCTATCTCACCTTTTTGGATGTGCAGAAACAAATTCTCTGCCTGAGAGACATTCTTCAGGTGGGGTGATGTGAGCAGGGAAGGTTAAAATGACATTCTGTTTGATATATACCCCAGTGGCTGCTAAAGCCTAGTCAAAGGAAATTGGGAACAAAATTAATGAGATGGATAAAATAAAAAAAAAAGGTGCCAAAGGAAGGTTTTATGTGAGTTCTGGTGAGCCTTTGAGAAACTAGAAACACAAGACAGTGGTTGATGAGCAATGTACAAGTTTTCCTACTTTCAGATGACAATTCTACTAGTATTTTTGCTGTCTGTTTGAAATTTGTATTTCTAAACTTGAAATGTTCTTTATTGTTAGTTTATGTCTTGTAACACCTGTAGTTATACAGGTATATACTTTGCTAGGGATCTGAAATATGTCTGTGTCATCAAACTATTGTTACATAAGCTCTGTAAACAGTGATGATTAGACTATTCCTCTTTTTTTTAGTTCAGAAGCAGAAAGAACCATTAGGTTTATCCAGTGTGACTTTTTACATATCACAGTCCATTACATTTCCTACAGATAACCCATTTTACAGATGAAGATTGCAGTAAACAAGTAAATTAAGCCAATTAATCTGGGAGATTTTACTTTGTACAACACACCCAATAGCAGGGATGAAGATGCATTTGCTGTCAAGTATCTGCAGCAGTCAAAAAAATGGAGTGAGATGTGCCTAGGTGGTATCAATTGCTGTTTGATATATATTTCTGTTGGGGACCCCTGGTGGCCTAGCGGTTAAGATGCTGGTCTCTCAGCACCAAGGCCGCAGGTTCGAATCCCGGTCCTGCT
>JAWWLV010000179.1:5959455-5999582 GCA_035041135.1 Platyrinchus mystaceus
GTCTCACCTAAAAAATCCATTGCGCAGGCTTGAAAGGTAAAAACACCTTTCCCAGATCTTCGTTCGCGAAGACTGGCAACGTTTTATATATTTCTGTGGCATTCCAGTTTCCCTTAGGATCTTTATTAAAGAGGGTGCCTGACAGCTGGAGCTGTTCTCTTTTTTTTCTTATGAATAAGGATGCCTTGAAACAGTAGTGGATGTCTCCAAAGGTAATAATAATAATGATAATTCTTTGACTCTTCTTACTGGTCTTACGGCTTGGAGTCTGTGCTTGTCACTTCAAGTTGTTAATCAAGACATTTTTAATTTAAGTGGTTCTGTTTCATTTTATTTTGAATTCCCTCTTTCTTAGGTCTTTAAAACTATTGCTACTGATGTTTTCTTCTTGGTCTCTGCTTCTACTTGTTTTACTTGGAGTGAGATGGTTTTATAGTACTTGGCTGCCTTCTCTTTGTCTCAAATTCTTCTCATTCTCTCAGTTTCCGTGACAACTCGCAAAGATAAATATCCTGTGTAAGGGGCTTTCTGAGCTTAGTGTTGAGGGTATTGCTCTTAGAGGAAAAAAATTCTCCAAAAAGAATAAAAAATGCTAAAAATGAATGCTAAACACAACTTAAACCTTTCCTAAGTGATTGCAGGCATTATCTATTATAGTGTCAGTGCCATGAAATGATGCAGTGCTGTGAAGGGAGAGTGCAGTACGTGACTACGACGCTGTAATCGTGAGGAAGATTATCAGGAGAAAAATGTGGCCTCAAGCTGCAGGTTTCTATTGAAATCTGCATTTGATTGAAGCTTGGTGACAATAAGAATGCCCTTGGTTCAATTCTGTCTTTCAGACTTAAAATTTCATAAGTTTTTCTTCCTAATGGTTAAGTAAAAGTTACAACATGCTGATGTTTGATGTTCCTGAGTGGAAGAATTATATTACTTTCATTGGAGGCAAGCAAGCTGAGAGAAAACAGGAAATGTAAAATAATTGGATTTAGGAGATATTTAACTTGCCCATATCTTGAGATGGTCTAAATCCCTGCTTACACCAACCTTGCATCTCCATGAGCTCTTGGTTTTAAGGAGAAAGGGGAATGGTGTGATAATAAAATCCTTCTCTGTGGCATCATAGGCTTCATATTTCAGGAACTATCTATGTCATGTGAACAGTGCAAACCTCAGTAAATAGCAGATGTTGAGCCATTTCCCTGCACAATAACAGACAATTATTTATTTTGACCATCTTTTTTCTACTGGATCACTAGCAGGATGTTCTCAGTTTGGTGCACACTGAATTAAATTTGGGAGTGTAAAACTCTCTTAAACTACCTTAGGTTCATGACTTAAAATAGTTTTAATTTTTCAGGGCTTGAAAGTACTTCTGACAACTGACAGATAGCTCTACAAGAAAAAAGCCATCACATTATGGGGTATCATTAAAGTGTTTATTTTTTGTGTTAAAAATAAGTCCAATTATCATCCTTTGAATTACAACAAGCACTTTACAGAAAACTAATCTGTGAAAACACGGAACAGTATGCATGTCAAGGAACATGTTTGAAAAGTCAGGGTAGCAAGTAGATGTGTATAACATTGCTGCATCTATTCTCTTTAGCCTTATGTTTTAATGTCCCCATTCTGTCACTCTGCAGTTTTAAACAAACGGTTCCAAATGCCACTGATATTTTTGCTTAAAAGACAGAGTCTGTAACCCTTCAGAGAATTTATTAATAGCTTCAGCACTTTGCTATACACGGTATTTCAGCATTTTTCTTAAAAGCACATTCTATGAGCACTAAATCTGTAATCATTAACCTTTCTTTTCTTACTAAAAGGCATTGTTAAATTAAATGATGCATTATTAATAAGCATTGTTTAAAATGGAGCCTAGCAAAGATAACGTGCTATATATTCTATCACAAAGAATAAGCTGTGCTTAATTTCCCTGGCTACCTGTTCTGGCACTATAGTGCTTCCCTATTTATTGTTCACATGATTGATTATTTTAGCCTGATTTTTTGCTATCTGTTTGCTTATTCGTATTTTTGCATAAATAGGCAAAGGAATTCAAGGGCAGGTTGGATGGGGTCCTGAGTGACCTGATCTCATCTAGTGAGTGGCATCCAATCCAGGGGGATTGGAACCAGGTGAACTTTAAGGTCCCTTCCAACCCAAACCATTCTATGGTTCTGTTCATCTTGCACTGTTGCACTCAGAAGGCACTGTAAGGCACTATAATAAATGGCTTTATTACCTATTACTATTCTAAATACCTGCCTGGCTAGGTTTCTTAGCTTTCCCCTGGCTTGGGGTAAAAAGAAGAGAAGTCTTGAATGAGATAAAAGAGGACTATGGCAAAGGGAGCTGTTGCTTTTGCTTCTTTATTGAGTCATCGGCTTGGGAGGTGTTGCAGGGTTGTTTATCGATGCCTCTCAAGACCAGCAGTGTGCCTGAGGTCACATGTAACCTGAGGCACATCCATTATCCCTCATGACAGTTAACATGTCCATTTCTTCCCTCGTTACAGTAGAGAGGGACTTCAGTATATCCACAGAGCAAATTCTTCTGTCTGCATGTGCAGGTTCTGGAAATCTTAATTATTTTGTTAAAGTTCCTGCGCGGAGGAGTTGGCTATAATGGCAGGATGAGATCTCTAATTGTATTTTTGTGTTAGACTGTACCAATTTCAGAGATTAAAAGCTTCAGCTGTAAGGTAAGTAGATATCTTTGGTTTTTGATACTGACATGAAAGCATAAGGATGAAGAAAGGTTATCATGTCCAAAGATACTTTTCCAATCCCCTACATTTTTGGAGAGGGTGTATTCTGAGGAAGGAATGCTGTGTAAACTTTCCCTGTTCTTCAGTATTACCTGGATCTTTTTAAGCCACTGCTGGAACCTCATAGTGTCAATCCACGGGGACCTTTGGCCACTTTGTCATAGCGTAAAAATTTGGACACAAATGCTTTATCATCAAATCAGTGCTTTATTATGGCAGTGATTAGAGAATGTGAAAACCTGTTATAAGTTTTGCATCTACTTTCTTCTCTTTATGTTATTAAAACATTGCCATGCATGATTTTTATTTTATTTTCTTTCAAAAGAGGAACATTGCCTCTCTAGTGAGATGGTAATCAAAGGAGAATTGCTTGTAACAATAGCAATTTATGCAGCCTCATGGGAATAAATTTTGTATTTTGTAGACCAATCTGGGCAAATAAAGAAGTTGCTCACCACTGCAAATGTCGTCTGAATTACACAGCTCTCAAGATCTGCAAGTTTTTCACCTCAGATGGGTAACCGTTCTCAGTTCTGAAAAATCTTCTTACCTGAACATTAACTTATGTGTTCAGTTCTTTTTTTCCAGAATGTTATGGCTTGCATCTTGTGGACCCAGTCAGTGGCCATTGCACATAAACAGGAGATCCAAGATGCTGTAAGATAAAGTCAGTTTACCTTGTAAACAAAGCACCCTGGTGCTTTTTGGGAAAAGCTTTTTTAAAATATCTTAAAAGAAAAGAGAAAAACAGAAAAGGAAAACATTGTTTGTAAGGCTTTTGTTCTTTTTTTTTTGTTTGAAGAGCACAATGTTTGTGTTCTTGTGTGTTTAAAGAACACACATATGCTTGGACAGCATTGAGATAGCCGTCCATGTGCGTGGATGTTTTACAAAGGTACCAAAGGAAAGGTTACACAGATAAAAAATGATAAAAGGATTTTTCTGTTTAATGTTTAAATGTTCAGTAGAAATCTAAAATATATTGCTATGCTCCTTGACTCTTTTCTCTAATACGTAGTTCTGAATCCACATTATACAGATTATCTTTCAGAAACGTTTATAAACAGATCAGTGCTTAGTGGTAAAATTGATGATGTGGTGATTCAACCTTATCTTTAGAGCTGTGGCTGGAGGTAATGGATAATGCAGTGGTGGGCTAACAGTGCCAGCATTTAAAGCATAAGATGTAGAGCTGCAGTGAGCCTGTCACCCCTGTGTTAGTCCTCCCCTGCAGTGCCCTCCTGCTGGTGCCCCAGGGAAGGGTCCCTGCCTTGTCTGCAGTGCTCCAGGCTGAAAAGTTGGAGTAGATTTGCTGTGTGTGGCTCAATACTGGGGAATGTTTGAAGGCCCTCCAAAATGATTGCTGTATTCTAGGCACTGGCTTAGATGACTGTCTAGTGATGAGTCTCAAAATAGGTTACTAAATAACTCAGTTTCTTGTGGAAGCTGTTAGAAATCTGTCTCTGTAATAATGTTTATATTTGAAATTAGCTAACTTACTGGTGTCCAGGATGATACATTTCTGCCTCCTGGTTTCTAAATAAGTCTTTTCACATGCTTGTGTAATGTCTAGCAACAGTAGCAGGTATTATCCATAAGCAAGCACCGAGGAACAAACTGGTGCATTTGTATTGGGCTGTAGTTTGGAGATTTTTCTTCTCACTGTCACATCATGAACACAGGAGCTGAAAAGGAATTTTCTGTTTTGACCAGAAGATGTTGATTCATTTCAAACAAACAAACAGAGTTTGACATCACTGCTGCCATTCATTCTTTTAAGGCAAGGTTTTAGATCAAAACAAGGGAAGGTATAATGCTACCTTCCTTTACCCCAAAAACTTACAGCAGGCTAGGGGCTGATGTTCACTGAGGTTTGGGTATGCCAGTTCAAGAGCCCGCTTCTTCCTATTCTAAACACAAATTTAAGTCTCCCTAAACCTCAGTTTCCTGAGTACTCTAAACAAAATTATCTCAGTTTTGAGAATGTAAGTGGCCATAGGCTTAACAGCTTTTCGAAGTATTAAGTTGGCTTTACTGTAACATCTCAGATGTTTGCATAAGGCAGGAAAACTATTTCCATCTGATCCTGTGTTTCTGTATGATATCTTGCAGCATTTTGCTCTTGGTGTCCAGCTGTGTAAATTTGTTACTTGAATAAAGAAACTTTGTATTCAAGGATTCCACATTGAGATTTTGAAAAAGTGAATGACAAGATTGTTGTAGCATTAATCTTTTCAAACCTCTGTCAATCAATTCCTTTGATTAAATGACAAATAACTTTCTTCTCTACTAAGCTATACATGGAGCTTCCATTTCGTACTTCCATATTTCCTTTTGGAATCTCTTGGGGCAATGATTAAGGACCTTCTTTTTGCTGCCCTTGAGTGCTATTCCTGTGCTGATTTTTGATCAGGAGTATGCTTTTGACTTTCCTGTTATCCATGCTCTACTGATTTTTGGTTCATAATATGAAGCAGTCTCACAGTGCTTGACCTGAAATACTTTAGGATGATATTAACTGGAAAATATGTTCTAGGAATGTATTTCTTAGCATCCCACACTGTATCTTCCAAACCCTGAAAGTTCAAAGCTTGCACTATGCATTCAAGTCTCCATCCAGGCATCCAAGGAGTGAAATTCTTACTTAACTGCAAAGTGTAGGAACATCTATTGACACCAGTGAAGAAAGTGTTTCCTACTATTCCATCCCAAAATTCTATGGTTTTGACATTTAATGTTTAGTTTAGGAATACTTTGTCCTTGTCATTTAAATCCAATCATCAGCATCAAACACATTGAGGCCTTTTTTTCTCAGCTTATGTACTCCACCTTTCTTGTCAGCATTGAATGACAGTGTAAGACTTCATTTGAAACAAACAACTCTGCCTTCCTTATTGCTGAAGGAAACATAGTTAAGGGAGGAAACTGTTATTTCCCTGCTTTCTAGTAAAAATGTCTATAGGCTCTTTCTGAACCACCTTCCTCTAAGTTTCTGTGCATTTAGTGGAGTAAAGATGTGTTGCACGCTAATACTCATGTTTTGCAAACATGTTTTCTGTTTCTATGGTGTTTGTAGTTCAGCCTATAACAATAATGCATGATGCAGGGAAAATGGAAGAGACAAAAGATCAAATGAAGTCATTTTTTGTAAGCAAACAATTCTGAGAAGTTTATTCCTATGTTTTAGTCTGTCTTATTTCGTTAATGGAAGCCTAGTGTTTATGACAACTAATATATAAAAAAAAAAAAGTAAATTCTTAATACATTAAAGCTCAAAGTTTTTGTTAGTGGAACAAAGTAATTTCAAAAATAATAACCAGTCTAATTGCAACTAATCAAAGTCGTCCTACAGTTCTGTCCATGTGGATGTAAATGCCTCTGCATGCACAAAGGGACCGGTCAGGGAAAGCTACTCTTTACCGTGCTTTACCCAGGACCCCTGTGTCAGTCTCTTCCTCTCTGCTGTGCTCTGCTGTGCTCTGCTGTCACTTCCTTCTGATGCTGCCTCCAGAGCCTCATCAGTGCTGGGATGACCAAGGAAAGGACTTGGAACATGTGCCATCAGATCTTTCTCTCTAATTTTTAAGTCAGGCCCTTCCAGAGCCTTCTGTCTGGCTTCCAGGTCTGCAAGTTCCCGCTCTTAATGCAACCATTCTAGCCCCTCCCGTTCCTTCATCCTCTGAAGGATTTCCAGGTTCTAAGCAACAATTCCATTCTCTTCAGAGGAGAGGAAAGGCTGGTTGATGGTGACAGCTGCCATCAGCAGGAGGCACACCTGAAAGATTCCTGCAGCCATGGCAGATGGCTCTTCCCTTGAAAGAGAAAGAAGGGTGGAATGTCCCAAAATTCAGACTAGATTCCCTCAAGAAGAGATAGGAAAGAAGCTCCCCACTGCAAGGAAAGCTTTTGCATCCTTTCTAGCCCTGACAAAAATGCTGGAGTCCGTAAGTGCTCCTAAGTGCTCCCCTGTTGCTGCAAGTTCGAAATCCAGCTGCCCAAAGAGGCTTGATCAGCAGATCATGAGGATGAAAGTTGCATATTGAATCTTTGAAAACTGAAGGCTTAATATGCAAGCAAATAAGCCTTTATGACTTAAGTGTTGGTTGTCTTTGTTTTTAGGTCAGATACTGATTCCTTCTGTCTTTGAGGTCAGTGTAAATATCAAAAATGAGAAATGGCCTCAGACTGTATTAACTCTTCATTCTTTATAGTTCACTCCTGATCCTCTTCTTTGTGTATTCCTGGTCACTGCCACTTTCTGCAATATCACTTCCTGAATTTTTTCTTGAATGAATAAGAAGCTACTTAACTTTTCTGGGTTTCAGGATTTATTTTTTTGGGGGGTTAAGACTTTGGGATTTTGCTCGAACACTTTCTAAATTGAAAACATGACCTTTACTTACTGCCATGCAGATGTCATGGATGACACTGACAGAAGTTAGCTTGTTTATTAGTATATCAAAACCTCTGACCTTTAAACACATAAAATGCTGTCCTAGTTGTTTTAACTAAGTGGTCAATTTTCCAATTTGAAAAGCCCTATTCACATCAGTGTCTGCTTTTACTCTTCATTGGCTTATTGGTATTTGTTCAGAATCCCATTTAAGCTTATGCCTTTGTTTCTCAAACACTTGTTTTTATCAATACTTCATCTGCGCCTGAGAAGACTCTGTCCTGGATCTCTTTCATGTCCATTTGGGTTTTTAAGCATTCCTTAAGATCTCATGGAATCTCCTTTGGTATTTTCATATGCATTTGTGGGTATCTGTCTTAAGACTAATTCCTTCAAACTTTCCTGTTAAAAAAATAATTAAATAGTATGGGTGAGTAAACAAACTACACAGGTGGCGTATCAACTTGAAAACTCTAAATTAATTTAATTCTAAGATGAAAAGATATAATGATGCTAAAGGTATTTTTGAGGGGAAAGAAGTGCTGGGCATGTTTTCCTTTGTATGTGGTTGAAAAGGTTAGGTTAAGTGCACTCTATCAAGGAGAATAAATCCCTGCCCATGGAGCAGGTGCTGACTTTTCCACAAGATTTCAGAAGCATTCAGAACCTTCCTGTTCTCCTTCCTGAAACATTATTTTCATATGACTGGTTTTCACTTTAGTGTATAAAAAATTATGTACCAAAAGAGAAGAAATTACTTCTTCCTTCTTCTGCACTGTATTGAGGAGGCCTGAAGTATTAGGAAAGCTTCAAAACTCACTTTTGGAATTATTATTTTTCTTTTACAGTTGGAGTAAAGTTCAAGGAGTGTAGCAGCTTGACAGCCAAGGCAGTGCTACTGAAACTAGGGCAGAGATTGAGTGTTGGGAAAGGAGAAAAATTTTACTGTTTGAAATCCTTGATCTCAGTACCTGGTGAGTTTCAACACCTCTCATTTGTCAGAAGGATTATATGTGATCAAGGTTTAGTATCCTATTTCTTCGTTTCATATGTAACAATGCACATTTGATGATTTCCAATAGGACATGGAAGCAAAACAAAGGAATTATAAAAATCATATGTAAAGACATTATTTGTACAGTCCTACATGGGAAACAGAATCCATATTTTTCCAGTACTACATTGTTCAGAAGTTGGCTTATATGTTTTATTTGGACTGATGTCAAAGTGTGGAAACTTTTGATGTGTTTTATACACAGATTTCTAGTGGCTTTCTGATGTTTTTTCAGCAGTTAAAAGTGAATTAGAATAGCGTCTAGAAGGAAATTGCCTCTATTTTCCAGTCTTTTCTCCAGTCTATGTTTGTAATGATTGCTGTAGATTTCAAGAATACATAGAAATTTATTAATCAATGGTCTTTAAAGGACTTACATTCAGAGATCAGGGCAGTGCCCTAATGAATGTTCCTGACTGCTATTTTCCTGCTATGAATAATCTGATTAAATCTCCTATATTTGCTCTTTGTGTTGAGTTAAAAGAACTCATTGGTTTGTGGTTTTCTTTTTTGTTTTGTTTGTTTGTTTACCCAATTTTAATAAAACTGTACAGACACATGGCATCCCAACATTTTAGTGAGTTACATCCCCATCATACATAGAAATTGTGGCATAAACAATTAAATCTTAGCAAAAAGTTCTGCAGGATTAGAGTTGAGTAAGGCAGACACATAGAATTTAGAAATAGAGAAATACAAATTTGCTAATGCAGGAAAGCCTCCAACTGATATTTCTAACAGGTTCCCTGGAAATGAGATCCAGCTTTAAATTTTTAAAGGAACCACTGTCAAAATTTCAGTTTTATGTAGAATATTTGTGGGTTTTTTTCTGGTGCTTTTGGGGAAAAAATTCTCACTGCAAAAATTTCTTTTACTTCAAAATAGCATTTGTCATCAAAGCCTTTTTTTTTTTTTGCTGGATACTAAAATGTAGCATGGAAAGCACACAGATATTATTAAGGGAGTAATTAATCATACAACTGATATCAGGATCTGCCTCACCTTTCTTCTCTGACTCCCTCCCTTCAAATATCTGTTTGCTCCCTTACTGTTCTGTTCAGCTGTCAATAATGAGCTCTACGTCACTGGTCATTTTCCACATATCTTTCTTTTTTAAACATTTTTCTTTCTTTCTTTTCTTATGTGTGTTTCTTCTCTTTTTTTTCCCCCTCATGCCAGCTTTCATGAATAAGGGATATTACTTTTTTACACTTTTTAGTGACTGTTAGAAATTGTTGTCTGCCATCAGACAGCATCAGACTTTAAATATTTAAAAATCTCAAAACAATTCTGATGTAACTGTTGGGAAGTGTTAATTAAAAGTAAATCTATAGGTTGTTTATACTAGGAGTTTGTAATAAATTAAGAAGTTACTCTCTCCTTATGTGAGGATAAAAAACCCAGGTAAAATCAAGGGCAAATTATAGAAGACAATAATTGTTGAGCTCTGCTAAAATCACCAAAAGAATTTAGGAATAGGTGTACCCGGTTCGTTTGTGTCAAGGGATGACAGCTGAGAGACATCATCTTGCAGGAGGCCTTGCGCATCTTTTCTTGGAAATTTATGGATCCTATGGAGGTGTTTTTGAGGTTGGAATGAGGGAAGAAGCAGGCATAAAAATAAAACATCTTTGGCCGTTCCCAGTATATTGCTCTAGTCACTACTTACTTTATCTATGAGCCTATAAGACCCAAATGCATACTCGCTCTTACCTGTGACAAACTGACAAGTGGGATATAAAAATGGAAGATTTTTTCCCCCTTAGCTGCTGGCTAAGGAATCATTGATCTTCCCTAAACTAACATTAATCTTAGAAAGGCAGCAAAAGGCTTGTGGGTCTTCCATGGGCTTTGAAGGCGGTAAATTGGAAAACAAACAAACAAACGGGTTCTTTTGTCCATATTCCTTATTGTTGGCAATATTTTGTGATACTCTGGTTGCCAGTTGATTATAACTTATAGTTCATTAAAATTTTGTGCTTGGAGCATAACTATGTACTCTTTAAAATGATTAACTTGGGCAGTACTCTACAATGTAATTGATTAGAAAACTAGACTTCTTTTGCTGCCTTCATCATTAATAGAAATGCTCCAGTGATGAACTCTTAGAAAATCCTCTGAAATATTCAATACAACAATCTTTAGTCAAATTTCGGGGTAGTGACAGATGGTATCTTATTTTCTTAGGTGATCAGGTAATTTAAAAAAGCACAAAAGTATATGGGAAACAATTATTTTTTAATAATTAAATCAAAGTAGCAGGGTTTGGGAGCATGATATGCAGACATTTTAGGGAATAAGTTGGGTGTTTTGATTGCCAAGTTCTTCCTTCTGCATTTCCCAGTCCTTAGTTCTGCAGGAAGAGTTTACATAACCTGTGATGGATACTTCATTGATATGAAGTAGAATGTGGATTGGTAGAACTGGTTTTGGATTCCAGTCAGGACACAGTCTTTGTGCCTAGGCCACTTCTCTACATGAAGCATTCAGAAGTTATTAATATTTTAAATTTTATAAAATTAGTTTGTACCTGGTTGATAATTCCTTATTACACAGTAAATGCCTAGACCTTGCTTTTAGCACAAACTCCCCTAGAATTTGACAGCAGCTAGTGCCAGAATTTCATATGTTCTTGCCTCTACAATAAAAACAAGCCCCCCCTCTCCCAGCTCCCCTGATCTATCACATGGACACAAACACACTTTTCAGTTTTGCAGCTTTCTCTCTGATTAGTAAAATGTGGAGAGAGAAACCACTTTTTCTTGTGCAACTCGAGAACAATTTCTAAACTCTCATATTTTTCTCTGACAGACCAGTGAAATGTCTTACTACTATTTATCTGTAGTTTTGTGTCCTCTAATACTTGGGATAGCTCGTGCCAGTGCATGTAAAAGCGGTTATATTACCATATAGCTGTGCTCCTTCATCATTCTGGAAGCATTCATCAGCCATCTCACAGGCTATCATCATCGTTACGACACATAAAGTGCTCCTGAATAAAATCTGGATATGCTGGCTGTGTGTCAAAAGAGTGGAAAAGGGCTAAGAGTGAATAAAATGTTTGTCTTTGGCCCTGCTTTTCGGCCATCTCTCCATCTGATTGTAGATTTACCTCCGTTACGGAAATCTCACTGATCTTTTTGTAAATGTATATTATTAGTTTCTGAAGTATTTGAAGCTGTCATTGAAGCAAAATAAAAACTGTCACCATCAGTGAGGACTTGGCTGTTTCTGAGTGCCAGTTAAGTGTGAGATTTGGGTTCCTTTATGTGGAAGGCTCTGATTCAAAGGCAGAGGGTGTCTCAGTTTGAAGCTGAACTACCTCGAGGTTCTACATTTGCTGACTAAAGACAACCAAAACCCAAACCCATTCCTGAGTGTAGTTAGTAGCTTTCAGGAAAGTTCAAGTTCACCAAAATGCTCTGTTTTAAGGGGAAAGAAAGGAGACATGGAACCCCTTCCCTCTCTACAGCTCCCTGAAGGAGGTTGTAGGAGGTGAAGGTTGGTCATCTCTCCCGGGTAACAACAAATGCACAAGAGAAAACGGCCTCAGGTTGCACCAGGGGAAGTTTAGATTAATTTAAGGAAAAGTTACCTCACTGAAAAGGTTGTCAGGAATTGGAACAGGCTGTCCAGGGAAGTGGTGGAGTCACCATCCCTGGAGGTGTTTAGAAAGTGTGGATGTGGCACTCGGGGATGTGCTTTAGTGGGATTTGGCAGTGTTGGACTCAATGATCTTAGAGGTGTTTTCCTTAACCATTCCATGATTCTATCTCTGAGTGGCAGATAAAATTTAGCTTCAGAGTTGGCAAATGTTAAATGCTACTGTTATTGGCTGAATCCAGTACCTAAGGAAGAATATCTATGAACAAATATAAATGTATTTTTCTTCTACATTTGAATTTTCTATTTTCCTAATCTCTCAGACTATTGTGGTGATTAAATTGTACACTACAGTGAGTTTAAAGTATGAGTTTAAATTGAAATAATTCACTGTTCTCATGATTATACAGTAAATGATACCTGAAACAAAGTGTATAATGTATGTTGTAAGGTATCAAGTTATGTAATCCTAATCATGAATAATATATCTAGCCATATCGTAAGTACATGATTAGATAAAGAAAGAAAAGCTTATAATTACAGCAGGATTACTCAAAGATTTACAGAAACTCCAATAACTCTGGAATTGTATACATTGATAGTTTCCATTGTTCATAGATGAACTAAATATTTTGATGCCAGAGGAATTAAATTCTTTTGATTTACTAATTTGGGGGCAACTTTTGAGAGGTGATAGTATTTTCTTTCAGTTCTGAAGCATGTATAATGTTCCAAATGTGAACTGTGACTTCTGTAGAGAAAGGAAGATGTGACGAGTGGTTCTGTGTGGCTGAAAATATACTTGATACTAAAACTTAATGGATGAAGATATTTATAACAGTCTGTTTTCACATCTTTTATTCATACACAGTTTTACCAAAGTATTCCTATCAGCCTGCCATTTTCATTTCCCATATATTTACATATACTTTCTCAAATAATGTAAAACTGTATGGGGGAAAAAAAAATTGCCAAATTATTTTTTGAGAGGGAGAAAATGAAAGTGAAAGGAGTGACAGAAGTTATGTTCTGACCTAAAGTATCAAATTACAGTCAAAGAAATTAAAAGTTTCTGCTTGGTGTTCCCCTTGGATGGATTTTGTAGTTTACACAGCTGCATGCTTCAAGATTATACCAATGGAAGAAGTCATAGTGGGTCTCCATAGAGAAGGAAAACATCTGGGTGAGTTGCTAACTGGCCTCTTTTCCTGTTAAACATATCCCTGCATCTTACAGCTCAAACACCTCTCTTTTCTGTAAACACTGAAGAAGCCTCAGTCCTGGTATTCTTCAACAGTCTTTCAGTTTTGACTGGAAACGTCTTGTCAACTCACTTTCACTTCTGTCCTGTCCTCTGAGGATGCCTCTGTGCTCTCTCTGTTCAGCATATGCATGTTCCCAGTGAGACCAAGGGCCTGGCAGATTAAACTCAGTGACTGGTATTTTTTATTCTCTGGTATTACTGTAAACTGTGTTTTATTTATTTTTTCACTTGGCTGTTCACTTAAAAACATCACCAGGATTCCTCTGTTTTAGTCACTTGCCTTCCACTGCCTTTTTTTTAGGTGATGAGGATTATAAACAGTTCCCACTTGCAAGTGTCAATCTTCCAAGGAAACATAGTTGTTTTGATGACAGCTCACCTAATGTCACAACTTAGTGTATCACCTTCATGAAAAACCCATATTAGCTTTTTCTTCATGGCAAGAGCTGCAGCAGTGCTGTTAATCCATGAAAGTGATTCTGGTTCTTATTCCTTTCTTCAGCATGGAGCAGTGTCCTGACTTGGACTGCTTGTTGCAATGAGTGCCACTTGCAGGGGAGGCTGCCAGGCTTTGGCTCTATGTTTTCCATGTCTTTATTTCAGGTCACTTATAGCATCTTTGATTCTCAGTCACTTAAGAGTGGAAGCTCACTCCATGTACCTCATTATAGAGACATATTTCTATTCCTATTTTCTATTCTATTTCTACTACATATTTGAGTATTTTACACTCCTAGGACTATCTGTTAATTAATAGATTGCACAACAAGAGCCAAACAGCACCTCATGGTAATGCATCGGTCAAAGAAAAATAATCAGTTACATATTCTGTGCTGGGAAAGGCTGTTCATGTTGTTCTTTTGAAAGAGAAGAGAGGCAAAGTTAATTTAATGAATAATATGCTGCAAGTGTGAGAGAATGGAACCAATCATTAAAATGAATTGAATTCATAGTCACCTTAAGAGTGGCTGAGGAGGGAGCAGTTATTTGTTGTTGTGCAGGGACACAAACATACATGACAAGGAGCAAGCAATAGCAGTGGATGATTTTTGCCTTGAGGCAAACAAGAGCACATGCATGTCCATCACCTCTTGACTTCTGTTGGGGTAGGACAATGCCAGGTGCTCAGAAGGAGCCCTGGGAATGGTTATCCTCTCAGAAATAAAATGCTTCTTTCAATTCCAAGATGCAGTGACCGTCCTAAGGTACTGCCTGAAGCAGAAGGAGGTGTGCAATTTTGAGATGCTAAATAAATTTTGGACCAGGGTTATTTTGAGTTGTATAAATAAATGGTAAAAGAGGTGTTGGAGAAGTTTGGTGTAATCAATGATGAACAGTTCATCAAATTTTTGTTTTCAAAAAGCAAGGGTGTTCTGTGGGAAAGGGTTTTTTTAATCATGATTTTTATACCCTGGGGAGGGGGTGGAGATGGGTGGAAATGCGTGCTTGTATTAAAATAGATCTGCAATCCCATAATGAAGTCATGGTCCCTTTGGGCCAGAAATCCTCAGCAGAATTAATTAATTAATTAATTCTCTCAGAAAGAGCCTGGAGAAAAGGAGGAAACAGCTCAATATGCAACTATGATACAAACTCTGTCAGGTGTACTTTCCAATGACAAACATGAATTGGATATCTATAACACGATTATCTTTTCTTAATATTGCTTAAGGTTTGAGTGTTTCTTGTGTGCCACCTTCTACTTTTTGAGGAATTTAAAAAAAAAGTCTTATTATCAATGAGCATAAAACACTAGAATTAGAGAAAGCTTTATGTTTTACTGTAAGCACTCTGAAATTTTTCTGCTTTCTGTCATTGTGTAAACCCCATAACATAATTAGAGTGAATTTTCATGCCACATATCAATTTAATTCTCTCTTCCTGGACTGTGGTTGGAATTTTAGATAGGTATAGCTGGTTGTTTTGAAACAATAATTGTCTGTTTTGGCATACTCTAAATCAAGATTTTCAAGAGGGGAAAAAAGAGCTTTTTAATTGATGAAATGCAAAACTTTTCCAGCTCCCCCTGTCTTTCTTGGATGTTTTGGAAACAAACTTTTAATAATGAGGGGAATATTTGAGATAGTGTGTGTTGGAATTTACTAGTTGTATAGCAGTGAGATCCAGGGAAGACAGAGCAGACCCCTAAGGTGGTTTAGGGTGAGTCTGGAAGACAAAACAATTTGACTGCCTTGCTGTGTGATAGTTCTCTTCCTGTCATAGATGAGCTGCTGAAATAACCTTGAGCTTATTGATGTTCTTTAAATGGTCCAGGTCATTAGAGCTCAGCTGGTAGTCCCTCTGTTTTTCAGTTTCAAGTGCATTTGCTTGCTTTTATAAATAGAATTTTTTTAAGGTAGATTTTATTTATGGCATTTATTTGTGGCACTTTTTTTTAACATTATATTTTCCAGGCATGCCACTCACAAATTGATACAAAGGTAGGTCAGGTTTTGGCTGTAAAAAGAACAAAGTATTTTAAAATTGCAGAAAAACTTTCCCATATATGATGTAATAATTTCAAAGAAAATGAGAGGTTGATAATAATCATTTCATCGTAGCATTCTGTGGGACTTCCAATTGCAAAAGCTTATATTAAATTTCCAAGAAATTCATGGAATGAACTGCCCTTGTTTGTCTTGGCGTTAAGTAATATTTTTGTAGGAGATTCAGATAGTAATCAAATCCATCTCTTTGTTTCAGAGAAAATAAGGATTTCTGTTCTAAACAAAGCTAATAGTTTTGAGATATTTTCATAGCTGCAAAGACATCTCATCATGGGCCAGGACTGTGTTATTATGTGCTGCACAGACAGAACAAAGTATTCCAAAACACAGAGGACCTGAGGGTGAGTGGAAGAGAAATCCACATCAGCAGGCCCAATATCACCAGGAAAGTGCAAGGATTAGAGAAGGAGAGCAGATGAGAGACCTCTCTGTGTGTTATATGGCAGAAGAAAATACCTGGAAAAGAAAGATAACAGAAACTGATGGAAGAGAAGGAAACAGTGAATACATTTAATCAATTAATGTCTAGAAGAAACGTGCAAAATCCTTTCCAGGGTGATCAGTGGAAGATGCATTTGAAGAGGTGTTTTCAGAAGAGATCTTATGGCTGTGGGGTCAGATTAAATTGGGACAAGTAGGGCTACTCAGCCTGAAGTACAACAGAAACAAAGAAGAAAGAAAATGTCTAAAGGGCAAACCAGCAGGAATTGGAACAAATATGTTTTGCAGAGTAGCAACAAAATCTGATATCATCAGGGAGAGACTTTCACTGGTTCACAGGTTGATACAGGGTGCAAAAGAGTTAAAAAAGTAGTCACATGGACTATGGAATGACATAAACTCAGCAGGGGAGTGGAACAGACAAAACTGGCTGAAAGATACACTGAACCACCTCTGATGAGCAAAAGTAGTGGAAAGTGATGTTGAGATGCATGGCAGTGAGAAGGAAGAATCAGATAGATCACATGGAAATAATTAAGGAGCTGGTCAAAGCAGAAGCTGAAGTAATTCCAAGTGGATTCAGAAGAGTGGTACAGTAAGAATAAGTGAGCCTGATGCTCTGGTGGGACAACCACACAGGTGACATGTGGCAGAGGTAGAGATGCTAAACCTGGACAAGTACAGGGTATGATAAGCTGGGCTCAGGACTGCTCTCCTCAGGATCTTCCAGCTAGCTTGAAGTATGAGTTTTATGAGCCACCACAAGCTGCCCAGCCCATGGAAACTCCTGTAAAGATTAGGAATGATGGAGAGAGCTGAGTACATAGTTGACAGCAGTATGCAAGAAGAAGAAAGAGTAAGAGTTATAGAACTTAAAGAAACATAAAAGGGAGAAAAGGAAGTAGAAACTGAAAATTACAACAGATTTTATGGAGAACTACAGTCTGACCCCCCCGGCATGAAGCAAAAGAAAATGACTTTAAATTATTAATTAAATGAAATAACAATGCAAATCAACTAAAGAACTTCATAATGAGGGCTGAATTTATTTTAGAAATTGTTTTTAAATTAGGTGATCTGATCTGACATTTACAGCTTTCAGTTATTTTATACAGCTATCATCTAGAAAGCACAGGTGTGAGTGACTTTTCTTGTTCTTTTTTATTTCCTTTTAGTCACAGAGCTGATTGCAAAGGCTTTTGAAAAATTGGCTTCCTCACCAAAGTATTTCAAGCTCATTGTAATCCTTTTGAATACAAGATTAATTATTTTCCTGCAGTAAGACATTATATTGAATATAATTTCATTCTGATAGCTTACTGCATGGCCTGCTTGTGAATGTTTCCATGTAAGCAATTTTTCCTTCGGAAAGTTCATACATAAAGAAAGTAGTCCTGATTTCTTTGGGCTCCTGGAGATGGAAGTCAACTTGTTTGCAGGAATTGGGACAAAGATGCTCTGCCAGCCTAACAGCAAAAGCAGCAATTGTGGGGAAAAGGCACTCAGTGGTTGAGTGGTTGAATTCAGCTGATCAAATGAGCACACACTGCAATGGGTCTGAGGTAAAATTTTTTAACAATATTAACTTCTATCTTACCCTATGCCAGCTTCCTAATTCTATTCATATATCACGATTTACACTGTTAGTAATCCTTTCAGTGGGAAAATCAAGCCACTCTTGTAAAGCCCAAAGATCATCTAGTCCAACCTCCACTTTTCCTTTCTCTCTTTGCTGTTCTCAGACGTACTGTCCCAAAGTAAGGAAAACAAACAAATAAACCAAGTGTCAGAAACCAGTAATGTGGTTTCTCTCTTTATCTAGGGCAGAAGAGGTTTCCTGTCCATTTATCCATGGACAATGGCCAGGAATATAAACCACTGGCCACGTTACAACGGAAGACTTGAATGTGTAAACTTACTAAGGGTGCCCTCGATCTCACTGTCTGTGTCACTGACAAAGATACTGAAGGGCAGTGGTCCCAAGACAGAGCCCTGAGGGACACCACTCGCCATCAGCCTCCATCTGGACATAAACTCTCTGGCTGTGTCCATCCAGCCAATTCCTTATCCACCAAATAGTCCACCCTTCAAGCCTCTGTCTCTCCAGTTTGGAGATGGCTGTTGTGTGGGACTGTGTCAAAAAAGCCTTACAGAATTCTAGGTGGATGACATCAGTCAGCGTTCTCTTGTTGACTGTTGCAGTCACTCCATCATAGAGGGCTACCAGATTGGTCAGGAATGATTTGCCATTAGTGAAGCCATGCTGGCTTTCTTGGATCACCTCCTTGTCTTGTGTATGTCTTAACATTGCTTCTGTGAGGATCTACTCCACAATCTTCCCAGGCACAGAGGTGAGGTCTGTATTTCCTCAGGTCTTCTTGGTAAAAACAGGAGCATGCCTTGATTGATTTCTTACGTATCAGGATGGAGAGCTCTTGTGCTCTAACAAAAGTGGTCCTCAGAAGCTCAGCTCTGCTGTCGCTAAGGACATTTTCCTGGGGGATCTCATCCAGTCATTTTTAAACAACTAGAAATTTGATCTTCCCTGTTTTAGGCTCCTGACTTTGCTCTTTGTCAGACCCATGTTCCTTTAGATCAGGAACTCAAACAGGGCATGGTCACTACAGCCCAGGCTGCCTCCAGTCCTAATTTCTCCAATGCATTCATCTGTATTGGTAGGCACCAGGTCCAGTAATACTCATACTTTGCTTGGTTTGTCTAATACTTGGACCTGACAATTTTCTTCTTGCACACCAGGAGTCTCCTGGATCGCTTTCAGACAGCTGTATTTCTTTCCCAGGAGACATCTGGGTGCTTGATGAAATCCCACATCAGGATGAGAGCCTGTGACCATGACACTTCCTGTAGCTAAAACAAGAAGGCCTCATCAGCAGATTCCCCCTGATCAGGCAGCCTATAGTTGGTCTGGTGCTTCATTTTTACCCACAGGCTCTCAACCTGTTTGTGGCTGTTTCTCAGAGGCAGCTCTTTCTGATCCATCTGTTCCCTAACACAGAGAGCAACACCCCTGCCCCTCCTTCCCAGCCTCTCTCTTGTAAGAACAACAGGTTCAAAACCAGGGTGTCATTTCAGTGGCTTTCAAAACAACATTATGTAAATACACAGTACTGAGTTCACACCAGACAAGAGAATTCAGAGTTGGATTTTTTCCTTGATCATACGCATTGTCTGAATTTGAACTCCAAATTTGTTTTTGGGTTGACATGCTTTTGATAAACAAGTACTGGGACTTAATGAGCAAGTTTGGAGTCTAAATTATCACAGGAGAAACAACACATGAATATCAAAATGATTTTAATGGACAGCAAAGTCTTTGCAGCGTAAATGTAATATCTTACAAAACGAGTCTCTGTAGGTAGCATGATAATGCTCTTTGATGGTCTAACAGTTTCTCCTCCTCAGGGACACCTAGTAAAAAAATCTTTGAAATGTTTTGTATCAACCTATTTTCATATCCCTTGTCAGTTTTAGATGGTTCTTTTCAGTTTAGGTAAATGAATTTCACTTTTGACATATACTCTGAAGTGTAGTTCTGCTCCATAAAAATGACATTGTTGGGCCCTATATTTACTTCAGCAACTAAATGTCAAGTATATTTATTGTTGAAAGTGTTACTTGATGAATCCCATATCTGAAAACTCAGGTTAGATTGTATAAGCTGAATGGATTTTGTTATTTTTTTTGGTCCATTTTCACTGCTGCAGGAAAAGTTCTGCAAGAGGAATTATGCTGCTGGGCTTGCAGAAGTGTAGCTGACCAGAATGTGTCGGTGATGCCCAAGAAGGAAAATAAATCAACTTACTTTCTGTTATCTGGGAAAATTATATATGTCATTTATGCTGAGATACAACTGATTGTCCATAAGAAATCAATCTGTTCTGTAGTTTGTCATAGTTTGTGTTAGAAACCTGGTGGATGCAAATTCCCTCAGCTACAGAGCTGTGTGTTGGATGTTACTATAGAGGCCAATTTGCTGGAGACAGAATTCAACTCTATCCCAAACGACGTGCTCTGAGGTATAATGCTAAGGAGCATATCTTCTAACTAGTCTTCCTGAAAGAAGATCTGGACCCTCTAGACCATCACCATCTTGCAGACACTGAAATTCAGGGCACATTCCAAGAAGTATTTCTAAGCGTGCTACTTTTTAATTATGAGCATCTGCCAATAATTAAAAAAAAATATTTTCCTTAACAGTTATTATAATGTTTTGTAATAAGAACAGATGTTTTTTAATGAACATACTGTGTTTTAAAATGTTTGCAAACAAAACCGTCCAACAACTATTTGTACTTGAATGTTTTTTAAAAGGCTATTCTTATTGGGATTTTACAGCATCCTTCCTACTAACATGGATGAGTTTTGTTTCAGTGAGATGCAGAGTTTGCAATTTCCCAAAAGTAACAAAGCTTGATTTTTTAAAAAATCTGAAATAAAAGCATTCTTGATGTTTCTTCTTATGTTTGAGAAGTCTGTGTCAAAATACAGCAATTGCTACCATGTCATGTCATTCTGAATTTTAGACTGCAACCCTTTCCAGAGGCTGTGACATTTTAGCACCCCAGTCCTCATCAGTCAGATTCTTTAGGTTGCTTGTAAGATTAAATATTCCTTCAAATTCATTCACTTTGTTAGAGACAATCTTTCTGTAAATGACTGAATTTTAAAAAAACAGTGGTTCTTTACTCAGGGGAAAAAAGGGCAAAAGACAAAAACCTACAGTCAAATGCTTAGCATATCTGAAACCTGGAAAGGTTTATAAGGTAAGTATATCTGAAAGTAGGAAAACAAAGCTGCTTGATTAAGTTTTAAATTGGTATCTTAATCTAAGATGATGATGTGACCCTGAGATTAGCTCAGTTGGTTAGAGCATACTGCTAATAATGCCAAGGTTGTGGATTTAATCCCCATGTGGGCATCCATTTAAGAGTTGGACTCAATGATCATTATGGGTCCCTTCCAACTCAGAATACTCTGTGATTCTGTGACAAAAACTCTGTCCTGAGGTCACTGATAGGGCTTCTGAGGGCTTGCTGGCTCTCTGGTTTCTGGGTGGCTCCATGGGATCATTAGGTGCTACTGGGAGCTTTCTCATCCAGCCTTCCCAGCCTCTGGGGCCTCTTCAGGGTGCCCTGAACGCATCTCCTGTGCTCCCCAGGACACTCAGGACTCCATAGGTTTCCCATGGAAATGTCCCGTTTCCAGTTTGCTGCCTCTATGTCTTCTGGAATATGCCCTGCAACACCTTCTCCTGGATAAGCCTGGGGTGGAGAAACATGGAAAGACACACCTGACAGGGAAGGAAGCACAGGTGGCACTAAAAAGCCTTAATGGTCCTCAGGTGCTCCTCACCCTCCTGGAGCCCATTTGAGCTCAGCTTAGGGGAGCCTACAGCCTTTCCTGCTTCCCAAGAAAATGGATTCCAGCGCGTGCCTGATGAACACACAGAAGTGGTAAGTGCTGGGATTTACTCTGCCTGACAATGTTTCTGATTACAGTTCTCCTCGAGTTAGGCTGACTGTGGTGCCTCCAAAAACTGGTGTTGATGTATGTTTTCCCACAGACTCTGGAAGGTGTGCTGAAAGGCAGGTTAAGCTTATCAGAAGATGAACCTCACAGAACAAAATCAGGCTGCTTACATGAAAGTCTGTTTTGACCAGAAATCCAAAACTATGGGAATGTATCTGAGGTTTTGGGATTTTTTTTGTGGGGGGTGTTTGTTGTTGTTTTGTTTTTGTGTGTGTGTGTGGGTTTTTTTTACGTTGCTTTGGTTATTCAAGTAAAAAATTATAAATATGTTCTGGTCTCCGTGCAGTCCCTCGTATAACTGGTTATTGTTTAATTTCTATATTTGTCCTTGCTTGGGGTGAAAGGAAGAGGTGGAAAGCTTGTTCAGCAGCATATGGATCTCAATATATTTTCTGATCCCATATGCCCTTACCAAGAATCCTGGGAGAACAATCTGTTGTCTGTTATCTGTCTAGGTATTTGAACAGACCATTAGCTATAGAATAGTTACAGAGTGGTAGCATTGCCAGGGACATATGGAAGTTACATTTTCATGTTCTGAAAGGCAACAATTTGTGTCTTGTAGAGTGAAAAGTATTTAACTTACATCCATCAGAAAAACATGGTATTCTCTTCTAGTATCAATATAGTTCTTCCTTCTTCTTTGCTTGGGTTTTCTAGTCTTCTCTTTCCAATATGGGATCCTATGCATACTTGTCAAATTTGTATTAAAAATTATGCATGCTAAATTTGATAGCAAATATGCTTCAGAGAAGAATTACTGCTAAAGCTGCCATGTAATAAGATTCTTGTGACCTTACTGCTTTGTGGAAAGGGCTATTTCACCTGGCCTTGGTGCAATGATGTCACTGGATAAAGTGATTGCTTAACACTTACAGGTGAAACCTGTGGAATTAGCTGTATTTAGCAGTGTATTGTCTAATTTCTGGCTCTGTGTCCATTGAAAAATCAGCAGGCTTTTTCGTGTTCCATGTGGAAACTGATAGGGGCCTCAAAGAGAAGGGGGTGGGAAATGTTACTCAGTGGCAGAGGAAATACCAAATGGTAGCCAGACAGACACAAAAGACATAAAATACTTTTTTTTTTTTCTATCTTAGAAACTGTTACATAAGATTTGTAGAAACTACAAAAAAATGGAACTCTTTAGTGAGAAATGGGTACTGTTTGCCACAGAACCGGAGGGATCACCAAGGTCATGAAATAGAGGAGAGAGGGCTTTTCAGAACAGACCATTCTCTTCAATAGTAAAGTTTCAACTGCTTGTCTTCGGCACAACTGACTGATTGATTTCAGCTGAACTGAGGAAGATGCTGCTGCTGAAAATATTAAGAAAGAGGCAGCAAAATCCTCACAGTAACTGATTTATGCTGAACTTGTACAGGTAGAGGCTGAGCTCTGCCAGCATGGAGATGTGCCCTGGAAAGCCAGTATCTTACGTAGCTTATGATCCTGGTCTAGACTTTTCTAGGTATGTTTTTCACTTCTTGTTTCTGTTGATAGTTATAAATGAAAAATGAGTATACTGCTAAAGGCACATAATAAAATATATAAGAAGTTTCTGCAATGTGTCCAGTCAACAGTTTTGCAGAATCCTGAGCCTTTGAGACCTCCCAGCTTTGCCTCAGTCTTCATTAGAGGGCTTGCACTTAATTAAAGCAAAAAGGGGCATGAAAATGAAAATGCAGAGCAGACTGTGGATTACTGTGACTAATTTTTTATGTGGGAGCTCCGTCTCCCAGATTCAGTGTTGCTCACAGTAAAACAAAAGTGTTTTCTCTCCTATACAAGCTGCCAATTTCCTTCTGAATTAAAGACTGTAAAGGTTTTATATGAGTAACACATATTCCTCTAACATTGTAACATCATTAACTGTTTCTTTATTTGCAATGTTTTTGACTGTACTTTGGGTTTGAATTTGACCTTAAAGTTTGAATACTGCGCTGCATATGGAGACTCACCAGAACAGTAAAGTTTTCTCTGCATTTAGTACTTGGAAATCTTGGAGATTTTTCCTTTAAAACTGAGCTTCCCACACAGACTGAGAATGCAGCTACAGGAAACTATTCTCCAGTTGCTATGTATTTGTTGCTATGCATATCCTTTTGGAAGGAGCCCTTGATAAATCACACTCTACTCAACCACTGTGTGCATAGTAAACGTTTGAGTTTTGGATTCTGTAGTTCCCTTTGGATGGTCCATTCACACAAATCTTTTTATCAGTCATCTGTATGTAAACAATTTGGGGTTTTTTTTCACTGAATTATTTGGAATATTTTCAAGTGTCTCCTGGAAAACTTTGTTCCCCTTATAGTCAGTACTTATATAAACATTAAGGCTTTCTCCCTGATTTCTGACTGAGAAAGCATGGATGCATGAATATATGTTTGTTTAATCTGAACAGGATCAGATTTAGAAGACAGGTTGCCCAGTAATTGAAGGGTATGAAATTAATAAAATTAACTTTTTTTCTTTCAGGGCATTCTCTAATTATAATTTACTGTCAATGTAGCTGAAATGCAGAGATTATATATCCCATGTGAGGTATTATTTGACTTTGATGCAGAAATACTTTTAGCTAAATGTTGCTGTAACTGTTATGGGAATGTTCCTCAGAAAACAGTCAAGTGGAAGCAAACTTCTTTCTCTGATTCTTAAAATTAAATCACCTCTAAGCAGAAACATAACTTTTTAAAGTCAATGTGTTCAATGTGGCTTTTTATGCACTTACAGAATTGCTTATTCAGTGTTAAGAAGGCAAATCCTGCTGTAATTTTAATTGCTTCATATTGCAGCTCCTTCCCAGGAAACTTTATTGCATATGAATTGTGTTACAGTGTGATGTTAAGCTACAGTTTGCACTAAAATGACACAAGGCAGACATTATACCACCCATGGTTTTAATGCCACGTTATAAATGACATTATGGGTGTCATGGGGTTGAGGAGGAGAGCAGCCAGTTGTTTTACAGCACCAAATCCTGATCCCATTAAAACCAGTGGGAGTCTTGCCATTTACATTCCAAGATCTAAATATTCAACTACAGAACAATAGTATTTTCAGAATTCAAAAAAAAAAAGAACAAAACACAAACCTATAAACCAATACTCCAACATAAAACACTCCCCCCCTAAAAAAACCTCCACCCAAAAATCCTTTAGGAATATTGTCCCATGTCTATTCTGCTTCTTAACAATATAAACATTTATCACTTCCCCACCCAGACTCAAAGCTGAAAATATTCAAAAGCATCTTGACAGATCAATGATCTCGCATTTAAGTTGAGCAGAAAACAGAACTACCCATCTCATCCTGCAATTAATGTATGGATAACTTTATATAGGTGAAATACAGGCTCATCTAGTAAGTTAGGGAAAAGGTGACATGAAAATTCTTTGTGACCTACACAGGTGAAGATCAAAGACCCTACTTTAACAAAAGCTTTAAAGAAACATGATTTCAATACAGGTAAAAAGAAAAAGTAGACCAAATACTTTCTTATGGTAGCAAACATGCTTGAATATATGTTCTTATAGTGATTTACATTTCCCAATGCAAATGTCTTCTTCAAAAATCACTTAATATCTCAACTCTCCCTCTGATTTTATGCCTTTGTTATTATTTTTTCTCTTGCCAGTTTGCAGTAGGTGTAGCCAAGCTCTTGGGAAGTAGAGTTGGGGTTGGTATCAATATGTTGGTATCAGCTGAAAGTGCTTCAAAAGTGAATGCTCAATTAATCTGAATGTCTGTGACCCCCATGTGATTTGGAAAACTAAGTATATTAAAGCTTGTAAGAAAAAATGGTATCTATGAAAAACTGGAAGGTTTACAGAACACTTCCATTCTTCACTGTGATGAGAAACTTGAGTTCTTTGGGTTTTTTAGTGTAGAAATTACCTCATAGTGACTATGAAATTTTCTTCTAATTCAAGATTCACGTGCAGAATGGAGCATCAGCTTTCTGTTACGAATTTACCAAACACAAAATATTTCATGTGAGTCACAGTATTTCATGAAGCTTTGTTTTTCTTCTTTTACAGCTGTTAGACTGGGAGAGCTCTGTAGTACAGTTCCCAAGGTTTCAAAGACCTTGTTTCTCAGGAAATTCAAGTCTTGAGTTCTAAACTGAGGTTTCTAAACTGAGGTTTCCAGGGGTTTTTTTGGTCCTTTGACTGTGGTGCCTCTGGTGTAATGTGTTGTGTGATTTCTAGCAACTCTAAGCAGGTGTAAAATCTTAAATTTACTGGTTTTCTCTTTTTCTTTCTTCTTTTTTCTATGTGTGATGTTTGCTTATGGGGTTTTGTTTGTTTATTTTTTAATTTTGCCAAGCTTATCAAACTCATTACGTGCAGTTAAGGTATTTTATTTAGCGTTGTGAGGTGAAGAAGATAGTTACTGGTGTTGCTGTATTATTGCAGCATTATTATTAGTATGGCTTTCTCTCTTGAGACCAGAGATTTCATAAACAGACATATTGTTTTTTATGGAGTAAAAACAAAATTTTCAATGAAAAGTAAATTCCAGCCCATTAGAAGACTGAGATTCTATTTCATGCAATTTACAGAGATTGATGATGAAATTGTTAGGGAAGGAAAATAAAAAAACCCAAAACCATTACTTTTGAAGGCTGTATTAATTTATTTGGAGTAATTAATGCAAGGTATGTTTGCTGTAAGATATGTATTAAACAGAATTTTGCTTTAGAATACACGTAAGAACTTGATTACAGAGAATTTGATTTTCAGAAAGTTTGATAATTTTTTAGTATCAAATCAGCAGTTGGCAGGATGAAAACTGTTTACATGCAAAAGTACGTAGGTCTTCCACCTATGTGGAATACATGTGTGGAAACATGATATTTTTCTCTTTTAAACAATATAGTGGGTTTAGTACTCATTACCATTTCCTAATTTTATGGTGAAACATCGTGACTCCTTATGCTCTAGCTGTGTTAGGGTTTAATTTAGAATTGCATTATTTATCATTCTGTTGTTGGTTTGGGTCTCTTTTTCATCTTTGCCAATAGTTCTTTTTGTCCAAAGGTTAGCTAAATTGGGGAGAAATGCAAGAATTTGGGGTGCCATTTGGATACTGATTATGAAAGTTAGACCAGAGGACTAAGGCAACATGATCAAAACATGCCTGCTTTATCTGAAATCTCATGGCAGGCTGGTCAACAGAGCAGTTTTAACAGAATTACTGTTGACCTTGTAAGTTGAATAACTCAGAAGCAGCTTTGGAAGGTTCTAGTTTTGGATGCAAAAGTGTGTTGTCAGTGAAGTTTTAAAACCTTTTCTGTTTAGATGAGCACAAAGCAAAACCAGGAAAAAATTGGGTGTTTATTCTTAAATCAATAACTTTGTCAAACTAATATTGTTTCATATGAATAGTTGAATAACTGGGCGGTTTGAGCTCAAGTGCTTAAGAAAAGTGATGCGAAATGTAATTCTGATCTGAAAAGATACATTAAAAATTCAAAAGGAAAGAAAATAACTGTATTGTTTTTGCTCTGCAATACTCTTTCTGCATTATCTTATTTATTGCTAGCAACTGCCTCTCCAAAAAGGTAAATGAGAATCCCCTGAGGGAAGGCTATGATAAGCAAATGTCAGCAGATCTTATGAACTCTATTATTAGTTGCTTCAATTCCTGAACCATTTTCCCAGCCTTTTGAGGCTTTTATCAAGCCACTGTCATGCTTGCCTGAAAATCAGGAAAATTAGAAGGCATTTTAAAATATGCAGGGCTGAAAAGAAGCAGAGTCTTTCAAGAACAGTATAAGCCCACCGAGCTGTGTGCTATGTGTGTTAAAGCCATGACCACGGTGTACATTTGGATTATAGTGTAGCAATTCCTAAAAAAAATTCTAAACACAGTTCTCAATGTTATGATATCTCAGTGTTATTTTTGGGCAGTGCAGGACATACCCTTTGAACACACCAGTTCAGAATAGGCAGATAAATGAAGTGATGTGGGACACAGGAAAAGCAATTCTTTAAATTCAATAAGTATGACTTCATGTTTTTTAGATGGCGTAGGAAAAAGTTGTAGTATCTGAGGTTTTAGAGATGATATGTCTACACAGATATTTTTGGTGGTTTTTTTCCTTATTGAGAATTTAGATTTTTTCCTTCTGTCACTTCAGTAGATCTGTACTGGTATTTGAAGAGAACAATGAGCTGGTAAGTAGAGCTGGAGTGTACTTAGTGATGAAAGGTGGGGGGCAGATCCCACGTTGCTCCAGCAGTGAAGTGGTGACATTGAAAACTGTGCTGTCTTGCTGGAGCATTGCAGTAGCAAGGATGTGTATAAACATTTGTGGAGCAGCCCTGGATAGAGATTTTTGGGGAAAGGGTACTGAAATGCTATCAAAAATGGGCAGTTACCTTTCACAAGCACTGTCTTTTCCAGTTCTTAATCACTGGAAAAGTAGGCAGAGGTTTCCCCCCCCAAGTTCTAGAAGTGCTATCTTTTTCTGTCCTTTTTGAAATTGCTTATTTCTGCATCTTCCACACAAGAAAATATTGGAAAATGCATTATTTCCCTTGGTAGACCACCTTTCAAATGGCTGAAGATAACTATTAGGGAAATGATAACACTTACTGTACTTTGGTAGATATCTTTCTTCCAGGCACAAACATTACTTTGTGAAGAATATACTTTAAAATCTTAATATTTTTTTTTTGTAGTTATATTTGGGTTTTCAGAAAGGAAAACTATGCTTTTTCACTTGTGCTGGTTGGCAGGGTGTTCTTAGAATACAATTCTACAGTGACCTTTCTTTTGCAATTTCCTTTTCTAGCCTGCATAGCTTTGACTCTTTGTGTTTATAGACCAGATTATGTAGAACTTTGTCAGAAGTTGTTCAATATACTGTCTAGAGTTAATGCTTCCTTCTCCCAGAATATGTGAAATAAAACAAAGGAGGGGCTTTACCATTTACATTTTAGTACAAGCTAAAATTATATTGGTCAATTGCAATTAATTTTTTTTATGACCAAGTGACTATAATTGGGGTTGGCTTTTACTGTCATTGTCAACATAATAAAGCTGTGTGAGTAAAGCTTTATTCCTTTAAAGCTGATTAAAAAAAATAACAAAACCTCTCTTCTGTGTCACAGAAAACATATGTTGCTCAGAGTAAATTATCTGGATGAACACATATGGACAAAATGAGAACCGAATCAATTAATTTTCTAATCATATATAGTGAATAAACTAATGTTAGAGCTTCTAGACCATTTCTTATTGCTTTTTGTTTTTTGGTACACTTCTACTTTCACATTTCAGCTATAGCTGTCAGGATCAAAACAAAGCAAGAGACTTACCTTAAGATTTTTTTTTTTTTCATTTCTTTCAATCAGAGAGACCAAGAAATCTCTTAGATCCTGTTCTTGTCAAGATACAAGGCCTTTTGTATTGAAAATTTGAAAAGAATCTGAAGTGGTGTATGCTGTTTACACGACATGCAGACTAAGTTCACCAATGAACCAAAAAAAACCCACAAGGACTATGAAACTGTCCTGTGTACCTTGTGTTTCTTCCCGTGTGGCTTGAGGCCAGCAGACCAGTCCCAACACTTAATGGTAAAACTTACAGGATTTTCCACACCAGGCCATTCTTGTGACCTATTATGTCTGCAGACCTGCTGTGTTAATGGATCAGAAGAACTAAGAGTATGCTATGATGCTTCAAGGTTATTCATACGATTTCTTTAGCAATTAGTCTTCTGAGACAGGCAAGCTAAGCAAGCAGCAAGAACTTGGATAGTGCATGAGGATATACTTGGATTTACTAGAATCTATAAAATCCTATAAATGGACTAAGTAACTGACATCCTAGAAAGGGCTTAATTGTGATACATTCTTTTATACATGTTAATATGCTTGAATGTTTTTATTAATCTTACTCATAATACTTAAAATTATTTTCTGACCTCTAAGTGTCTTTTTGAGGCAAAACGCAGGAATTTTTTACCAACATAGGGGAACAGAAATAATCTTCAAGGTAGAAAAGAAAAGGCTGTTTTGGGAAGTGGGATGGAAGAGGAGTAGGCAGGAAGCTGATGACCTGCATTGGGTTGGGGCAGAGTTAGCAGCAGTTCAGGGCATCTGCTTTTACCAGTTGTGCAAAATGGTGCCTTCAGCATGATCCTACCTACCAATGGTGCAGTGACAATCTGATTTGGTTCAGGGAGAAAGTAATGTTCTGCAGCAATTTCTCCTTCATCTCTCTCTGTTAAGTTGATGTAACCCAAGCACTGGTGGTAGAAGGTTTTTGAAGGCTGCACATCATCCATATCAGTGAAAGAGTAACTCTTCCATCTTCACAATTAGTGAATGCACTTTTTCTGTGTGCAAAGTATCTTGAGGACTGGAAACACCACGGCACCTGGTAGGTGTTTAAATCTTACCTTTCCGAAGGCGGAAAACCAGAGCCTGACTGCGGTTCTCTCACTCTCTCTTTCTGTTCCATAATAAACAGCCTTTAGGAACAGGTTTATATGAGCCGTGCTGATATAGGGAGGCAGCTCGCCTTTCCTTTGGCCGGGTAGGAAGGCAGAAGCGCTGCAGAGCCCGTCTTTCCCAGATGTGTGGGAATGCGAGGCCGTGTCCCTGATCCAGCACCGATGGAGAGCGCTGGAAAGAAGCAGCTCCATCTACTGACTGAAGCACATCGGTGCCGGTCAGTCAGACCTGGAACTTTTACACAAGCCCCGACCGAGTGTGTGTCATTACCAGACCTCCCTGGCTAATTCCCTAACGAAATAACAGCGATGACAGCTTTGATTGTGAGCTATTAGTATTATTTAATATTACTTCCTTTTCACTTTCTCTTGATTTGATACAGATTTAAGAGCTGGTCTTGTCAGCTCCCTGCCAATCCATTTGATGGTGAGGAGTTAAAAGAGCTGCTTGTTAATGTCATGTGGAGCTTCTGGGTTAGTGGCACGGCTTGAGGGGTAGGAAACTGCTGGAGTACATCACAGAAATAAGTGTAAGGGTGACAGGCAGAAATCTGAAGCTTCAGATCCTCTAAGGTATTTATGCAGCTAATTAATGTGTTGGAAATAGATGGCTTTGGGGAATTGGCCTGACACTGGGGAAGCTCTCTTTGACTTTAAAGGACAGCTTCAGCAATAAGAACAGATTTGGCTAAACACTATCCATTCCAACCCCTTGGGATTAACCAACAAAGATGAGATGTGTAATTTGCGAGAATAGGTTGTCTCCTGTAGAAACATTTATTCTTTTGTATATGGACAAGCATAGATGGCATCTTGTTGAATTTTTTTTTCCTCCCATACTTCTTTAAAGAGTTTTAGAGTTGTAGTACTTGCTTCTATAGCCCCCTCCTACAAAATGTTTACCAGAGGACAAAGTCCTGTCAGGAAAAGTTGGAATTTTGCACCAATGCTGGTAAAAAATTCCAGTTCCAGGAGAGTAATAAGGATAAGGTTGATTAAGGGTAAGACTGATAAACATCTCTTCTAGAACACAGGCATTATATGTTTTAATCTAAGAGGTGACTCAAAAAAAATTTGGCAAAAATACTTGTAGGTCTTTATTACAAATTGCATAGAACTTTTATTGTCTGTTTCAGGTCATCTGACCTTGGTCATGTGTAAAAGACACAAAACACTGTCTTCTGCTTGATGCTCAATTTATATAACTTAGAACTATAAAGAAATGAATCATTTATGGTTGATGGACATAAATCATGAATTGTTTTGTAGACATGGAAATTTTGAGCAAGTATCCCAAATTAATTAGATTTAGCTATGAACTGTAATTCTGGGTTTATTTTTTTATCCAAATTGTTTTATCTGCCCCTTAGAAATGCATCATAAAAATTAATTTATATTTTAAAAACATCTCCAGATCTAGAGGCAAAGGATGAAAATGGTATTCAAACTATTTGAAAGCAGGTTGAGTCATAAGTGGGAATTTGAAATCATGAGAATTTTAATTTCTTGTGCTTTTAATCTTGAATGGTAGTATGATAGATTTATTAAAATATTCCATTTCTAAATACTGTACCTAAATAGTAATTCAGCCTTCACTAATTTATGGGCAGATTTGATGAAAAGTTTCCCACTGAGTTGCTTATTTATCTGATTTCCTGTGTATGATGTGTTAAAAAATTCCTAGTACAAGTAACTGATTCCTGCTTGTTACATCACGAAAATATTTTCAAGTACAGCAGATTCCTTTCATTTTTGTTTAATAGATAACTGTTTATCTCTGTTAAACAGAAAGTTGGGGCCTCTGGAGGCTGTCAGGTTCTGGCACATAATTCTCTGGGCTGAAATAAAGAGTTGGTTTGGAAGCACTGGGTCCCTCAAGCGTTAGTGGCCTTCATCTCTGTGAACAGATTTGAGGCTGGGAGATGGATCCCTTCTTTACTGTATAATGTAGCATCTTAAAAGCTGAGAATCCTTTTTGTGTTCTGTCAGGACCTAAGTGATTAACCTGGGGAGTCTCTACAGTGGTCGCATTTCACCTTTTTTTTTTGCCCATTCCAAATTTGAAAAAAAAGAAAAATATTAACAATGAAGTCTGAAATCAGATGGAGATCAGATTAAATGAAGTCAAGTCAAGTAATGGTGGATATGACTACGAGGCTGAGGAAAAAAGTGGTATGATATGCCTATATATCTTTGTGCTTTAACTGAAATAGAAATATGAAAATATTCTGTCAGAAGTGTGTGTGTGTGTGACTTGCTGGTTTCTTGCCTAAGTGGTGTTGTTTCCATACTTCAATAATATTTTTCTATCCCAGTTCCTCAATTCACAATGACAATTTTTTCTAAGTCAGTCTTAAGGAAGTTTGTTCTTGTCCTAAATGTCTGGATCAGAATTCCTGGATTTTTCAGTACTCCCTGGAGAAGCTTTAATTATTCCTGAAGAAGCCTTAGTGATGAAGATCCTATTCCTACCCTCGGACAGGGTTGTAAAGAACTGTTTTGGTCCTTCATAAACCTCTTAAAAACTGCAGGCACTAACACTAACTGTTCTTAAAATACCTTCTCTGACATTCACCTAAAAATGCAGAAGATTACTTCCTGCTACATCCCACTGCAGTTTATCAGCTAAGGTGGCCTTGCATTAGGCCTTTATATTTATTGAGGTCTAGTTGCTGAAACTTTCATTCAGTCTGAGTCATGTTTTCGTTAGAAGTTATTTTGGAGTTCGGTTTTGTTTGGTTGATTTATAAATGCAATTAAAATTAGCATATATCCCCAAAGCTGTAATATTTTTTCAGGGAATTGAATTTTCAAGTAAACAGATATCCTTTGATTTTACTCAATATTTACACGTTTAAATTTGAGCTTGGCTTTTAATCTCGGGAATCTAAACAAAGCCCAGCATTTGAATGTTTTCTGTGATCTGGAGATGTACTCGGTCTCTAGAATAGCTTATTTGCAAACTCAGATTCTGGAAGTCGAAATCCAAACATTTTCCTTGGTTTCTTTGCTCCTCATGGTTTCCTCTTAAAGTGCTAAATAGATTCTGGCGTTTCTCAGGCTGCAGCCTGGGCTTTGTTGAAAGCTTTGGGAGATTTAACACACTTTTCAACAGACCAGCCTCCAGCTTTTGGTATGTAAATAAGCTGCTGCTTAGTTCTTGTGTTTTAGTGTTTTGATACAACAATTAAGGAAAAATTACTTAATTGCCTCCTGAATAAATGCCCTTACTAGGAACTGGGAAAGTCAGAGGAGTTAACTTCTAAGCCAGCAGGCAATTTAAGCTAAACACTGAATCATAAAATCACTGTAGGAGTTTAGGTGCTTCCTTGTTCCCTGATCAAAAGAGGAATAGTTAGAAGTTAAATGCAATTAGAGGAGTATTTGTCCCTGGTTATTTCAGGTTTACTTTGACAGTCAAATTATAAGTCATATGATTGATGACATTAAATATTGAATTGCTTCAGCAATAAAACCCCAAAAATAATGTGTCTAAGAATTTTCTCAAAAAGTGACATAGCATTGAAGTAGTCAATCAAAGATTGACCTGGATTTACTAGAATTTATTTAGGTACCTGGCACTTATAGAATTTAAAGAGACTTGCATGGGAAATATTGTAGGCTTAGTAAGAGTTGACTGCTTTTGTTTAGCTTGAGCTGGACCACTCAGTCTGCCATTTTCTGATTGATGGACTGTAGAACATAAATTCCCAATAACTAGAAGTGATTATCCAGTAGAAGATTTGCAATCCATAGGAAATTACATTACTCATATAACAACATTAATCATTACTAGATACTATGGCATTACAGCATTGAAGGTTGTTCCTTGTGAATATGCTATTAACTCAGTGAGTTCAGTGAGTAAAAACTTGTAGAGGTGCATGAGTTAAATATATAATTGAACATAAAATTAAAATATATGTGTTTTTTACCTTCATTCCTTTCCCTGACAGTTGGTCAAGTTCTATGGCTCAGTCTGGCAAGAGATTTATCTGAAAAAAACCCACAGAATTCAGTCTTTTCCCAGTACCAGTGCAGGATCTCATTTCTCCAGCTTAAGCTTTGTGGTCATTGGCTCTGTGAACTGAGCTCCACTTTTCACAGGATCAGTGAAAGAATCCTAATCCATTTTGCCAAAAACTGTGGACAATGACAGCTCTTGGAATGGAGTCAGATTGCATTTACATCTAAATATTTCAGGCCAATGCATGACAGTAATAACAAAAATAGAGAAGGTAAATGGTGTATGGAGAGATTATAACTTAGTGGGACAAACTGATAAAATGTTGCTTTAGTGTATTTTATAGGTAAAATGATTCAGGTGACCTTTACAACATACATAAGTGAATATATATATATATATATATATATAACACTGTTACCTTTATTTCAAATACATAAGGTACTTCCATGAGTCTGTCCAGGTTCCACTTTTAAAGTGCTTTTTCTGTGGTACTTGCTTGATATTTTGAGTCCTCGGGTCCATGATTTCATTTTCTATTTAATGTACCCATGTGGAAAGCAGGACTATATCTACTGTGAGCAAAAACTGGAAATCAGTGCAGCCTAGCATTACTCAACATTACAATGTGTTAATTTATTGATCTGGGTTTTACTTGAGCTCAGATACCTTATTATACCATTATCCAGTCAGATTTTTACACTGTTGTTTTTCTGGTTTGCAGGAGCAGTTTCTTTTAATCATTAATCTCATTTCTAAAAATTGCTGTGAAGTTCCAGATTTGAATAACTGACACAGAACAGACAGAGCCATTTCTTACCTTGTCAACCAAAGCACATAAAAATTTGGGATGAACACTGCAGAGCTCTGCACATTTATGAGTTCCTCTGAGTATTTCTTGCATTAAGGCAACTTTGGGGGAAGAACATGCAATATGGTTTAAAAGAAAAAGCTGATCTCATTAGTGTCTCTGGCATTACTTCCATCAACTCCAGGAAGAGTAAGAGGGGTTTTTGAAGCTGGAATGAACTTGTCTAGAGATTCATCTGTATTCTGAAAATTGAATAACTGTTGCTTTTTCCTGATTATTTCTGCATTGCCTAGCTATGATTGAAATTGCAAATGCTGAAATGTGTTGTGCAAGGAGTTACTCTTGTAGGTGTTGTGGTCCTGAACAAAAAATAGGATTATTTAAAAGCATATTCACACAAAGGGTGTGCTTAATTTTACAGACTGTAGGGTCAGATGAGCTAGAGAATTGCTCTTTGTTGCATCTTACTCTCTCTCTTGGCATCGTTCCATAATGTTTTCTGTCTCCCTAATACATTTTATATTCAGAATCTGAATGAGCCAAGTAATGCTCTCTCCACCATCCCCCTCTGAGCACAGACACCTGAAACACTGTGCTGTGAATGGCATTTCACTGAACAGAGTTCTGTGATGGATGAATCAATGCAAAGGGAATCCTAGTTCTCCCTTTCATAATTAGACCAATATTTTCATAATAAACAGGATTAGACCAAAATAAAAACACCATGGTGACAATCTGCAGTTGAGTATTTTTGTCTTTGATTTTTAAATGTTCATGCATATGATTAATAATCATTGAAGTGAGTTATGATTGTCAAAGTATATTTGATGACCAGGAAAACACAAATTATGTTGTTCTTATAACATCACAAAGCTACAAATTCTGACATTTAGAATAAATGCAATTAAAAATAACAATAGAAGTACAAAAAAAGAGAATTAGTATTGTTATAACGCCTCATTTATTTGAAATTATACCTCCAGTCTTTTGTGGAAATACTGTCTTCTTAGACAAATACGTAATAAAATTGTCCTAAATTATTTCTAAACTATGTAAAGTTGCTTCTTAATATTATCTAATCCTACTGTTGAAAGAACTGAAACACAAAAAAGTCCAAGTGATTTGTCTGTGCTTCAGCTGATATATTGGAAGAGACTAATATTGTGTTCTGGGTAGGGGCTTAAAATGCCTTTCTATAGCCTAAGCAATTATACAGGCAGTATGGGCTGTGACTTGGCAAAATTAATAATTTAGGTGATATTGAACACCTTCAGCTGGAACGACTGAAGATTAGATCAAAAGTTAATCCTGGTGCCTTGAAATTAAGGTAGTGCCTCCAACAAACCTTGTGTTCTCACCCTAAGCACAGGAGAGCTCTAAGAGAGTGAAAATAAAATCCCACCAAAGTAGCCCCTAGCCTGGCTTTACCCCAGTACTTCTTTTGAGCTGTGGAACTACAATTTGGTTTTGCCCAAACAGAGATCATGGACTTAAGCTTGTGGTATCTTACTAAGAGGCTCTCTGATGTCAGGGGAATTCAGGAATGAAACATATTTTCTGAATTGTGTTTTGTGAAACCTGTTTCTTTCTTGGAGGGTTGTTGTTTGTGAAGTGGTTACTTTTTCTAGAGTGACTAATTGACCTTTTGTCACTGAGAGTCCAGAGCTCAGTGAAGCCAGAGGGAAGTGAGCATCAAGATGTCATCGTTGCTCTAAACATTGTCGCTTCCAGGATCTCCCAACTCTGCCTGGAAATGCAGCGTTAGAGGATTTCTGAGAAAGTGAAAGGGACACAAAGCAAAATGAGCATATATTGCATGAGGGGTTTGTATGGAGCATATCCTTATTCACAAATGGGACTCCTTTCTTCCATTTCAAACCCCATTTCTATTATAGGCAAAAAACTTGGTGAAGGCAATTTTTAACCATGTTCATGATCTTTTGTTAAATTAATAAAGATTCATAGGAGTTCAAAAACCAATCAAACAAAATAAACACCCTAAACATCCCATGCAGTGTTCGTCTCAAGTGATGCTGCTTATAATTCCTCCTCCACAGACTGGTCTGCATTAATTATTTTAAGTTCATATATATATGCACCATCCAGTTAGGAGGCTGTTGCCATATGCACTTGACAACATTAAACAGAAATATATTCAGATGAAACTGAGATATTGTGCAAAGCATGGGGCATATGTGGCTTGAAAGGGAGACAAGTGCCAGCCTTTTTGATTAGGAGCTTTCCTGCATTCATTCCTTCTGGAACTGTACTATTTTAGGAATCTCTTGTGATACTAAGGTTGTTTATTATTCTATGTTGTTTCTCATAACTAGACATCTTTAAGCATCTAATGGGTGGGTGGTGTTGACTGAGGATTTTAAGATTCTGTGTAATTTTGGCACCAGAGTTCCCTTGTGGATTTAGCACCATTTTTGTATAGGAGCCTCAAGTGACAGAGCCCATAAATAATGTATGATGCTGTACATTACAACAGAAGGATAAAAAGTTGTGCCTTCAGTTAGTATGCATTGGTCTATTATTTAGCAAATGAGACAGAACCATCTAAAGCAGTGCAATTGTGAAATCAGGTTGTCTCACGGATGCATGTGCATTTCTACCTAGATGTAATCTAATCACCTAATGCACACCTACCAAAAGGTATAATTGTATTTTTTTTAAAAAGTCTGATGATAGAATGTAGACTTCTTTTAAAGAATAGGGAAGAGCCCTCTTAATCTAATGATAATATTACCCATTGGACTAGAGAGGTTTGGGTCTAGTTCAGCTTCCTCTGGTTAATCAGACACTGCTGACTGCTGAAGAACTTGTCAGACCATTTAAAAAGGTCTGCCTTGATAACTTTCTCTTAAGGTGCCATTGCAGCGCGCGGGTTCAATGAAATGAAGCCGCAACACTTCTTGGGGAATTAACTAAAAGAACTTTTTATTAAGGTAACAGAAGAGACTTGGGTTGATCAGCCAACATTGGGGAACATAAAAAAACTGCCTAATCAACATGGTTCCTGCCTTTTATCAGGTAGGGTAGAGAAGGCTCTGAAAACAAGAGGTGGAGTTTAGGTGGAGCATTCAAATAAAAACCATAGATGGACAATATAACCTTGTATGGGTAGTACAGCAATGCACCAAATATTAACCAATAGCAAAACAGGGCTTGCATACATAAGAAATAAAGGAATATATATGAAAAGATAATACAATACATTAAAATCTCTTAAATCCACAAAAACCATCTCCAACATGCCATGGTCATCAGAACTCTGTAAGCTTTGACTAATGCCTTGCAGTACTTTCCACACCCTGCAGCCTCCTGTGTTCAGCTGTGTGCAGTGCTGGGCAATGAGACAGTGAACTTGCTGGGGTTTTCTTTGGGTGTCTACCTGTATGTTTAGTTGTGTTTCAGTCTGTCACAAAGACAAGCAGAGACCTATTATTTTTGCAAACCAGAAAGGAGTTGCCTTTGGCTGAAGCAATGGACAGCTCTGAGCCCGAGCGTTCTCCAATTACATCAGCTAGGCACAAAGGAGGCTTAAAATGCTGAGGACACCCTTCTTAGCATCACTATGTACAAATTTTATTCTGTAGTTCAGTAGTATAAATCATTTTATAAGTTTCTTGCACATAAGTTTTGGAACAAAAATATCTAATCCTTTCCAAAACTCTGTTGACTTACTGTTTCCACAACATTCAATGTTGTTTTCCACATTTAGTATAAATTAAACTTTCAGCGTGCACTTCAACTTCTCTTTGCAATAAGAGCAATCATTTTAAGAACTAATTTATGTAACGTACCATTTGCCTGCCATTACAATGCAAAATACACCTCCCTCCACATTTGGCAGAGCGTATGTTTTGTGGGAGGGGCAATGACAAAGACCTAAAGAAATCTAAACATCTAAACAAGAATTAAAATAAAGAAAAAAATTTCATTAGTAGAAAACCACTTGGGGCACCAGTTGGTCTAATTCTCTTCTGCTGTAGACAATTGTAATCCCAGAGGAAGGTTTCTCTGGCTGCATTTCAGGGGAAGGATTATATTTTCATTATAAGGGAGTTCTCTTGAAAAATATCCTTAATTAGGTCAGGACCGACTGAGGTTTCTTTAACAGAGACTAAAAATTTCCTTTTTTTTTTTTTTACATTTTTACTATTGTCAGTCTGTTTAATTGCAATCAGTTACATAAAATTTAGAAGAAAGCTGATAATATACAAGGAGTGATGATTTGAAGATTTGTTTGTTGCTTCACCATCTACACTGAATCATAGGCATTTTCTGCCCTTTAATTTTCATCTTTTCTGAAAAAAACTATATTAGTTTTGGGAACAGTTGGTAGCCTATCTTTTTGTGTCTCAAAAATATGCAATTCTGCAGTAGCTGAAACATCAGAATCTTTTAAAAAGATGGAATTTCTACCAGGCTTCTTTTGATTCACAAGATTTATATCTGAAGACGACATACTTAAATACAAATTTGCAAATTTAGATGCTTATCCTTTTGCACGATAAAATTTTAAGTCTTCTTCCAAAAAGTAAGGAATAACCAAAAGCCAGGAAATGCTTGTCAGAGCAACAGGGTGTGTGCCCTTTAAAGGGGAATTGTGGTATTATATGTCCAGTGTGTAACTGCTTTCACAGATTATTCCTTACCTTTTATTTCTCTGCAAACCCAGGCTCCTAAATACAATTCCTTAAAATGTTTCAAACTAGTTTTTGTTTGATGTGGATTCACTGTCTTTGTGGAGAAGAGTTGGACTGAGGTCTGGGTGGTTTATCTTGGTTCCACTGCCAGATAAACCTCCTGGTCAATCAAAACACTTATGAAAAAGCCTTAAAGTGACTATTTAAGTTGCAAGAATGGAATGAGATACCTCATATTCATATGAAGAGGATTTGGGCATAATTTTAGAATCACCTCTGGTTACTCCACATCCCAGAGTGGGACATATTCCAGGCAGAGATCCGGCGTTCCTGAAGGCTCTCTCTCTCTCTCTCTCTCTCTCTCTATCTCTCTCTCTCTCTCTCTCTCCATATTTACAGATTATCGTATTTTTTTAAATCAATTCATCCTCTGAGGGGTGTAGCAGCTTTGAGACCTCAACGACCTAAAAATTATCACAAAGTAACTTTGACACAATGGCTTGCTCTTTTCTGAGAGACTTTTATCTCTGCACCTCTAATCCCTGGAGCTGGATCTTGTATTCCTTTTCTATCTTTTTGGAGCAAGCTGAGTTTTAGTTACAGCAGTGCCTTCCTTTATTTTGTATCTTAAACTGACCCAAAAGACTG
>JAWWLV010000179.1:5999682-6010326 GCA_035041135.1 Platyrinchus mystaceus
TGCTCTACTTGTTTGTTTTACTCTCCTTGTCGTTGGTTCTTACTCTGTTCAGTCTACACTTCATTTTATTTGGCTTTGGCAAACATTTTGCAGATCAGTTATAAATACGTTTCAGAAGTTCTTGGCCTCTGTATTCACCAGCTTCACATGAGACTTTGAGAAACACAGAGTAATAAGATGCTGCTTAGGGAAATGTACTTTCCCAACTCATAAGGGTTTCTAGTGTTTTTCTGCAGTGTTTTGTGGGGCTTTTGATTTTTAAATGTTTAATGTGCAACTGCAATAGTATTGCCCTTTCTTAATTAGCATTTTGTTATTTCTGGTAAAAGTATAGTGTGACATTTATTTCTGTCTTTAGGAAAAAACATGAAATGACAAAACAAACAGTCAAACTGTTTCTAAATGCTAAATTTACTGATCTGTTGGTAATTAAATGAGTGCTTAGGCATTGATGAGCAGCTACTGTGATGTCCTGTACTTGCTGTAGGAAATGCTCATGCCTTTACAAAAGAAATGTGAAATACTGTTGTATATTTTCACAAAAGAGTCAAGACTTTGTGGGTGTAAGAGCGCATAATTTAACATCTGTGTCAGATTGCACAAAGAAAACACTGAGAAATTAGATTAGGAAAAAAAATACAACACATCTAGGTTCTTAATTCTTTCAGGAGATCCTACTGATGTGTTTGCAGCATTAGGTACTCAGGTCTTATCCTGATACCTTTTGTGGCCATGGTACTGTGGATTCTCTAAGTATCATCTGTAACTGAGCTTCAAAAAGCTGTAACTCTTTTAAAATATTATTTTAAAGATATTTTTCAACCCTAATTCACCTATGGCCACAAACTCCAGATACACAGGTGAGAGTTATTTGCTCTTAATTTACAGTTACTTATTTTTATTGTCTATTCCTCTGGAAATCATAAAGTGCTGATTTTTCTCTGATTCTGTAAAAAATCTACATATATTTGTCTTCAGCACGTTTCAATAGCTGTAGTTCAACAGGCTGTTTTCTAAGTGTTTCCTCTGACCCCTCAGTTGTTGCATAAATTAACTAAATTGTAAGGACCTGTATGTGATCATAAATTCTTGCAATCAGTACAGCAAAGGAATATTGTAAGAAATTGCCACTCCAGGCTGTAATTTTAGGTCTAATTTTCTTGCAGAAAAGCATTTATGACTGACCTATTTTATCTCCAGCTGTTCCCCATGATACAACATACCTGGGTCTCATGAGCAAAGATTTTTCCACGTGTTCCACAATCATTTTTCAAAAATGCGATCTCTTATCAAATATCATTCAGATTTTTCTTGTGCACGAGACATTTCTGCTTCAACAACGTGTCATCTTTTTAAAGACAATCTTCCCTGTTACAGTGGAAGGAAACATAAGATGCAGGAATGTCTTTGTACTTTCAATTAGGGTAAAACAGGCCCAATCAAAAAAAAATCACAGGGTCCTTTTATCAGTCTTTTCACTTTCCACTATGTATTAAGATCCTCAAATGGTGGCATTGAATTTGCACAGTATGTGTGGCTCTGGAATTTTAGGGAAGTGCAAGTGAGTGTCTAGAGAGCTAAGTCAGAGAGAGCATTTTGACTCCCAGAAGTCTCTCCCATAGGATAGCATTTTGCAGGTTGTGGGTTAATTTTTGCTTCAGAGTCATTAGGGATTTGTTATGGATAGACTCCATGTATGGTGACTCTTCCTTTGATGAAATGTCCAAGTAATAAAAAAACCCCCCAAAACTTCAAGAAGATAGTTTATTTCATTAAAGGATTATTTTTCTCTCCATTTCAATGAGCTCAGGCTGTGGGCTTTTGAAAAAATATGCTGTTTCCATAGCTGCAAGTTTAAATCACCTTTGATGCCACTACCTTTGTGCACACATTGACAAAAATATCTTGTTGTGTTTTTAGACAGTTTCAATTTTCAAATAATTTCTGAGGACAAGCTAAAATATATTTTCTTTTCCAAATGCTTTATAGTTTTCAAAAGCCTGTCTGTTGAGAACTCATATTCTTAAATAGACTGTACGTTTTTGTCCTTATCAAACAGGAGAAGGCAATAATGTAACACTAAGCTAGTTGGGATTTAGTTAGTGACAAACCAACATAGGTACTTCTGTCCCTGTCATTATACACCTCAACACTGATGAAAGGTTTATGGTCTGTGTAGTGCATTCTTTGCTATAAAGCTTCATAGGATTGTTCCAGTGGTTAAATCTCGGTCATAAATAGCAAGTTTGTCAATAGTTGTGTTATGACTAATTTTTCATAAATAGGGTCCACTGTGGAACTGAGTAGTAACATGCTGTATTTCAGTAAGTGAAAGAACATAAAGACTTAAAAAATACTGAAAAATTTGCTTTATAGCTTCTAGTTTCACTATCTCCATTCACGATGTATCTAAGAAGCAGAGGAGAGTTATGAGTTCTTAACAGTGGATCTAATAAGTGGAAGCAAAAATAGAAAGAGTTGAGTTTATGTACCTCTATGTATTATTAAAAGACAACCAATTACACTCTTCAGTGTGAAAATTATTTTTTTCACACATTTTAGTAATAAAAACATAGAACTGTACATTTATTTACTCCATAAAATACTGTCATGGTTTGTTGAGCCATTAAGTTAAAGTCATTTCAGGATTTTCAAGGTCTTAATTTAAATAATTTGAGCATGTGTTATTTTATGAAGTTTATTTTAGTACACATTTACTGATAAGTTCAGATCAGATTTCGATCAGTTATAAAGACTTCAAAGAGCAGTCTCTACAATAACAGCTTTAGGCCCATCTGCATTAAGTTTGTTCTGACTAAAATAACAAAATGAGTAAATTGAACCTCTGTAATTTTTAGTCTTACTGCAGTCCTGCTTAAAACATCCAGGTTGAATATGTTTCATGGTAGAGGGAAGTCTGTTCTATACTGGAAATCTTAAAAATACTGCAATGCACTAACACAAGACAAAAATTGAACTATTTCCAAAGTAACAGAACTTTCCTGCATATAAGAATATGAATTGGTCAGGAATAGTTTTGAAAATTATGATTCTGCTTTGGTATATTTAAAAGATCCATTGAGGCCTCTTTTCTGTGCTTTTCAATGTTTTATTATTAAATAGTCACTTTAATAAATTACCTGTTGCCTGACTGCAATAGGTCAGTAAACCCAACTGACTTCTGTTCCTTTGTACTCCATATAACTTGCTCATTTGTCCTATAAATGATTTCAAATGGTATGTTTGTCTGAAATCAAACATTCTCAAGTTTATTACACTTGTCTCTGTGATACAAATTAAATTGATCAGGAAGAAATATGCTCCTAGTCAAATAGACAGGAACTGCAGGGAACTCTAGATTTAGAGTTTCTCTCAAAATATTGGGGGATGGTTTTTGTCTTCTCATGTTTGTCTGAGTGATGTAACAGAATTTTTGAGCTGTTTGGGGCTGAAAGCCTTTACTGCCTTTTCACCTGAAATTAGATGGGACTGAACTTAATGATCAAGTAATTCTCACTAGTTATATGTCCTTCTCCCAGCACAGCTCATCAAGTTTATGCCTTTGCATTATTCGCAGTCTGCGGCATTAATTATTTTTTGTCAGAGAAATGAAGACTGATTTCCTCAAGTATTCCCGAAGTTCCTGGGTGCATAGGCAATTTAAAAGCTTAATCAGTCATGTTTTGATTTTTCTTGTGGGGATGTGAACTTTTCCAAGGGTGCACTGCTGTCTCCAGATGCCTCAGTGTTCCTGTGCTTTTTCCAGCTCGCACATTGCAGTCATCAAGGCTTCACCTCATGTGCTTTTTCTATTTTTGATTTAGGAAAATCATCACAAGATTCCTCTGTATACTATTAGTCTTTTGAGATAACTAGGCCTGTATAGCATATTCTGCCACTCTTACCTGCCGAACATAGGACCATCCTCTCTGGAATTCTTCCTCCAAGTCTTTCTATTTAATCTCACATGTGTTCTTTATCACATGCATCTTCATCAGAGCCATTTTTTTGGTCCCTTTCTTATGTTTTAGATTTTTATTTATACAATTACAAACTTTTCCAGCGCTCTAAAGATGTCTTGAAAGGCAGCACTGATCCCATTTGCATTTGGGAATTGTGACTGTGGAAATCCTAAGCTTCCCACAAGTCCTGTTGTGGACAAATAAGATTCTAGACTGTTGTAAACATGTGCCTCTATTGCTGATTTCATGATGATTACAAGAAATTACCAGTCTATTAGAGTCATGATTAAGAATCAGAGGAAAAAAAAAAAGGTATGGTTTGGCTTAAATTTTGTAGTGGTATTTTATAGTGCCACAATAGCATTTCTATGAAAGCTATTCCTAAGACTGTCTACACAAAAGAAAAATTAGTTTTGAACATAATTTCCACAGTAACATAACAGGGTCAATGAGCTATGTGTGTGTATATATATAGATAAAATTTTCTTAAAGAAAAGGAGGAAACATTAGAGACACTGACAAGTTAATATCTGCATTTCTATTATGTACTAGTAGCTCTAGTTGATAGTGACAGCCCTATTAAAAATACTAAAAAAAAATCCCTCTACAATATTATCTTCCTGTCACACTAAAATGTTGGGGTACATATCTTTCATGGATGCTTACATGACATATTACATATAGATATTCTGACTGAAAGAAATATATTCACGTTAGGAGGGTGAAAGACAGTTTAACTTTCTCTGCTACACTGTGCAAGCAATATAATTTGAAAAAATAGTGAGCTTCCCAATGTTTTTCCCCAAAGAATCAAATCCAAAATGAAGAGTGCTATCTACAGTGTCATTTTTTGTATTATGATTGATATCTATGTATCTATTCATAAATCAAATTTCTTTTCTACTTTGTTGTGTTAGCACAAGTGACTAATATGTTACTCCTTTAGTTGACTAAGAATTAATTGTTGTAAATAATTACCATACTTATCTAAACTCTGCAAACTTCACATATTTACTTTTTCTGTACCTTGATACAGCTAGGATTGTGATATATATTTCAGAAGAGATGATTTAATCAGCTAAAAAAACACTAGTATTGCCTGCTTTTATGGTTGTCTTGGGATTTTGGTTCTTTTCCCTGCATGACTGTGGGAATGCTACACACAGTCTAAAGGCCTTTGTTAACTTGCAGTCCATATTACAAGCAACTTCTAGTAATACTGAATAATGTGGGCTTAAAAAAGCAATATATTTTACTAACAGCAGAGGCTTTTTGTTGTGTACATAGAAAAGGTGTTGGTATAAAACTTAATTTTGGACACTCGTGAGTTAGACTTGATTTTCATATTTGTCAGGGCAAATGATGACTTAAGGGGATTAATCAAATATGGTATTACATGATACTTTGTTTTGGGCAGGAGAAGGCAGGACACTTATTAGTTCAAGAAATCCATGCTCCTTTACTATTCCTGTGACTTAATTTTAAAAGGAAAAAAATTATATGTTTCATAGATGTGTCAGATTCTAGGCTTTTTTAAGGGTGGGGTTAGAGTAGCATACCTATTTCAGTGTCCAGAATTTCTCTTCATAATCCTTTTGATTCATCTAGAAACATTTCAGATGAATGTCTGTCAGTTTACAGAACTCAAGTCTGGGGCCTGTCAGACTTCATTGTCTGCTCAGGCAAAAATGTGACTTGGGAAAGTGATACTAAAAAAAAAAAGAACAGTGATTTGCTGGCAATTTGCCATTGTGCTTGTGGTTACTAATGGATTGTGTCTCAGAGAAAGTGGCATCCTCTTCCAGAACATCAGGTGAACCTTTTTTCCAAACACTTCCTCCCCCCCCCTAAAAAAAGCGTCTCTCTCTCTCTCTCTCTCTCTCTCTCTCTCATTTTCTCTCTCTCTCTCTCTCATTTTATCTCTCTCTCTCTCTCTCTCTCTCTCACTGTTCTGATCATTAAGGTAAACTTGCAAAACACTTTCCAAAGTTGAGCTTATAAGCTAAACTGCAGCACAATATGGGACACCAAATCCCAGGAGCACAGTGGAGACGTTGGTTCGTGGCTCTAGGATTCCTCTCCCACCCTCACTTCCATTTATTCTGCAGGCTATTAAATAACTCCTTCACTTCCTTATCACCCTCCTCCTCTCTTTCTGACACCTCCCTCCTTCCTCCCCTTTAGCATTCTCTTCAATTCATAGGTACCAATTACATTTCTCCTCAGAGATAGTCTAATGAATCTGTAGTTCAGCAAACTGAGAAATCGTTGAGAAGGTTCATCTACCTTTGTGAAATAGCTTTTTTTTTTTTTTTTTCAGACCTGTAGAAGGACTGGTGTGTTTGAAAGCTTGTAGATTTTTTTTTCAGCTATACCAGCAGGTTGGGGAAAAGATATTTCCTCCTCCCACAAACCCTGTTTTGCATTACCAGCTTGCAATTTTAACCTTGTATGCTGATAACAATTAAAATAAGATGACATGTCCACAGAATTCACAATGAGGCACCTTGTTAGTGTAGTACCTTTGCCTATTTGATCTTTCATCTATTTACCAGCAAGAAATATTAACTTTTAATGTGTGAGGGGTTTTTTCCCATATGTTTGAATGTGCATATTTGAAAGTTCTTCGTATATGTATTTTTTACCTGTTAGCTGTCAGATAGTTTAGATTCCTTTTTAAATTACAGACACAAAACTTCCTTTGATACGAAAAAGATGTTGGTTTTTAAATCTTTGGAAGATTTCCCCAAGCTCCTTTAATATTTGAACTGGAAATCTGAGATTTAAGAAACTTTCTTGGACAATTATTGTTGTTGGGTTTTTTTTCTGATATCCCCAACTGCAGAATCTCTCTGCAGGGATTCAGTGGGTAGTGACTATCTGTTCTTCATCTGAGCTCGCAGTGATCCACATGAATATCTAGCAATATTTGACATAACTGTGGATTGCACAAATAAACAGAAGGAAAACTTTCCAAAAAACCTTTTGTTGCTCAAAAACAGCTTTGAAACCATGTTCTAATACTTGTGTAGAGTTTTAACCACTGCATGCAGTAATACTATGTAGGTATGAGCTGTTCTTAGGTTATGGTTTTACCTGTAGATCTCCGTGCTTTACAAAGATGTTCTGCCACCCTGTCTGACAGAGAACTGAGCTACAGAGAGACATGGTGAGTTCAGTGGCAGAAAGAATTTTGAAATCAAGTCTCTTAGTCCTGCACTCTCAGCTTGGCCATGCTCTCTCCTCAATTTTGTGTTGCGTCAGATGAACACTTCCCCCTTAGAATTCATTGTGCTTCCAAATATTTAATTTGCATTGGGATGAAGGTATAAGTAGCTCATTTAGATTCCCAGGGACAGTGGATCTTGTAAGAGAAGTGTCAACAGCCCATAAACCATGGAAGTGCTGCAGTTGGCAGCCTGAAGTTCAAATAAACCTGCCATCTATGATGAAAGAAAACGCTATAGTCTAACATATTACAGTAAATATTTTCTTTAAAAGGAATGGCTGTTGAATCCAGCAGGAGAACATGGGCAAAATAAATTCATAACATGTAGCAGGAGGTTGTTGTAAAGAGCTTGCTTTGGGATACAATTCTGTTCTGCAAATATCAATGTGCTTGAAGTATAGTCCCAGTTGGCAAATGTGTCAGCGAGTTCACTGATGGCATCACCTCGTAGTTGTGATTTATTCTAGTTTTCTTCTGTCTTGATTTCATGGTCAGTGCCAGAAATCACAAAGAATTTTTCATCCTTTGCTTATCTGTTTGGCTTTGAGTGTTTGTTGTCCTCTTTTTAGTTTCTGGGGTGGTTGGTTTGTTTAGTTTTTGGTTTGTGTTTTTTTTTTTCTCTGAAGATGATGTGATTCTTGCTTTTGTGTTGGTGGGATGTGTTACTGCACTTTTTCTTTCCATATTTGTAATCTAATTAAGTCCTATTCTTATCAGAGTTGACTGAAGCTTTAATTACTTACTATATCACTCTAAAAGTGCTTTTTGGAAAGGAGGATGGATTGATTGAATAAGTAATAAGCATACATAGAACTCGGTGAATGATTTTTTAAGAATTATTTGTCCAGATATAAACCATTCATTTTCTTAGACAGTGTAAGTTGCTTTTTCTGTTCTTCCTGGAAAAAACATCCACCCCAGGAATCAGTAAATAATGGTGTTCTTCTGTATTCAGAATTCCATTTATATTAATATTTACTCTGAATTTTTATCCTGGCCAATCTTGCAAATCTCCTTACAACTTTGGGAGTTCATCCACTGAAAGAAACACAGGAACTTTATCACATATCCCAGGTCCTAGAGAAATAAAGACAGGGGGTGAGCAGGTGAAAGCCATAGCCAATCTACAGGTTTTGAGCAATTCAGGGACTTAAAGAAAACTGACTGAATAGCTGACTCTAAATAGCAAAGATGCCAAAATCTGAATTCAGTTTGGTTATTGTTCATTAGTATTTTAGCCAGATATGGTCAAGTTAGAGGCACTGAGGTCAAGGGTGATGCAGGAGAACCAGAAAGCCTGTAAAATCAGTGAGAGGTCATTGAATAAATTACCCAGGTGTTGAATTTTGGGTTAGTATTAAGCTTTTTAAACCTTTAAAACTGATTCTGTTTATTTTATTCTGGGGAGTTTTCAGAGGTTCCCAAGATATCTCTTGGGTAGTTGTGTGGGATAAAGGGAGAGATTTTTTTAAGAACATATTTACTTTCCTGTATTGGAAGGAATCCTGAGTTTAAATATTTCAAGAACCCTGGGTCTTTCCTTAGCAAATCTCCTCCCCAAAACAGACTGTGTGTGGAAGATGTGTTTCTGTCAACATTTGATCTTGAAAAATCCATCCAAGAGGAGCCTTAGTTTTAAATCCCATTCTGCCTGTGTTATCTGGGGAGGTGGCAAGATCTTTTGCAGCCTCTGTGCTGGTTTTCCAGCTTCATTCAGTTTTTGCCCCAGTCAAGCCAAAGAGGAACATTAACAGAGCTGGTCTCTCTCCCTCTGTTTCTCTCAGCATTGCAGTGTTTCTCTAGTAATATGTATGACGCTATTCTCATCATGCCAGGAACCAAATATTTCTACAAAATGTATTGGAAATGAAAACTCTTTTTACTGTCAGTGTAAAAAATATGCTGAAGACATGCACGACTGAACAGGCAAATGTAACAAGCTACTGGGAACTTTAATATTGGAGATACATTGTATTGACTGACAGTGGTATAAATGGCAAACAGACCTCTGCAAACATTTACTGTCATTACTCGTCACTGCTTAGAGTCTGAAGAGAAAAGAAGTCAAGAACAGTGCTACAGAGCAGTAAGAAATCATTGTAAGTGTCTCCCAAGCTCTTGCCTTTGTCTAATAGGACAACAGATATCTCCAGATCCCTTTCTAAACACTCTTCAAAGACAGCATGAACCAATCTGTATTAGAGAAGCCTCATTCTTGCTATAGATAGAGGGGACTTTTAATAGCAACACGACTATTATTCCATCTAAATCAAGAGAGTGAGTTTCTATCTTGTTAAAGAAAAAGTGACTGTGCTGCTAGGGCAGTGGGAAGGGAGAGAGATGCATATTAGATTAAATCTATAGTAACATATAAAGATCTAAAAGTGAGATAGGCATATTTGAAAGTGCAACCTCCAAATTCCCTGCTTACCCTCCCAGCCACCAAAGGTTTTGTTGCAGTGTTGTTTGCCAGTCATCCAATGCACTCTTCCTTAGCCCCAGCAGCAGCATCCTCTGTCTTGGCACTTGTGAACAACTGAATATTTAGCTCATGAGCAAAACATCTTTTGGGGACTTGCCTCAACGGGTGTCTCCTAATTTAGTAGAGGTATTCACGACGCACTTACTCGAAACTTTAAGTGTGAGGTGATCAGCTGAATCCCTGAATAGCTTTTGATCCCAATACAGTTAATGTCTCAGAAGGAAAAAACACCTTTTTAGTCTCTGGAAAATGCATTTTTATTGATACAACGCTCTCAATTTCCTTTCTCTCATTTGAGCTTCAGTTCAACTTTAGAAGTCTACAATTTCCACGAGGGACTGAGGGTGTTTCCAGAAGAGTTATATTTTTTTATGATTAGCAGCTTCCTCAGAAGTGAGAGATGGGGATATGAAGATCCAAACCAAGAAAGGAACTGAAACCCATGTGTCTGATATTTTACAGGGATATTTCAGTCAGTAGTTCTTGTGTAAGACAGTAGGTATCATTTTTGCAAGTCATCTTGCAAAAGAGATGGATTCCACTGATGTTATTATTACTATATTTATTTATATAAGATGTTAAAACTGAGCTTAAGTTTCCAGCTCCTGGGTTTAGGGAGGTGAATCCTACAGCCCAGACAAGTTACCTGAGGTACTGGTTTACTTTAAGGGCTAAGGTCCCTAAAATCAGGCGTTGTCAAGTCAAGCATTGCATTGCACGTTGTTGCTTTGTAGATAGTTATTTGAAGTCTTGGGAATTATTTGAAATCATAGAAGCAGAAGGAAAACAATTTAAATTCCACCTATCAGATCTTCCAGCCCAATGCAGGGGTATTCTGCAGTAGCTAGAGCAGCCTTCTAAAGTGCCACTTAAAATGGCCTTCTTATTGGAGAAGCTAAAAGTGAGAAAGACTGCTGATCTTGTGATTTTGTTTGTTAGAAAAGCCCACTTTGGGGGGGGGGGGGCGGGGG
>JAWWLV010000179.1:6010336-6022574 GCA_035041135.1 Platyrinchus mystaceus
GTCTTTTTCATTTGCTAGGATTTTTGTTTCTTATGGAAAAAGAAAGTGGGAAAACTCCTTTCTGGGGAACGACTTTGTTTTGGGGGGGCGGGGGTGAGGTGGAGGTGGAGAGTTTCCTCCAACCAATACAGCTCTGTCAGATGCAATATTATCCCAGTAACAATTGTTATGCCTAATAGTCATGGACAGCAACTTTATTCATCCTGGAGAGTACACAAAGGAAAGAAGCGCTGCAGTCTCCAAGATACGAGGCTTCCTCTGTTAAATTTGCCATGGATGGGTGGATTCATCAGTTTGCATGCATCTTTGACTGATACATCATGCTGGATGCTTTAGGCAAACACACACTAATTAGTAGAACAAATAGAAAACCCCGAGGATGCCCATGCTTAATGACATTGCCCACATTCTAAACCATCTCTACGACAAATTACTCATTTCACGGCTGTAGGCAGTGCAAGTTAATTTATCTGTATCAGTTGCTAAGTTGAAGCATTCACTTTGAACAAGGGACTCTGTTACACCTTTCAAGGAAACTTTACTGCACTTCAGCTGTTGAACAAAAAAGAAACTAGGAGTAACAGGCCAGGCCAATTCGGGAATTGAAAAGTAGGAGATAAAGAATCTATTGAAAGTTTAGAGTCAATAGATGCTGATGAATTAGTTATCACATAAACCCCCAAAAATCTGAAAAGGACTTGAAATATCCTTTGAGAAGTGTTGAGTTAGAACACAGAACTCTGGCTCAAAACAAAGGTGGGTTCTGCAGAAGCCCGTGTGGTTCCTGTTGTGAATGCTTTAGTCAGGTAATTGCTTTTCAATCAATCTCAGCAAGAGAATTGAGAAGTCAAGTGTGGAGAATGGATCAAATTCCCAGGCATTTTGTACCAGTACGGTTACAGTTGTCTTATCCAATTTCAGAGTTTGCTCCTCTTCACTGATAAATTTGACTCAAGAATTAAAATGAATGAGATGGTCATGGTCAAATGAGACCCAAGAGTCTATGACATTACTGAACTGTAGTCACCTAATTACCCAATGAACATGGGATTTTGGAATCATGCAACTAAATATTCTGCATAGCTATGCCAACTCAAAGCTTCAGTAGCAAAAGCAGACTGAATATTGTTGTCTTAAAGATGATGAGTTGAGTTGCCCTTGTACTGGCAGGGGAACAATGAGGGGACCAGACTGAGTGGAGGCAGATAACCTGGCATATTGCACTGTAAAGTCAGGATTGCTCATTCTCCCTCATTCAGCAGGATGAGAGAAAAAGAAAAAGCAGCTTGTGCTGGAAAGGCTGCTTATCCTCCCATAGTCAAACTCTTTTCTCATCAGTGGGAGTCTCTGCAGTCAGGCTGGCTCTCCAAGTGCTCTGGCAGAAGCAGTATAGATGGTACCCCAGCCACTGTTGCAGGTGCCTAAGCAGTCATGTGCTTAAGAATTGGATGTCACCATCCAGTGGTTATGAGAGCTTGACTGTCACCTCCTCACAGGCATGTGGAGAGACGTTGTCAGCAGCTCCCTGTTTGCAGTAAAAGGTAAAATCTCATCCAAATGCTAACACTGTCTTTGCTGAATGTTTTTTTTGAAGCTGTGTTCTTTATAAACAAGTAGCACAGAGACCAAAATATAAACAATCTTACAGTAGCAAAGCTCTTGGCAAGTAAGCTTTCAGGAAGTTCAGCATTCTCACAGACACCTTGAAGAAATGCCTTTATTTGTCACACAACATGAGGTTGTTGCTAATCAGCTTCCAAAGGTAAGTTTGGAACCCAAAAATTTGCAAATCTGATGCTAGCAAAAGCCTTAGTACGTTCTAGCAGGATTTCAAACTGCTTGCTGTTTCTCATACTTTCTTGGAAGTTGTGCTTAAATATGGTTGTATTCATGAGTCTGCTACAGCCCACTCCTGGAGAAAGTGGTTAGGAAGGGGTTTATGCCCTCTTGTACATCTGGCATCCTGAAAGTATTCATGTCCTGCTTTAAAGACCTTTCTGACTTTTTCCTCCACTTACAAAGCAGTGGAGGGAAGGAGAGAGGGAAGATCAGCATTTTGGGATTAAAACCCTGCAGTTAGGGACCGCAGGGGTCTAGGTTCACTTTTTCTTTTTACCACTGCCGTAATCTTCTTTTGTGGATTTAGAGAAGTCATTCAGTGTCACTGCGCCTCAGTGTGCCCTGTGTAAAGGCAAAATAATGAGCCCTGCTCTCTCCTTGCTTTCCCCTGTTTGCATCTGCTCGAGTTTTTTCCGGGTGTTGGAGCAGACCTCCCACATTCACTGAGGTGAACTGTGTTCACAGCTGTTGTGAGTGCACTTACATGGGCTGCATCTTGGGTGCGCCCAGCTGCAGGCTCGTGTAGAAATGAATCTCGTGTTTCTGGCACATCCACCTCCCCATCTTTCCTCCGTGGTACCCGAGAGGCTGCAGCCGATGCTCCTCGCTTGCCAGGCGTGCAGCGAGCAAGCGGCTGTCTTGGTCCATCTGCGCTCATTTAGTTGGTAATGTTTATCATGTCTGCTGGTTTGGAGAAAGATGGGGGTGTGGAGGGGTGTCGGGAAATTCTTTGAGCCCTGTTGTCCCTACAGTAACTATAGACTTTGGCAGGAATGCTGGTGATTAATTTCAGGTCTGTGGGCTCAGCTCGAGCGGCAGCAGCTCCGCGCTGGGTGTCTGGGAGACAGCAGCGTCCCCTGCCCCGCTCTTCCACCAAACCCTGTAAATTCCCTCGGCTAAGTAAACACCACCGAGCTGCTAATCACACGCTCTGAAACAAAACAGCACTTCACTTCGGGATCTGGGCAAGATCAGACTTCCCTCCCCTCCTTTCCCCTCCCCTCCCTCTCTGCCCCCTCCCTGCTTTTCCCCTCCCTCTCCCCGGCAGCCGAGCCGAGCCGAGCCGGTCCCTCCGATCCGACCTGGCAGGTTCACGCTGCGGGCCGCTGCCGACTGGGGCTGCCCGAGAACCGCGCTGCCCTCCCTGCCTTGTCCTGCCCTGTCCTGTTCTGTCCTGTCCGTCCTGCCGGCCCACCCTGCCCCGCTCCCGGGCACCGCCGCCCCGGCGATCAAAAAGTTGCTCCGAGGATGGGAGCGCATCTGCAGCCGCTGGCCCTGCGGCTCCTGGCGCTGACTTTCCCCTTGGTGGCGAAGGGTTTTTCCGACGAAACCTTGGAGAAAGCCGCGAAATCCGAGGGATATTGCAGTCGGATCCTGCGAGCCCAAGGCACCAGGAGGGAAGGGTACAATGAATTCAGCCTCAGGGTGGAGGGCGATCCAGAATTTTACAAGCCTGGAAACAGTTACCGGGGTAAGTTGGACATCCTCTACATCCCATGCTAACGATAATGGCCAGGATGAGTGGCTCTGAAACTATAACGTGTCTCTGCCTGTCATCTCTGGATCCCTCTTGGCGGGTGTGTTTGTGACTGTGTGGGTTAAGACAGGGTAATATACTCCCACGCATTACTTTATTGGGGATGCTTTCATGACAAGTGATAGGGAGTTGGATTTCAGTGTATCCCAAACATTCCTCATTAAGAGGAATTTCCTTCTCTTTATGAGTCCTCTCTGCCGGCTCAGCGCTAGCACAAGATCACAAGTTGCTGTGATAAAAACGGCACTCTTCCCCCATTTACCTACTTCTGTGGGATTTCTTCCTATCCCTTCAAACGTAACACAGTGCACAGGAGAAGCTTTAGCATTGGGCAGGAAGGAGAGGAAACTCGGAGCTAATTGTTCTTGCCCTGAAATATGAATGTTAATATAATGAGTTAGCATATGGGCAAACAGTGATGCAGCATGCTGCCAACTTCCCACATTTTCCACTTGCATTTATCCCACCCCCTTTTTTTTCTGGGTAAATGAACAGATGGTTCAAACAGGAAAGAGGCAGAGACAGTGCTAATGACCACTGTAAATAAGAGATGGAGGCATTCGTTCTTCCTTGAGCATGTCACATACAATCCTTGAAATGAAGTCCAAAGCACATTTCAGTGTATTTTTCTAATTAATAGGCAAAGGCAGGTTTGGGTCACTTTTCCTGCCTCACTATATAATGCCTTTGGAAATAAACCTTCTTGGAATGTACTGTTAACCTTGTATTTTAAAAACACTTTAAAAAGAATCAGGACATTTTTAAGTTCCATAACTAAAGTACTTTGTAGGCAACACTTTGGAAAAAAATTTTTGGGAGATTATTCCAAGTGGTTTTTTTGACCTTTCTTAGATTCAGGATAAAGAGCAATGTTTTCTAATTGCATGGACATGGGAATCTTAGTATAGATAGGGAGAAAAAAGTGTGCATATAATATAATCATTGTGTTTTCTCAGAGGTTGAAAAATTACATCTGCAGCTGTGATTTACCTGTTTTGAACATCAGGCTGTAACTATGCATGATTTTACTCAATGCTTTTCTCTCAAAAAATGTTTTATTTTAACATGGTGTGAGTAAATGCACATTTCTCACAAATTGGTTAGCTGTTCCAGACATTAGGATTAGTACCTTGAGTCTGAATGATTTCACGTTGTATGTCAGTTTGATACATCTACTAAGCAGGATAAAGATGTGTCAAGTTCTTTGATAGTGACAAATGTGAATGTTCTTTAAAAGTTTTGGAATTCACTTCTGTAAAAGTGGGTATTTTCAGTCATCTACAAAGAAGTTTTTATTGCATGGAGAAGAAAGAAACTCCCAGATGAATTAGCAGAAGTAATTTTCGGGAGATATTAGGTCTTGGCATTAGGAACTCAATTAATAAAATCACATTAGGATATTATAGCTTCTTGGAAGTGAGAAAATTACAGCCGATAGAAAAAAAAGTTAAAATTTAGAACGAAGTATGTGCCTGTGTTTCTGATACTTTAGACTGAAGTATTCAGGTGGCACATTATCCTGTGAAGATTGTACTTTAAGAGCACTTACTGAATGGCTGGAAGAACATAAGTAAATGTTACTGAAACATATACATTGTCTATGGCAGTAGTTAAAACTAACAGCATGCAGAAAGTTTTAAGAGCTCATTTTTAAAGGAATTTCTGCAGTACAACTGGAACTTTATTACTGTTTTATACGGGGGTAGAAAATACAACTAATGATTAAAACAATTAGTTATTATGACAGGTCTGTGTTTTGGGGTTTTTTTGGTTTTGGTTTTTTGGGCTTTTTTTATCTGCAAATTAATATATATGCAACATGGCAAAAGACTTGCACAACCTCCTTTGCCTTGGAGCCAAATGTGCCTTGTTTCCATGGCCCCTGCTTGATTTAATGCAGTCTGGATCCTTGGCACATTCCCTAGTGGGCTCTTGGAATAAACTAGTCTTTTCAAAAGGTGGATAACATAGGAATTAACTGTACATGCAAATGCTGCACTCCCCAAAGTGTGACAGTAGATGGTCATCCATTTATCTTCATGATGGTCTCGCTCAGGGGTTGATGTGACACTTGCATGAGACCCTCAGTCTGCAGTGGCTGGAGGAAATATCTCAGCACTCTTGCAGTGTGCGAATCAGACCAGAGTTCACAGCTGCTATTTGTCTTTGGGGAAGTTTTTATGGCTCTCCTGCAGTTATTCACCTTTAGATCAATCAGAACCTATCTGCCCCAAGGGGAAATCCTGGGTGTATCTGTGTGCATGGATCTGTGAAGCCTTGGTTTTCCACCTCTGGCGCTGTGATAGAGAACAATGGCCCTGAGCACTGAATAACCCATCTGAGTGGGTATGATGCACCTCCTCTGGTCTGCAGACACCGGCAGCAGTAAAAAAGGGCACATTTTCCTGTCTCAGATGATTAAAAATGAGGCAGCAGCAGGGCTAAGGAGCCATCCTCCTTTCCTCCCTCATGTCTAACAAAGCAACAATGGCTATGGTCTTTGTGGTGTCTCACAGGGGAAGTGGCATGACTGATTTCTGGCATTTTATTCGGGACTTCTGATGCTGTAGCCTGCAAGTGGCCTTACCTGCCTGGTCATTCAGGCTGTGAGGTTGTTGTCTCTCCCCTTGTGAAGCAGGCAGCCAAATGCATTGAGGCAGGTCTTCCTGTAGTGCCAGGTTTGTGGGGTCGAGGTCCTCTCCTACCTTCTGGTTAACTTTGACCTTGCTGTAGGTGCTCTTGTTTCCACTGAAGGTCAAAGTTCCCATTGCGTTCAAAGGCACAAGTGAGCCTTAAGTTAGACAGTGTTAAAGGGTAATTAATGATCCTTGGAAATACTCACTCCTGGCTTTATTGATTGCTGTGTTAGATTAATGATTGCATGAGGTTTCCATGAAAAGGTGAGGCAAGTTTAATCCTATTAAAATGTAAAGACAGTAGTATGTCCTTTTCACGTGCTAACATGCAGTGGACATACTTTCCACTAGAGTATAATGAAGTTGCTATTTTGAAGAAAAAAAGGAAGATGTGACTGCTTATAATCCTTAGACATACCTTCCATGCAGGTGCTGTTTCTGTTATTAATGGAATTTCCACTTGCAGGTCAGTTCACCTTCTCAGTTTTTGAGGAAAGGCTCTTTTTGGGGACTTCTAAGGAATGTTGAGTCTTTTTCTTTCCATTTCTTTCTGCCACTCAATATGCAAACACTTCTCACAAGTGCTTACAAGTGCTCATGCTGTAACTTTTTCAGCCATTCTCATGTTTCACAAAATATAGATAAAAGTAGATATTGAAAGTGCATTTGTTGGTACTTGTGCAATGTACAGCACAGGATGTGCAGTAGAGTAGGATGTGGGAAGTCAGATTTCGTGCCTGAAACCAAAGGAGCAATTGCTTTGATCACCCCACCTTTAGCTTGGGACACTGGGGAAAGAGGAGCATGTTGAAGGTATGTGCCAAAGTGCAGCTTGTAAGGTAATTAGATATTTGCTGGAGGGGATGGAAGCAGACAAAAGTAACTGCTGATATGTAATCTTCCCTTTAAAGCAAAATCCTTAACTTTGAGATTGCACTGATCTTAACTGATCTTTACAGGAAGTTCATATTGTTCAGTGAACATTAATTAGTGTGAATACAGTGTGAGCAATACTCAGCTGTTGTTTAAAATGGCAGAGTTTAGCTCAAGAAGGAGAGTTCTCAGCTCTTTTGCAACAAAGAGCCACTCTCTTGTGAAAACCAGATGTGGTCTGACAGCTTCCCACAGCAGCCTGTGCACTTCGGGCCTCTGCTGTGCTGAAACACTCAGGCCAGAGCCAGTGACTAGAGGGCCATCAGCAGAATAAGGCTCTGCATTAGGAGTGCTTGGAATAAACCCTTGTGCTGTGATGTTCTCAGCACACTGGTAGTTCAAACAATTCACAGAAACCTTTTCAGCTCAGGTGTTAACCTGTGTTCTGACCTAACTCGGAGGTGACTAAAGCACACATCCCTCTTGGTATCCTTGAGCTGAGGCTGCACAGACACTAAAATCCCATGAGTCCACTCTGTTCCTGCGGGTCTTTACCCTCCTGGCCCCTCACTTGTATCTGTGTGTCCCCAGCTCTGGCAGAAGCTCTCCCAGGCCTGCAGAGCTGCCGCTCAGGGACTGGACCCAGCTGAACTCTCCAGTTGGGGTTGGCTTGTTTTCCTGTTCAGCTGGATGTGTTCCCTAGTCCAGCTGAGAGCACAGCTGCCTGGATGTGGCTGCTGTGTGAGCAGTGCAGGCTGGGGAGGGTGGGATCACTCATGTTGGAGGAAGCATGGATTTATTCTGTGTTTAAATGACTGCAACCACAGCATGAGTATTGCTAACCCCAGGCATCCAAAAAACTATGAGTCAGGCTTTGGAATTACCTTCCTCTTTTTTTTCTTTCTCTTTTGATGCTTCTGTTACATTTCAGATCTCCTCAGTTTTATAGATACGTGTTTATTTAGAATGTTTAGAATTTTGAAAACTATTTGGTTTAATCTGCAAATTTGTGAGGAAAATGATGAAAACTGTCGAGTCAGCTCACAGCTGGATTCTCCTTTTGCTTGCATATGTATTTAAGTCTTTCTGGTGTCACATTTTACTCCTGGTGATTCAGACTTTTGAGTTGCAAATGGTATGGAAAAATTTGTTGAATGTACAAGACCTTTATTGCAGTTAATTTCTAAGAATTAGTGTTCAAGCAAGAGCAATATGTTTGCCCTTGTTTGGTTCAGCAGTGTGCTGTTCCCAGTTACTGCAACTGAGAGCTGGCTGTGGGTTTTCATTTGGGTAGAGCTGCAGAAGTTTACAAAATTAGACTAATCATACTAATTATTGCCACACAATGAATTAATGAATCGGAGAAATATTTAGTAAAGTAAGCAGAAATTTTAATGCTGGAATGCTACTACTCAGTTTCTGTATATAAAATGTGAACTTTTTCTTTCTCCCTCAAAATTATGATGTTTACTTTCATAATAAAATTCCTTGGAATGAAAACTGTTGAAAATCCTGAGAGCTGAGGATTATGCCAATCACTGCTCTGAATTTGTATTGGTGTTTTCAGGTGTACAGGTCTAAGCATGGCACTCTCAAAAGGTTAAAAATTGAAATGAGCCTCTCCAATCCTTTTTTTACCCACATACAGCCAGAAAAGTTATGTATTTGTACAGACATCATGATTTTTAGACCCAAATACAGCTGCATAATGCTATCAATTTTCAAATAGCCTATTTTATATTTTTCCACTACTGAATTTCTAGATCAAAGCTCCCTCGCTGTGTTCCAAATGAACTCTGGGCATATTTTGAAATGGATATATTTTGAGGGCTATCTATCATTTTTAGCAAGGTGATTCATCCCCTCATGTTCTATCTGTGTGAGAGGGAGTCTATTCTGGATAATCTTCAATGAAGCAGCACTGGTGGTTGCAGTTTGCTCATGAAAACTGTGTGTGGTCTTCAGTTTTAATTGTGCCAGTCAGAGTTGGAGAGTGTGACAATAATGTACCACAAGCAAAACTGTCTTCAATATGCTTAAAGTAAAAAAAAAAAACAACCTACTTAAAAGTGTTCATAGTTCGATTTTCTGTCTCTTTTCCTTTCATTCAAAAATAATTTCCCCCTAAAATTTACCCCTGCCTCAGAAAAGGGTTCTCATGAGTTGTTGAAAAGGGTTTGGCAATTTCAAAAGTCCTGCCTCAAAGCTCTGCCTCATTATGTCTTTCTGAAAGTGTTCAAAAGAGCCTCAGCTGACGTAACTCAAGTGTTGCTGGGTGGTGCTTGGGTGCTGCTGATGGTAAACAGAAAAACTGTACAAAGGTATCTGGCACTAGCAGAAAATGAAGGATTTAATTCTGATGCTGAGCATGATAAAATCAGAGTAGTCAGCATGACTTTATCTGTTCTCTCCTGGTGGATGTAATGCTGCCTTCCTGGTCAGGACAAGTGTGTGAAGACTGTGTTTGCTGATATGTGGGATGGTTTGGGAATCAGAGCTGGCAGAGGTCAGCTTTAGCCGTGAGTTTAACTTTGCATCCTGTTTTGCCCTGAGGATAAAGCCAAAGAAGGATGTTTTAAGATCCCCCATTTCCACCAGCTGGAGTGCTGCGTTGAGCGTAGCTGAGCTGAAGCAGGCAGTGTGGTCATCTCCCATTATAGAGAGACTTTCTGTGTACTAAAATGCCTGGATCCTTGTCTGTGCTCAGAGCAGGGCAAAAACTGAATTCAAATATTTAGGAAATGCTCCCTCACATTTAAAACAAAAAACCCCAAAACCTAACACGCTTGTCCCCACCCCAAATCAACCATAAAATAACCCTCTGTAGATCTGAGCAGATTATCAATCTGCTTTAAAAAACCGAAAGAGCTGAGGTTATTTCACGTCATGAGTGTTTTTCAGTTTGCGTGGAAACTTGGACTGAACATTTTGTGTTCTGGTTGGCTTGGCTCCATGTTGTTGGTGCTCTAGCTTTGGTTAATACCAACCTAAACCACCCACCTTTCAAGCTGTGAAATGATGTGCAAGTGGCTGATTTCACAATTAATATTATGTTTTCATTATTTCTCTGTCCACTGTATCTCAGTGACGCTTTCTGCTGCCACCCCTGCTTACTTTCGAGGGTTCACGTTGATCGCCCTCAAGGAAGGAAAGGAAGGTGACAAAGAGGAAGACCATGCAGGAACTTTCCAGGTGAGAGAACTTTCCCTGACCTACATCTCTTGGAGTTTTCCTTACTGTATGCTTGGCTCAAAGGGAGGTTTTGTATGCACAGCAGAATGCAGACTATGCTGAAGTAAGCAAAAAAGTAAGCGTGTTTTATATTCCATGCAACCTGTTCAAGGGATCAAGGCTATTGCAGCTTGACTTCAGCTTGCCTTTCCACATTCTTGCAGTTAAAAATGAGCCTCAGTTATTTGAACTGGAGCCTACGACACCTGAAATTGTTATGCAAAGTGAATATGAGAATTGTTCTGTTCACGTTTTGCTTTTTGTATTTCTTTGCCTTGATATTTTTGTCCATTGAGGTGTAGAATATGACTCTGAGAAGTGTTTGCCACAGCTGTAAATGACTGTTTTTATCAGTCATAAATTAGATTCTGTTGTTTTATTTATGCTCAGTACTACTTTACTTAATGAACACATTCAGTGGGATGAAATGTTTATCATTATTGAAAGGATTAGAATCCAGAGTGATGATTCACAAAACGGTGTTTTCAGCCACTTCGTGAAGGGGATTCTGGAAATTGAGAATATACATCATTTTTGTTAAAGAAGGTAGAAATTTTGTAGGTAGGTGTGATTCTCAGAAGAGGTATTGCTTGCTATTTGACTTTCCAAGCTTAGAAATATTGTTGAATTATACTGATTATAATTTACAGGATATGTATTGATATTAATTTTTAGAAGGATTTCTAGATGGATATCACTTGCTTCACAGAAGCATTTCTAGATTTTCAAGGGAAATACTCAAAAGTTATAATTTAGGTGACCTACAAGGAGACAGAAATCTACACGAATTCCTGAAACAACTTCTGTATTTTTATATAGCAAATATAGTGCACAAACTCAATAAATAATTGCCTTATTTTCCTATTGAGTTTGCTTAGAGGTCTCTGTCTGATTTTCCTACATTTCATAAGAAAAACTAGAATAAGTGAGAACGTATTTGATGTTGGAATAACTCCATTTTCCTTAAAATGAAATAATTTCTTAATATTATTTGGGAGAAGTATTCTTAATATGGAATTCTTAATAAAAAGAATAAGAGAGCATTGAAGGATGAGCTACTGTTAAGAAGTAGAAATGGTGGTGCTTCATCTATTTTAAAAGAAACTTGTCACCATTAATTTTCTCATTTCAGTTGTTAATGTCTATGTGGCTGTGGCAAATGGGGAAAAAATTAGCCTGAGTTTTGCCTTTATGTCTAATTCACAGTGAAAAACTCTCTAAGCTTTGCTGAAGTAAAGAGGAATTTTGAAGTTATCAGAGTGGGAAGCAAATGGAAATTCTGCATAGATTGGAAAAAAAAAAAACCAATGGATCTCAGCTGAGGGAAGGTTGTTTAATTAGCTTGATTGTATGGATTGCATTCTGAACTTGGTGTTCTAATTTTGCAGGTGGGAGTTTCAAAGTTTATGCATAACTAAATTTGTGTATCTGTGGCACAAATAGTCCTCGCTGTGCTCATCCCACATTAGCACAATTAACTGAAGTTTATTCAGATGGTGTCTGCTTGTTCTGCCTTTGTGGATACAGATGTAAGATTCTTATTTAAGTATCCAAAGAATCCTTGCAGAGAGAAATACTTATGTCCCTTGTATCACAGCTAGGTGCTATTAATTAGAAGAAAAAGATATTTAGTTCAAGGGTTTGCACTGTATTTCTATTCTAAAATGAAGATCCCAAGGATGGCTAGACAGATGTACAGAGTAAGAAAAAAACTGTGTGTACAGTAACTTGCATGCCACTTGCAGTTATGTTTTTCCTGTGCTCAGATGGAGCATATGTTACTCAACGAGTTACCTAAGTGGAACAGAACACAGTGAAAACTCCTTAATAGTGACAAGAGGCTAAATGCTGCTTCTGGACTACAGGTAATAAGCTTCTGCCTCCATGAGGAGAAATATATGCTGTTAAAATAATAGTCACAACTAAGCACTGTGCGAAGCAAATGCTTCCTTCAGACTAGAAAGTTTTGCAGCATGACCAGGATAGAATGAAATGAAAGTTGACCAAATAAGACATATGCTTTCCCTCCATGACTTAAAAAAAAAAAACGTGGCCAGTCTTCACGAACGAAGATCTGGGAAAGGTCTTTTTACCTTTCAAGCCTGCGCAATGGATTTTTTAG
>JAWWLV010000179.1:6034835-6084106 GCA_035041135.1 Platyrinchus mystaceus
GTAACACCAGAGAACAGCTGTAAGCAGATATGATCTTACCACAGACCACTTCTGAGTCAGACTGTTTCTCAAGCCATGGTATGGATGTTCCCATTTGGGATAGCATCAGGACAGCTATTTATAGCACTGACCTACAGGAGCTTCTCTTACTAATCAAGCACTACAAATTCAAGAATATATCTAGAAATAGTGTATCACTCATCGCTATAGTTATGTAGTTCTGTTTTGTCAAGTGATTCTTGACTCCTACTCCAAGTAGTTGTGCTTCTGGAAGGAGCTGTTATTAGGAATCACCCATGGTGGAAATCAATATATGAACCATCATTGAAAGGGGACAGACAAGTTTCTTGTGAGTAATTATGTTCCTCAGAGATGGATTCCATTTTTATTTTTAACTATTTATCTCAAACCATTCCCCTTCTGCTCTCTTTGTTTCCCTTTTGAGTTGCTGTGAGAAAAACTGAAAATCATGTATTCAGCTTTACTTTACTCATGGCTGTATAAGGGGCAGGATCTGAATGTACCCTACACATACTGCAAAAGCAGAATTTTCTGGCTTAGGTGCTTTTGGTTTCAATTGATATAGACAAGCAAATATCTAATGAATACTGACACAGGCAAGACATTTCAACAAACCATTATTACTGGTAAACTGTTGAACTTTTGATGGAAAAAAATTCCCAAGCAGTGTTTGCTGAACAATATTTCGTATTTTTTATGCACAGTTATTTCTGAGTATTAAAACAGCACTGAAATTAATTTTCACATGAAAATAAATGAAGAATAATGAAGAAACTCCCGATCCAGTTGCACAAAAGCTAACGTTTGGCTCTTGAGAATGCTTCTCATAGTACTCAGTAATTAGAAAGGGAAATTCCCTGCTGGTATAGAGCTACCATTTTGTTCCCCTTTCCCTGCATTGTTGCTGGGCGTAGGGTTATTATGCAATCTCTGGCAAGCTCATCCTACCAGACTCCTTACTAATTTGTAGGCTGTAGGTGTAAATTGAAAAGCCTTCATCCTGCTTCTGTTTACTTCACAGATTGAACTGGGCTCCAATTATTCTCTTCTATGTGAACTGAGGCACTGTTGTTGCTCTTGCCTCTTTTTTCTCCTTGTGGGTGGGCACAGTTCATTTGAACCTGCTTTTCTTTTCAAAAGAAACATTTGAAAGAACGAGTGTGTAAGAAGTAGCTTTAGTACTTACTGTTCTATAACTTTAATGATTATGTATCTCAATACAGTCAGTACTGGAGCAGAGGTTTCTTAGGGCATTGCCAGTGTTTATTCATTATTTGTCAGCCACACATCAGGATTTTGTTCTCTGGGAGCTCATTTAATTTTTTTTTTCTTTTTTTCTTCCTAATTTCAATTGTATGAGTAAAGCTGACTCTGTCTGTATGGAAAGCTTTATTATACCTGATATTGCTCAGTTTAGCCTGCTTATCACAAACTTATTTTAGTTAACCTACTGCTTTTTAAAGGTGAAGAGAAGGGAGAAGGGGAGAGGGGGCATAAAGTAGTAAACAAATAATGATAATGGAGAATTATTTTACACTGCAATTTCTCTCAAGCAATAGGTCACTTTCATAGGAAAATTAATTACTTATTTAATACCATTATGTGAAGAATGCCTTCTGGAAGCTTTAGGGAGGTATTTCAAATGGTTGCTAAGGCAGCAGTTTGCCCCTTATTGCTGTCCTTTCACTGTGGCCCTTCTTTACATGATAGTGGGAATCCCAGATGTAGGAGTACAGCAAAAACCTCCAGTTAGTAAATCCCTCCCACCCCACGCCCCCCACTAATCCTTCCTGTTAAGAAAATCTGTCCACACATTGTGATAAATCCCACATTAAGATAATAATAAATGTTTTCTGTATAGACTGCATGCATAGGACCAGTGGGGTTTTTGAGTGTGCAAAGTTTCTTGGCTTCCTTTCGAGTCTTTCAGTAACCTAGTTTTATTGTCCATAAAGGTTGTACAAAGTGCTCGTATGAATTAAATTGGGTTATGATATATTTAGACACTGGGATTATATAATAGCCTTAGTTTAAATACTGTATGTTCCAAACAAGAATTTGGAACTTTTTCTTAGACATTGTGGAAGATTTCCCTAAAGGACAAAAAAAGCCTGTGTGCCACCTTCTCAAAACTCTCTGTATATTCATCTGGGTTTTTTTTTCCTTTTAGTTCATCTGATGCTCCTTTGATTACGTTACTTGAAAAACACATTAAACCCACATTATAAACAACCAGCTTTGTATGTGGTGCAGATGTTATGCAACTGTCAGCTTTCACAGGGAGAACATTGTGTACATCACAACATGTTCCTAGGTTTCTAAATCCATTTGCCCTCTAACTGCTGACTGTGGGAGAGATTTGGTATTGCTTCTTGGGAGGAACAAACCTAATACAGCCTATGTGAATGCTGGTCCTGGACTATTTCTGTTCGTATTTTTACATCTCTACGTGTGATGTACACTAAAAACTTAGTTATGCCAGAGCCAAATAAGGAAAACTTACATAAATGTGGAAAGGAACATTACAAGATTTAAAACGTGATAAAAATATAAAGGCAAGATCAAATGCTGAACTGATTGCTGTTAAGATACTTGATTCTTTCTATGTACCTCTTGAATTTTGAGAAATGATGACTAAATTTTTTTCCAGTTAAATTTACTGAATCTAGTCCTAATGATTTTCTGTTGTCAGTGCTCCACATTTGCATTTACATTTATGGATATAATACAGCTTTCAAATGTGCTTTTACATTATCTTTCTGATGAAGACTTCAAAGTTTTTGCATAAATTAAATTCCATAAACATTTTTTCTAGAATGTGAATTTGTCATATCCACTTTACACAAGAGTAAATGTTGAAAGAACTTGCTCAAGATCACATATCTCACTTGAGCCACTACTAAACTTCAGGGGTTCTGCTCTTCACATATAGTGTTTGCCTCCCAAGCCAGGAATGTTTAAATAGTCATCTGTCTTCTTGCATGTAAATACTGTCCATGCACACAATAACAAATGTTTGTAAAATGTATAACATTCCAGCCATGGGTGTAAAATATAACACAGAGATTTTAAAATATGGGAACAGGGTCTAATTCTATCTATGTGGTGGGAACCCTAAAAACAATTCCAGTAATAGTAGCTGTTGTGCTGGTGTGTATCAAGGAGATAAGCAAATCTTTCCTACTGAAGGATTGAAGTGACAAAACCCCTCCAAATATTCTCTAGGCTTAGTCACTTAAACAAATAAATGTGTTTGGAGTCATACTATGTTTTAGTTCTTCCTGTTGCTGGCACAGAATCAGAAACAGCAACATTTACATGTAGTTTAGATGGATGATGGTGTAATTCCTACTGTGCTCTGTATAATATGGAAGTGTTGTGTATTTTTTTTTTTAAAGTGAAAATAAGTAATAACCACCTCATCTATTAAATATGATTTCTGGTCTTTAATTTTGATACTTCTCTAATTTACATAGTTCATATTCGGGAGATTAGCTGCCATTTACAAAGTGTTGGCATCTCCTGCAAATTAGTTTTTACTTTCTATGTAGTTGAATTTCTGACCATCAGCAGCTGTTTTTCCCTTTTTTGAACCAGTTTTTTTTTAATCCTTCTTTGCTACAGCTGCTTTGCAGTTGCATACCTTATAGAATCGTTTTCTCTAGTACCTGTGCAAAATTTTTACAATTACTCTTCAAAAAATAAAAAAAAAAAAAAAAAAAAAAAAAGCACAGAAAATAACAGATCCAGAATGCTGGCTTGGAGCTTTATGCGTCTTTTCATTGAAATTTATTGACAATAGTTCAGAATAATATTGAAACTCTCAAATGTCTCTCAACAAACACTGGTGTGACTGATTATCCACAACTGCTGAGGTAGATTTCCTATATCAACAAAATTCGGGAGTGAAGGATGGCATGAAACTCCTCATGAGCACGAGCTGACCTGCAAGGCAATATTTAGTTTCTACAATGAAAATATGACTTATTTCTAGTGCTTCCATGCTCATGTTCTGCAAATGCTTAGATGGAGAGGTTGGACTATTTATGTCACTTATGCTGAAATTCTCAGATAAAAACTTTCACAGTTGTATCCTTGAGATTGTCTCAGATTCAGGGGGAATCAAGAAGAAAGGAACAGCTGTTTTTATTCCTACGTACCAGCACTTCATTGGTTGGAGAAGGTGGTATTGTCTGAACTCAGATTTGGTGCTGCACTTTATAAGTGTTTCAGAGAGAAGTAAAATGAAAAAAATAAGTCATGTGACTGAAAAAAGCTTTTTTCCAGGTTGGAAAAACTACCTGTAGCAGATTAAGTGTAGTAAAAAAAGACAAGGAAGTGCAAAGACACTTTTTAAATATATATGTAAAATGAGAAAAAGGAATTCATTGACTGTGTATTTCATAAAGTCACAGAACAGTGTAGGTTGGAAGGGACCTTGGAAGATCAACTGTCCAATGGTTTGTGGGAAAGGGAGCCTGGATTAGATTATCTAGAACCTTGACTAACCACTTCTTGAAAATCTCCAGTGATGGGTTTTTACCACGTTCCTGTGGAGGTTGTTCAACTGATTGATTGTTCTCATGGTAAAGAATTTTTTTTCATGGATTCATAGGATATGCTGAGTTGGAAGGGACCCCCCCAAGGAAAACGCACTTACCACCCTCCTGGTCTGTGATTGCATATATTGAATTTCTACTCACCCTAATAAAATTCCAAATAAACAATTTTATAGTCTTGAAAACCATATTCATAGGAATCAAATCCCTTTGAGATTGAGATAAATTTGGGGCTTTTTTTCTAAAGGGTTTTGTATTGTCATATATATGGTAAGACGAGAGTACAATTTTTTAGTTGGAAAGTCCATTCGCAGCCACAAAATGGACACACATAAAGAAAACATGTTAAAGCATCAGGAGATGAAAACTTAGTCTGATGTTTGTATATAGGGTTGCTCTGAAAGCTGCTTGCAGCTTTAGCTGTTCTGTGCCAGTGCAGTAAACATTAGGTTTTTATTTTTCATGCAGCTTGGCATGCTGATGGAGACAGGACATGTTCCAGTTTCTTCCCCAGACTCCTGATTGCTCTTCCTGCATTGGACCAGGGCAGTCCTGTTTGAAGAGACCCCACCAAGCTCTTGAAAAGAAACATGGTCTGCCCACAAGACTCTTCTTTTTCCCAGACTATGGCACTCTGTTGTCTGAGTGCAGTGTGTCTTTCTGAGGCAGAATCCTCTCACACTGAAAGGGAGAAAGCATAAGTTTTTGATTTCTTGGAAATTCTTGGCAAGCAGGTTTAATTTGCTGGAAGGGTACTCAAAGTAATGTGAAATTAGGCTTTATAGAAAGCCTTGGACAGAGCAGTAGGCAGGGGAATTGTTCATGAATAGACTGTGTAGTCTGTGATGTCTTCTAAGTAAGGAAAGAATTTGAGAATCTGTAGTAGATCATCAGTATATCAAAACTAAGGGGAGCCATAGCCTGGATTATTATCTCTTCACTCAGTCTAACATTCAGACACACACTCACATGCACACAAATTATGTGGTGGCTTTATAACTGCTCACAGCTACTGTCAGTGCTGCCAGAAAACCTTCCTGACTTCCTGCAGCTCTTCTGCATGAGCAGGATTCCTGATCCGACAGCTGATGCAAATTGTTAAGCGAAAGATTTGAGAGCTTTTTCTTAAGGAGGTAAATGCCTTCTTAAGTTTATCTGCATAAAGCCTGTGGTTCCAGATCACCAGTGTTGTTGCTGTAACTGTGGTTTTAGCAGTGGATTAAGTCTCTCAGAAACAGATTATGTTCTGTACACAGTCATCTGAAGGCTACGAGAGTTTGTGTGGAATCCGCTTGCGTTAGGCCGGGATGTGTATTTTGGCATTGAGACGTTCATGAGGAACAAGAGTAGCACGTGTGCCAGAGCTGCTGATGCTTCAAAGCACCAAGCAGGACAATAATGCTATTAAAAATATGTATTTTCTGTAATCCCTAAATCCCTTCTTAAGTGAGGTAGCTATTCTTGGCACTATAGTCATAATGCTGAGTAGTGTAATATTTTCTGAAATGAAGGTTAAATGAAAATCCTGAATGAACTAAGCCACTGAGAAGTACTGATCCGGTAAAATGTGCAGACTCATATTTTGCTATGTATTTCAAATGACCTTCATCAGTTCTGGTGTACCTAAGAGCAGAAGAGTCATTTCCTTTGTACTTTACTACTAAATGCTATGTTGTATTGCAGAAAAATGTCACCTCAATAATAACATCATTATTGATTGCATTAGTAAAGAAGCCCAATCTAGGCCTAAGCCCATGTTACACTTTGCACTCACAAAATTGTAATTAGAAAAGGTTCCCTTGGCTGGCAATCAACGCTGTGACAAGTGGAAAAGAGAGAATGGTTGAGGAGGAAGGCAGGCTGTTATCATCACTCTGCAGGGAGCACCTGACACAGAAAGGTGCCTTCAGTGGAAGAGCTATGTATGTTGTTTGACCAGCCACTATAAAATTTCTTCCTTATCAGATGTTTTATGTGTCTCCTCAAATTCAACATTCCTTTTGCTTCCACCGACTGGTCTTGCAACTGTGTTCTTATCTGGGATTTTGTTCCTGAAATAAAAATGGCAGTTCCTGAGTTTTAAACTGGATTGACAAAGAACCCGGAGTTCCTGGCCACAGAAATGTAAATGAGAAGTGCCTGTGTGAGCAGAAGATAAGGTCCCTGTCTCCTCTGTGAGTCCACAGAAAATATTTCTCTGGCACTCACGTTACTTTTTCCATTGCTCATTATGGTGCTCAAGATGTTGGTAATGCACAATTGTGGCAACAGTACATGAATAATTATAATCTTATCAAAAGATAATAATGTGATTATCTTCAAATGGAAGACACACCTCAGCAGTATCATTTAGGCTTTACAATACCACTGAAATGCAATCATTAGTAACTAATGACTTTCAGCCAGTCCATGTGGTTTGTTCTCATATCAAGGTCAGATTTTCTAGGCTGCTCTTAAGTTAGGCTTTCTAGAACTGATGATAAGAATAGTGGATTTAGGATTAGATTATTGTTTCTCTCAAGTATTGTTTCATTGTGAACATGAAATATATATATATATACATATATATACGTATACACACACACATATATATATGTAGGCTGCAGTAACACAACCAAAGTACTTATGGTGACTCAAACATAAATTCTTGACAGAGACCTGTTATAGGGGACTATTGTTGAGCCCTAGTGCAACACACAAGACAAAACACAAGGCCAGGTCTGGGGAAGAAACTCAGAGGTCTGTTTTGTCCCTTTTTAAACAAGGGACAAATTTGTGAGGTTAAGAAATAAATGCAGAAGGAGTTTTGTTATTTGTTTTTAATTGAGCACTTTAAGAAATCCGAAGTTAGCACTCTTAGAACTGATGTAAATCTTAATCCTGCACTAGCAAATCTATACTAGAAGGAATTCCTAATGTTTCAGGGAAATGTTTTGGTCTTCTGTCTCTACTGAAAGAAACACAAGTATATTGACCCTTTTAATGGAGTATATGGGTTTTCACGATTTTTTAGTTGGTAAAACTTTTCATGCAGATATAATTTCCAGACAGAAGTAGAAATCCATCATGAGTGGCAAAAGGACTTCAACATGGGTGAGGGAAGAAGGTTCAAGTGCCTGAGTCATTAGAACAAAGACCGTATGTGGGAGTTTTGTAGCCCTAAAATGTGCTTCTCCATACAGCAACAGTCTGTTCCGGGATAGATTTCACTCAGTCTCTTCCTCTTGAATCCCTCTGCTTTGTAAAACTATTTAAACACTTCACTAGACCAGCAGGGAAGAGGCTGGCTTTATAACTTGGGGGGGAAAGTCATCAAAATAAACAGAGCAGAGATTTGAAGACACATCAGGGCTTTCATTACCCGACTGTCAAGGCAGCTTTTCCCCTTGGTTCAGTATATCCATGAGGTAGAAGAGTTCAGAAAAGAGACTGGCTGAAGGCTGCTCATTTTGTGAAATCTCACACTGACAGTGAACTGCCTGATTCAGAATGGATTTATGAACCTATATCTTCCATATCAGAAGCAGAGTCTTCCATGCTGGTCCCAGAGTATGCTCTAAATAAAATGTCTCTCAGTTTTTACAAGATAAATTAGTAAATAAGGCCTATATTCCAATCCCAGTGTGCAGCCAAATGAAAATGCAAAGATTTTTATTTTTTTTTCCAAAGTAAGGTAATTTTTTTAGTACTGTTTAAATTTCCTTTTAAATTAATTGTCTCACAATCCCTGGAAACACAGGAAAAGTACTCTTGTGTAAAAGATGCAATTGTCAAACTGCAGCTCTGCCAGATTTGTTTTTGTTCTGCTTCCTGGGTTCTGTGGGCATCAAGCTGGGAGATCTTTGGCTGTTCTTTCTACACAGTGGGCCACCTCAGCTTTATGACTTCCATGAATCTCCCTGGCTTAAATTCTAGTTGATTCTCCAAGCTACTTTTCGATTTAATTTGAGCTCTTGGCACATCGCAGAGCAGGGCTAAAGATCGGGAATATCGTATCTAATCTCCTCCCAGAGAACTTCTCTTTATGAAGTCTGAGACCCATTTGAGGTCTGACAAACTGTTAAGGGTAATAAGTGTGTTTTCATAGAGCACTTAATGTATTGCTTTGAAAAAGGATCTCAATGTCTATGTCCCTGTTTTACAACTGAGAGAGAGACCACACTAAAGTGATTTGAGGGAGGTTGCTCAGCAATACAAGTCACGTCTCACTTCCAGCCAAGTGTTGTATCCACATTGCCTTGCTTTATGTCACTTTCTTTTATGAGGCTGCAAAAGCATTTATTTCTTTATGCAACCTTCCAATGTCTTTTGTCTGTCCAGAAAGACAGATTAAAATGTGCTCTTTAGTATCAGGTAGTTAATTACATTGTATGTAACTAGATAAGATGGTGGGAAATGTATTTAGCAGATGACAGAAGTTTCTCTCTTTCCAAAGAAATATGTGTATTATGGATTTGAATGAAAGGTCCTCACTGTACAGACTGCATAAGAAATATACAAAATCCTTAAACTTTTACCGCTTTCAAGTGATAGTTATCTTAAAATTATTGATTGTGAGATTGATTTCTATACAATATCCTATTCAGCAAGTGATGTTTCTCCCAGGCTAAAGCACTTGAGAAATCATCTATCAAAAGTTATTTTTTTCCTCTCTGAAAATTTTTTACTAGATTGGAATAGTGTCTTATTTTTTGCCAAATAAATAATGTTCAGAGTGAACTAATTTGACAACAAAACAGTGATTATAAATTGTGTCTCTGTAGAAGTACTCCACAATAAATTCTGCATGTATCTTTGTTTATTGTGGTTACAGTCTTATCTGATATGAATGTGTTAGTTTTGTAATCTTGGAAGAACTGTTTGCACTCTGATCTCTCCATTACAAGGAAGAGAGAAACGAGAAATCCATGAGAGGTAGTGAGAACCCTACGTGGCTGTGCTCCATTTTTTTTTTTTTTCAATATTGGACCTTATTTTCTTTAGCTGCTATTTTGGGTTGGCCTTGGCTCACGTGTAGGGAACTGGCTAGAGGACTGCTCTGATTAATGCTGACTCTGTTCCCAGGGGACCAGCTAAGGATCAGCACAGCCTTGATCTTTGTCCCCATCATCCTCACCAGTTATTAGTCTGTTTTAGGGCTGCAATGGGACAGTTCTGCTTCCTAATCCTTGGGACAGAGTTTTGGGAGTAAAATTTCTTCATTTTCATTTCACAATCATAAAATTTACCCTTTTTTCATCTGCTGTTTCAAGCTTCATAATTTAAATTATATTTGGACCATAAAAAACCCCTTTCATTTCATAGAAAAGCAAATTCATTCCTTCAGCTACTGCCTGAATATAATGGAAAAAATCCTGTAACCACAAAGTTGAATTGGTCAGCATAGAGTCTGACCTCAGTAAATTTACTCTAGATTTAGGTCTAACTTGATTAAACTGTACATCAAAGCAAGCCAAAAGTCCTGTTTCTTTGAAACTGAACTTTTCAATCTTTCCCAGAATCCTCATACATCATTTCAAATGTTGTAAAAGGAGCTGTGTAGACTGGACACAAAGCAGTGAGAATAAAGTTAAGCCTTTTGTCATGCAAAGCACAGACTGACTCCTTGCTTTTGTACAGAACATCACACGAAGTTCCTTTACCCAATTTACTTGTGCTGGTGTCCCTGATGCTGTGGCTGATTTGTATGCTCTGATGCTTGTGCCAGGGTACTCTCTTTGGCAAGAGCCAACTGGTACACTTTGAATCTTTATGTGCCAAGGTGTGAAAAGCAAGTTCAGTCTTCAAAATAATTCCCTGTTTCTGAAGCGTGTTGTTGGACAGTATTGGATGCATTAAGAAAACAGAATATTTGAAGGGATTTCAAAAGATGATACTATTTAAAAGGATGTTGTCCTTTCCCTGCTGGAACTTAGTGTTTGCAAACTGCTTTTTAAACATGAAATGAAAGAATTTTCCTTGTTTAAAGTGGCTGCTTCTTAAAGAAAGTTATTGATGGAACCCAATGAGATTTATAGCTCTGAGAATAATTGCAGCTTTCTGTGCCTAATATAGTTTCTCTGTTATGTGATCGGGGAAAAGCTGGATTATCTGTCAAAAAATCCCCTAGTAATATAATCTGATTAAGTAGCTTGAATCAATTTGCCAAACTGTTTTCATAGAGATGTTAATGTTGAAGTTGAGGAGGAAACTTCATAGGAAACGAAGATGACACTTTGGACCTTAAGTCCACTTTTAGTGACTACTTAGATGAAAACTTTCTCAATTCACAACAATCCATGTTCATTCATCTCTTGAGTTTCATGGACAGCTTTTACTTAGCTGTCCATTTGCAATTTACAAGCATAGGCCTTCAGTGTAAGCTTTATAATTCAGCATGTTATAACTGATTAAGTTAATTAAGAATAGTTCCAAAGCAAGAAAAATATGCAATATAACATTTTACATTTGCTAAATGCTGTCAAGTTACTTTTTATCTGTTTCTGTCAATATACATTGTCTCTTTAATCTCTTCATACATATCAAATTAAGGGAGAAGAAACAGCTGATTTGTGGAGCTTTCCATAGTCGGTCTCAGGCAGGAAAGGCTGTTCAGTGTAGAAGTTGACAGTGCTGTGTCTTTAATGCACTTCTTCCTCTTTTAGTTTGAATTGCACCTTAGAACAGGCCCTGCTGCCTCCCCTGCAATAGGTATAATATAGCTCTTAGGTTTGTTTAGACTGAAAAGCAACATGGAAGCAGATTCTCAATAGCAAAAATTTTTGGGACATTTTAATGCATAAGATTTCCATATAGGGTTACCTCAGTAGCTTTTTTCCTTTTGATCATCCAACACAGACTGTTTTGCAATGAAAACACTATTTGGTGTCCAGCTGGACAGAATTAAAATACTTTTCTTTAGAACATCTCACACACAAACATTTGGTTTGGTGTTTGTTTTTACGTTTTGTTGTGGGTTTGGGGTTTTGTTTGGTTGTGGGTTTTCTTTATTTTATTTCTTGGAAGATGATTTATAAATCCTTTGTCTTTTCCTCTTCCTTCCCTAATGTACTTCAAAGAATTGATCTGAGCGCCTAGCATCATCAACTGGAAGGGTCTTTTCCCTTCCCTTCCTTCTTCCCCCATGGTTCCTACTACCTTGTGACTGGGATGAAAAACAAACAGTACGTGGACAGGTAGATGCAGAAGCATAGAAATGGTGCTGATGCTGCTTTCACAGAACTTACCATCATGTCACCTAGTGCATTTCATCTTTACTTGATAAAGTCTGTTCTCAGGTAATTATTGCAGAACTAAATTTGATTTTCAGTTGCAGCATTGTGGGACATCTACATAAAGTTTGGGCTAATCTTAGAGTGTATGTTAGCAATGCCTGTCTTCCATAAATCTGCACTGTTCTCGGTGTTCCAAGGTTATCAGTCAGCTCCAGCCTTCTGGCGCATTGCTAGAGATGGCAAATCTTACTGAGAGCCCAGCAGTGCTCAGTGGTTCTGTAAGACTTTGTATCATAGTCTGCAGCCAGACTGATTACTGACACTGCATAAAAAGTCCCACTTCTGATTCTTCTCATTCTGAGCACAGAATCTGAAGGAAATAGTTTGTCCTTTAGTCAAAGACTATGGTCATGTGAAGCATATCTTTGAGGTAAGTTTTTTAAACTGACTTTGCACATCATTAGTTTTACATTCCATATAATAATCTCTGTTCTAGATTAATCCCTAAAGGCCAAATATTATTCCTGTTATGTAGACCCAGTGTTCTTTTTATAATTGGAAAGTTTCCTCAAGGAGAAGACAGTTTTGCAACATTCTGGAAGTCACACTTTATATTAGCTCTTCTAAAGAAGAAAACTGAAAAAGTCACTTATCTTGGGAACTTTGGGTTGGGTTCTTTTTTTTTTATTCAGTTGTTCCAGTAGAATGCAGCTGTTTCAGTGGGTGGAAAGTGATGATGTTTCCACAGAACAAGAAATGGTACTGAAGATCCTAGCCAGTGGTTTTAACTAAGGAAGTGGACACAAGCCAGTAGAGGATTTATGTAACTTCATCTCCTTTTGTACTTGATACTAATCCCTTTCTTTGTGATGTAAATAATTTTTAATTTTTTAAATTTTTTTAAATACTGATATAAATTTAATGTTAGGGAGGTTAACCTCCCTGTTTATTTGACTAACAGTTTATAGAAATCAGAAACAGATAGCAAGCTCTTTCACTCAGCATGAAATGTTCCAATTCTGAGAAAACCACTTGTTCCTCTGTTTAACAACTAAGCAGTTATCCAGTCCTGCTTTTCAGGAACACCCAAAACTTGTTCTCAACCACATCAATGTTTGGAATATGCAAAGAATGCAAGACTGAGCCTGGAGCTGGTAAATTTTCCCTTGTAATATCCTTACTTTTATGTTTGTGGATTTACCCAAGTTCAGCCAAATATTTTACTTGCTGTGATACTTGTTCAGATCCTGGTTAACTCCAAGAATCTTACTCAGGATTTACACAGATTTCCCTGAAGGAATAAATTGGTCCAATAATACTACAATCATAATGGGCAAAAACCCCCTCCACAACAACAAAAAAAAACTGGATAGAATATTAAACCCCAATGTCATTGCATTTGTGGATTTGAAGGAATTAGTCATAGATTCTTTGGCCAAGTGTTTAATTTTTGTTTTTAGGATTTGTGTCCAACATGTGGTTAATTTGCTGGCCCATTCCTGAAAATGTAAGGCTTCCCATTACAGATAACCTGGGGTTTAGAAGCTATAATTTTGCAAATGCTACACTTTAATCTGTGTGCCTTTCCTCTGCCAATTCTTTCCTTCACGCCTGTGGTCTGACTTGATTCTGGAAGAAAAATCAGGATTGTATTACGTATCTCTTTTTTCCCCCTACAGTTGGCCAGGATAGTATTGCCTTTCTCCGGTGTTGCATGTGAGTGGAATAATAGCATCCACCAGCCTAAAAATATCATGTCTGTTAATCCTGCTGTATCAATCAGGAACCCTTTCTTATTGCTCCTAAGAACTTTTTATAAAGAATTGAACACCCGTGGATATGGAAAAAAACCCACAATAATCATCTTCTTAGCAAATGCATTTGAGATAGTTTTATATTTATGTGAAATCCTAGAATCGGGACAATTCTAAGTTTTCTACCGTATCATAAAATAACTTTAACAATCTCAAATCAACTGACATTTGAGCCTTTCCAACTAATTTAGGAGAGCTGTACTGTGTTCTGTCAACACTAGGAGTCTTTATTAAGAAACCTTCAGTCTAATTTTTCTTCAAAGGAGCACTTTTTGGAAGACATTATTTTATGGTCAGGTTTTTCCAGTAGACACTTATTGCATAAGTCTTCTGCTTTGATGGTTAGTGATGCAGGAAATCGTGATGCAGCCTTGAGGCTCAACCATTTCCTGTTCTCCCAGGATTATGTTCTAAAAATCTGACCAGAACTTTTAAATTACTTCATTATAGGCATCTGTATTCCTTGAGAAAATTCTTTGCTTGCTAAGTGGCAGGAATTAGGTAGGGGAAAGAAGTACAAAATATGTCTGCGTTTCCATGTTCATTTTTTGCAGCTGGAAAGGGGCATGGATGTGCTCCAATACAGTGACTATCTCGAATTCAAACAGATATTTCAGGTTCTGCTCTTGCAGTAGTCAGAAATTTGACTTGTAATAACTACTCACAGTTCTTACAACTCCTCACAACTCTTTCCCTAAGTATTAGTTGTTGGATTTGGTTTTGGTGTTCCTTGTGATTCCATTCATTGTCTGAGGGGAAAAGCAGAACTGACTCACCTGGAGATAAGAATTTAATTAACATGCAAATGCATCACAGATGAGTCTGCAATGATGACTGCTGGAAGAATGATCTTCTGTGATATAAAAGTAGCTAAGTTCTCATTAACTGCAAGCAGCAACTCTATAGTCTAGAGAGCATGGCTTTGTTTCAGGTGGGCTTCTCAAGAAACATTCATTGATGGAGTGTGTGTGTCAGGCAAGAGCTAAACTAGATTTGGAAAATTTTCGTTGGTCATTGTTGAATAGCTTCTGTCTGATCAGTTATATTTATACATACCTGTAATTATCTAATCTTGATCTGAATTGAACATATTTTAAACGTTTTTTGGAGGGAATGTGAGTTATACTGCAGCTGTATTTTGCATCTGAAAAGAGAATATGGATCTAGTGTAACTCCTACAGTAATCTGCAATGTTTTTGTTTTTCTAGACAAGCTGTCCTTTTTAAGAATTTTCTGATGACCTTCTAAGAACCTTTTCAGTGGGAATGATCACACTTTTGTATAATGTGCAGTAGTACTTTATTGTGTATGAGGTGGTATAAAATCACCCATTCTTCTCTCAGAGCTTCCACTAAAATTGGGTTTTGAATGAGAATGAATTACTCTGAGATATGGATAAAGGGTCAATTGATATAGTCCTGAAATAGTTGAGGCAACCTTTCTGAGAGATAAGTAGACAGTTTTATTTCTTTATTTTACTGTTGCAGGAATAAAGCAGACTGAATAAGTACAATCGATGGCCGAGACAGAATTGTAGATTGGGGATTTCTTGATGCTCAGGTTAAATGCATTAAATTGTTTCCAGTGGAAGTAGAAACTGTGCAGTCAGCTTAAGCCTACACTAGATCCCATGCTTCCCACAGCTCCATGTTAATTAAACTCCAGCAAATGTGCACATTGTGTTTGGTTACACAGATTCTACGAAGCGTTAAAAAACTTGAAGAATATTAATGGCTTAAAATTTAAAACTCATTAACTGTTGCCCTATTGACCAGCTAAATAGAGTTTCTCAGCACTCCTCTGGGCCACTGCTGCTTCACTGTGCCATGGAAATATAGAAATGTTTGTTGGCTTAGCTAAAAATGTTTGGGACTGCTGGTAGTATCACTGGGTAAGATAAAGAGCATGCCTGCTCACCAAAGCAGATCTGGTGCAACTATAGATATTGTCAATTTTTTAGAATGTTAAGTAGTATTTTTTTTTTGTCCAAATGCTTGTTTAAACTTATGCTGACTGCCTGAAGATTTTATTTTTTTTTTAAAATTGTTATTTGGTAAAAGTGTGTGTGTTATTAGAACCAGAATTCTGTAAAAGCAACTTCAGAGTTGAATCATGTGATAAATTGATAAATACAGCTTCTTTCCCAAAATGGTAGCTCATTGCCTGAATGCAGTGTGAATTACAGCTTTGTTGAATGAAAGGGGACCACTGAGCAAGTTCGAAGAGAAATTTTGCAATATCACTGCATTGCCTGTTTCCAAATAAAACTTAGCAGTTTCTGATGAAACTTCTTTGAGATCTGATGAACAGAAGGCTCAAAGTACAATTCATGAAGCACATATGTAATGAGAAAGCTATTTTGTCATGACACCTTTGAGTAAAATCTTAGAACACCAGTTCCAAATCAGCCTCTCTGGTTTCTGACTTATACCACTTAAACTTTTCTGTTGAACATCAATCAATCAGAAAAGCAAAACTGTCTACAGTTTGGGCTAAATAATGGACTCTGAATTGTAAATGATTATGATACACATATTCCCTCTTTTGACCTGGACAGTCTTTTGATACTTTAAGAATAGTATTGTTTAAACAAATGTTGGTTTAAAAAGCAAACAAAGAAAAAATGAACAGAAAGCCCTTCTTCTCTAGCATGTTCAATCTGTCCTAACCAGTTGATTGCCATAGTATATTAAAAAAAAACTTTAAATTATGAATATTTTGGTATTTTGAATTTATTAATATTTACAGGAAGCTCCAGTAATCAGGATCAACATATAGGGTTATTTGCAGCCATGCTCAGAAAGGTCTGGATTCTCTTTACCTAGAACTGAATTATTGTCCTGCCTTTATTTTGTGAGCCTTTTGTTTTCAATTCAGCGAGCAATCTGCACGTTATAAATAAATTTACCGAAGGTACTGCTGAGCTAAGCAGAGAGGATTATAAATATTCCACTGGAAGAAAACATGAACTGACAAAACATACTCGAGAGACGTTGGCTATGTATGTCCTTATCTTTTCACATTCTTCTCTTGCAATTTCCCTAGATCATAGATGAAGAAGAAACGCAGTTCATGAGCAATTGTCCCGTTGCTGTGACTGAGAGCACACCTCGGAGGAGGACACGCATTCAGGTGTTTTGGACGGCCCCTCCTACAGGGACAGGCTGTGTGATTCTGAAGTAAGTATTTTAAGGCATATTAAAACTAACCATTAAAGTGAAATTCATTTAGTAAGTCTAACATTTATTGGATTGAGAAGTAACAGAGTTCTTAAATTCTTTTTCCTCCTTGACACGCTGGATCAAGTTCAGTTGTACTTGCACGGTGAAAAGTTATCAATTTAAAGCCTAAATATTGAGAAGTTACTCTAAGCTTTCAGTAAGCATGGAATCAGAAACCCTAATTGAACTTGTTAGGCTCTCAGCCCTTTTTTTCACATAAGAATAAAAAAAAAAATCTTAATTTTTAAGATCAAAATTGCATCTGTCTGGCTGAGACTTGGGTAAAAAACATGATCTTGGTTGAGATGAAAAATAGGAATGTTCTGTAGAGTCAGGATTTTCTGAATGGACCTTTATCAGTAAAACCAGGTCTATTTGTTTAGAGGTGAATGCTTTAGTTTTAGGGCCAGTGATCATTTACTGATGTTTTAGTGCACACCAGCATGTGTATTCATGCTTTTTAAGCAATAGACATACATAAGACCACTTATGGTGCAGTTTGCTTTAGGTGCACTCATTTGTCTGTAGAACTATGAAGAGTGCCAGAGAAACATTGTCCTGTCTCCTTAAGACTTGGCTTGCTGTATTTAATAGGACAGATTGGTCAACATGCATGGACAATTGGGATTTCTTTGCTTGCTTTGAATTCATATCTGGGAGAAGCCTTTGAAATTGCCAAGATTTGCCCTGCAGCAGACCAAAGAATTTCAAAGAGTCTTATCAGGACGGGGATGCCTTTAGTGACACTGAACGTTTAGGCTTTTAAGGAAGTGCTGTCACAAAGGTTCTGCTGATGCTGGCCCAGACCATTCAGAAAAATGTGTTATTAAAATTGCAGTTGATTTCTGAACGGGTTGTGCCATTGCCACCAGCAAAAACGGTCCATGGCTGCTTTCCTCTCTCCCTGTGCTTCCCTTGTCTGCTGATGGGCACAAAAGAAAGACACCCTCCTCTTCCACATCTGTAAGGGTGATCTAGTCCCAGCTCTTACACTGGCTGTGGAACAGTCTCAAATCTTTTGCAGTTCTACTTGCTGCCTCTCACTTTCAGTAAGACAATTTTGTTTAAAAATCACCTGGTTTAATGTGTACAAAAGCAGTTCAAGAATACACTTCCAGGCTTTTCTTAAGCTCAGCACAGGCAAGTTTACATCAGGCTGCAGTAAAACTGGGAAACCTGCTGCTTGCTGCATGGCAAGACAAGTTGTTTTAGAAGTTTATAGATGGAATTTTTCAAGACTTCCTTTGGCAATCAAGAAGAGTTCTTGAGTGTTGCTAAGCTGTTTATCAGTAAAGCTCCTTGGTCTTCCCCTCAGGATTGCCCCCCTCTTAGCTGCATAACAAATATTGCTTGAGGTGCTTTACTACTTAAGTAAAGTAATAATAAGGTGATGATGTTTTATAAAGCCTTTTAAAAAGAAAAGATTTAAGCTTTAATCCAGTAATGATATGCAACAACACAAGCTGATGGATTTTTTATTTCCCCACTGTTGTCCTAAATAAAATTGCCATTAGCAAAATTAATTAACAAAGACCTATACTTTTCTCACTGAACTGAAATATCTGTGGCTGAAGTTGGTTGAGGGGCCTGCCTGCCCGGGTCTTGTCAGCAAAGGAATGCAGTAAAGTACCAGCAACTGCAGGATCTGGATAAGTGTTTCTTCTCTCTCTGCTAGTCAAGTCCTGGTGTGGATGTTCAACACTCCGATCTTTTCCTGTGCAGTACTTGCATTCCTGCAGAAAAGTCAAGAGAGGGTCCAAAAAAGCAGTTCTGATGTTCTACACATGAAAGTAAAAATTGCCACCACCTCAAGGGACGTACAGAGTAACTCAGTGGCTTACAATCCATCAATAGTGCCAACAAAACACTGAAGTACCAATACAGAGTTAAATTAGCTGACTGGCACTAGTTCCCATAATCTGTTTGGGAAGCTGAAACAACATCTTGGAAATTTAGGTTCATGGGGAAAGTAAAATTTTTGTGTTATGAACACCTATTTACAGATTGTTGTGTGCATCTTTGGTGTCTACGTGCTCCTGAAAAGTGGAAGGAAATTAAGTACTTTCCAGTAAAAATTATGTGAAAAATACAAGCTCCCTCCCAATGATTGCTTTATTGAACTTAGAGGATAAGTAATCACTTTATTCCCAAGGACAGATCAAAAAAAGAATGAAACAATGACCATTACTAAGAGTTGCTGATGCCAGAAATTAACATCATAACGTGGTATTTGTTTGTGCTGCAGTGCAGTCCTCTGTGGCACCTACACAGCAATCTCTGTTGGGGTTTTAGCATTAACAACATTTACATTTTCTCTTCTGTATGTAAATCTTTGGCATCTGAATTAGAGTTTGTATTCAGCATTCTTTATAAACCTTTGTGGTCAGCTCCCATAAAATAGCATGGAAATGTTGGATGCGATTTTCATAATTATTCTATATGATAAAAAAACAAAAGTCTAAAAGCAGTTAATGTTTTAAATAGCTAAGTCCAACTCACCATGGAAAAATTCTGAAACCTTGAACTTTAGAGGAAACAAACCCTCTGTATTTTTCTTTCTTCTGTATGTGATGGACGTGCAAATATTTTTTCATTATTATCAGCACATATCTGTTTCAATCCTTGGATATTATGATACTTTTGTTTTAGAATTTCCAAAACAAAATGGCAACATTTTGGAGCCTGTTCTGAATCATAAGAATATACTTTTTCACTATGTCCTGGTCTACTGGCTTCAATACGCAGACAAGTCAAATGTAGTCACAAGTTAAACATAGTTCATCCATAAAAACTTATTACAGTTTTAGTGCCAAATAATGGGTGGGTTCTAGATTTATAGTAGTATAATTAAGTATAGATTCTTCCAGGAAGCTTTTCCTGGACTAGTACTGAAGTCTGTGAACAGCTATTTTTCTGCAATTTATGAAGTCTGATACCTTTGATAGCAACACTTGATTGCTCAGATTTGGCTAGTAATCTTCCCAGTGCTTTCCAGGCATATAGTGCATGTGATCAGTTTGGCTGTGAAAAGCATAAAATGACACAGAGAAATGGTAATCTGTAGTTCTGGGGTTCAGTAAGAGATGCTAAATCATTTGGCATGAGCACGTGTGTGTAATCCTAACTTTCTGGGTGACTGAAAGAAACAAAATTTAGGAGGATAAGCATATTAGAATTTGACATGCTATCACTACCTCGCTTTCTAAAACATCTCTTTCTGTGTGAGGACTTAGAATTGGGAGTCAAAAAAAAGAGAAGGAAATGGATTAACTTATGATGTTGGACTGTAATTGTTTAGTTGAGAATAATTCATTCATTGCCTTCATTCCCAACAAGTGAGGACAGTGAAATACCCTAAAGGTGCAAATCCCTCCAGACTCTGCTGAAAGTGCCAGTACCGAATGTGCTCCCAGGATGCAAACAGTATCTGAGGCTCCATTTATCCACACACTTAAACCTATGCTTGAGTTGCACTGAGGACACAAGATAAAAGGCTTTGCTTATATGTTACACACTGCTTGGGAGACCCTCAAGCTTTAAGCCCTCTTTCCACTCGCCTGAGGTGTGCTCAGAACACTGTGCAGCTAAATCCAATTACAGGAAGGTACACAGACACTCCAGCATGGAGCGGTTCTTAAAAGGATTTCTGCAGATGGATGGGCTGGAGAAACATCCTATTGCTTTTGGGGAGGCCCCCAGACACTGCAAGACAGTTTTAAACAACTAGATTTTGAGAATGACCTAATGGAAATGGAATTCATTGTCATCTGTCAGACAGAGTAGTCAACCCCCTCACAGCACTAGGTACTTGAACCGAAAGTTTTGCTGTGTGGGATGAAGTTATTAAAGATAAATCAACAGAAATGCACTTGGATCATAGTTGGCAATAAGGATTCACTTGGCTGCCTCAGCATCTGTGCTAGCTGCAGAAGCTCCCCAAGTATCAGCATGAGCAGGGAAATGCTTACAACTATATCTTTCTTGCTTCTCTGGCTAAGGTTATCTATTTCAACCCTTCGAAGCTGTCATGCTGTGTGCAGTCTACTTGTTTTCACGTTCAGAGTGCAACTTCCTTCTTTCCCTGTTTTCTTCTCCTTGTTTCTTGTGATTGCCACATGTGTCAATATGGGAGGACCAGGTAATTTCCTTCATCCTCTGATAAAAGTGCCTGTTCTAAAGCTTACTCACTAGATTTCTGAGCTCTTCAGAATGCATTTGCTTTCTAGAATCTTTGAAAACCTACTGTTGAAACTTTCTCGGGAGATGTTTGTGTTTATTTTTGTGATGTGAAATTTATATAAAAATAATTACATAGACAATAGAGCAATGGCAGAGCCTGGTGGTATTTGTATCACCACATGGAAGTAGAGAAATTTTCAGGGGTTTGAACCTTGTCTTGATCATTCTGTTTTAATATTTTGTTTCAATGTGCGAAAACTTTTAACTTTTAACACTCCCCCTCTTTTTTTCTGCATGTAGGCTGTTAAGCTTGGGTTAGCATATTCTACTTTTCATAAATTGTAGAGCAGTACACATGCATTATTTTTATCTGACAGCTAATATTCACAGGCTGCTTAATTCTGTAAAAAGAAAAACAACTACTGGAGATTTATCTTGTTTAACAAGGAAAGTCTTAAATATTGATTTTCAATAGGATTTACACCATTGACAAAAAAAAAAAAAGACAAATGTTTATTGAAAGTTTCTTAGCAGTGATGAAGAATCACCTCTCTTAGACCCCTTTGAGCCCCAGGTTTCTAGATTTGACTGGTTAGTTGTATTCCTCAAGATAGTGTATTAGTTAAGTGTGGTACTGAACAGGTGGGTAAAGGTCTGACCCCTGTAATTGATGGGAAATACAGAACAAACAGTTTTCTGCAAGTCCTTTAGAATTCTGCAATATAATACAAGAGTGCAGAAAATTTTGTAAATTGTCTTAGCTTGTTATATATTAAAATTTCATGGTAGGGAGAATCTTGTTAATGTCCAAATTGAGTAAATCTGTCAGCTGGTGTAGATCTCATGAAGAGTCAAGTACTGAGAGATGATAATTATCTTTTCCTCCTTTAGCATTTGGTGATTTTCTTTGAGTCTGAGATTAATTGTTAAATGTAGTAAAGGATGGCCATGTGCAGATAAGTTCTATTCAATTTACTAGTTAGAAGAGAAAGCACAGTTCTCTAATTGGCTCATGAAATAATTGAGCTCTCAGGCAACTCATGTGTCTTGTATGGTAAATGTAGCAAAAATTCTTGCTGACAAGTTATTTATTTTTGTTATACATATCATGCTTAAACAAACAAATTAAAATTTGGTATCTGTAAATAGTGCATTACCATTACTACTTGCAGAAATCCACTGTATTCATCTTAGTGTCTCTGCTGTTTGTTTCTGGAAATGTGTTCTGAGCCACCTCTAGGGAAATGTTTTATAATTTTTGAGGCAAAGTGTGGAACTTACTGTTTTTCTGAATACATCATCTTCATGACTTTAATTACATCAGGTCTGGTTTGTATGTAATCAGAGAGTAGGGGAATTTTAAAGAATTGCTGTGTTCTAAAGGAAAACTATGATATATTTAGTGTACATAAAATATGTACTGGCAAAATCTTTCAGAGAGTTGTGCTGTTGTAGCAAAGCTTCATCCCTTTGGGGACAACTTCAATTCCAGTCCGTGGGTCGCCTTGGATGTGACACTCAGGTTCCAACCTCCATGTGGATTTTGACAGTCCTCTGGCTCTCAAGCTTCAAAGCTCTGAGGGCAAATAAACTCCAGTAAGAGTTTTTGGATATGTACTTTTTGATTTCTTATAACTTCAAGCATTATATTCATTCAGGTCACTTGGCATGTCACTTTGAGTAAACAATATGCTCAAATGTGGTGTTGGAGAGACTTAAGAGAAGAACCAAATGTCATAAACCCCCATGAGTTCCTAACTACACCCTGAAACTGTCCTGTTATGCAGCCAAATCTCTTCTCTGCACTCAAAACTCGTGATGAGATCCTTGGCTCAGAAACAGAGCACAAGGTATCTGGGCAAAACCCAAAAACCATAAGAACAGCTCTGGGGTATGTAAAATTAATATATGACCAATTCCCCAACAGTGCATTAAGAGGAGTGTTTATCAGAAATGCCAAATTGAGATGGTCAGAATAAAAATGCACTTCGGAATGAATATTTCCTACTAAAAGTGTTGACATTATGGTTCTCACAAAAACAATGTTGCACAAATTTGCTCCTAAGAGAAAGAATTTCAGCTGTCAGTGAGCTTCAGGATGGGTCTGCATCAGTCAGACTCCTTTACATGGGTGGAAGCTACAGTGCATCTGAAACTGTTGCCAGTTACATAAAAGCAAGATCTGATAGATGATCACAGAGTTGAACTTTAAAAAAACAAACAAACAAACAAAAAACCAAAAAAAAAACACCAACCCACAAACCAAACAATTAAAAAAGAGAATGATGTACAATTACAGCTGAAAATTTTGTGTGCTACTTTTCATGTTTGTCCTAAATCCGTCGTCAGTATCTGTGATATGGCAGAGGGAGAGGTTGGGCATGGTTTTAAGTTATTCAGGTTACTAGACTAAGATGATTAAGCAATATAAGGAGATTCTTTTGTCCTCTCTAATGCTTTCACCACTAAAACATTTTCTTTTCTTTGCTAGGCTGTACTTACCCCAATGAGTACAACTTTTCTTCATTTTTCAGATTACTAACCTGATTAAAATGTATCTCAAGTCTTTTTCCATATGCTTATTTGAGTGTTTCTTTAAATGCTTTACATGGAATGCATGTATTAAATGCATATTATTTGTTACAAAACATATGAAATATGATGATCTTACGTACTCTTTGAGGATTCCTAATTACTTGTGGGTTGTAGTTCTGGAAGGGGATTCATAGGTTTATACTTACTGAAAAATCACACTGTTGTGAAGCAGATGAGCAGTAGCTCATATAGTTGAAGAGCTATGAGGAGTTCACTATAAAACTATGCCTCTAAATATTCAAGTCTAAAGACTAACCACAAAAGTGCTTGTTTGAACTGGATATTAAATTTGTTATTCTGTCTTTTCCATTTATCCTTTCAGTCTTCCTGTGCAGTTGTCCAAATAATTTATGTCAACAATTTTACCTGACTGTTTATTAGAATACTAACAGTGGAGCAATTGAGCAGAGATGTAAAGCACTTACCAACAGCTTTCCATTATGATTAAACACAATGGCCAAGGAAAAATAGAGAACAATCTGCCTTCCTTACTTGCAAGAACAATCTTTTTATGGAACAATAGAAGATAGCAGTTCTCATATTATAAATAGCTGTGTTGATTTTTTCCCAGTGGAATTAGTGAGTCTCCTGCACGCAGAGAAATTATCACAATTTCTATACTAAGAGTTAAAAAAAGAAAAAATCTTCTATTTAACTACCACTCTACAGCAGCAGTAGTTGCTGAACATTTTTTGACAGAGGCAATAGTAGTATAGCTTAATATTACATGGTGCATAGCTTAAATAAAATATTTTATATAGACACTTCATGTATTTCTACACAAGATAGCAAACTAAGATATCTCTATACATCCTAACAGTCCACAGAACAAATACAACCTTTGACATATACAAAATGTACAATTTTCCATATGTGATCCTTTGTGTGTGCTTTCATTTTTCCCCATTCTTCACTTTTAGGAGTTGTAATAGGACTGTGCACAGCTTCAAATGGCTGGGGGCATAGATTGGAAGTGAGTAGATTTGGGTCCATTCCTGTCCTTCACACTGGGTTATTATATACAGCTCAACTCATTTTTCAGTGCCTCTGTTTTCTCAACAGCAACCAGAGGCCAGTGACTCTTCATAAACCACTTCAAGATAGAAAAGCTTGTATGTTAATACTGCAGTATTGAAGCTCCTTAAAACTAATTTAAATGTTTTCTTCATCCAGCTATTTTAAAAAACCTCAAATAGGAAAAAAAGTTTATGAGACGAACTTACTGCCCTATATTTCATTTTATAGGTTAAATTCCCCCAGAGAGTTTACTTGTATTAGGAAGAATTACTTTGTGCCTTCCTATATAGCTCCTATATCTGTTGCAGCTCTAATATTAGATGTAAAAATGCATATTTGCATTTCGATGCATACAGTAGCAGCCCTCTGGATCTCCTAACACATCTACATTTAAAACAAAAATCTGTCTCACTTTCATTTTCTCACAGATTTAATATTGCTTCTTTAACTTCACAGTAGGAGCACATGAGTTTGGCAAGTCTTATAAATGGAATTTCTCGTAATTTTGTGTTCTAAATCATCTTTTTTATGGCAGAATTAATATAGTAATCCTATAAAATCTGGTTAGATTCATTCATATGCTGTTTTGTTTGCAAAGGCATAGAGTTACAAAGCAGCTTAATGATTTTGCTACTCAAGGATGGGTTTATTCCTTGAGGAGTGCAAAGCAATAGAAAAACAATGAGAACAAAGAGTAAGGAGAAGGATGGTGGTCTTTCCTCTAGTGACAGGGGGAATGTAGTTATGGCTTTATTATGAGAGATAATATTTTTAACTGTTTCACACGGTACCTTGAAAATGCCTGCGATAATTTCATATTAAAGAAAATAAAAATCAGTGTTATTGCACATTTTGTGCTGAATTGAAGTAGCATGCAGTTACTTTTATTGGCCCATATGGTTATTATTTTTCACAAATGTATTTTTGTAAAACAAGCTGTTTTGCAAAAAATTAAAAAATTGTGCAGCAGGTTAGGAATTCAGGCACCGGAGAAGTTCAACACGCTTTATGACAAGACATTGGTATCAGTTCTCTTTTTGATCATCACTGTGGTTTCTCCAGACTTCATGGGGAAATACTTTAAGAAAAATCACTTACTGAGGTTAACAGTGGACACAAGCACAGAACTGTTCAGAAATCACCTGTGTTCTGATTTGTTATTTTACAAAAATATGTGGGATATTTGAAACTTTCACTTCTATTTCTTAACAATTATACACGCTACATTTCTTGGTCCTTCTAGATTCTCAGCACTGTTCTAAGGATACCTATGTGTTTAAACTGTGCACTTGAAAAAGTCATATGAAGTAGATTTTCAGTATTTCTACTTTCTGATCCAAAACTTGAAGACAGACAAAGAAGCCATAACTTAGAAGGGACTCCAGGAGGATGAGTTTCCCTGCCCACTATTCTCCTTAAAGGTGGAGCCTTGGCAGTGCTCACGAGGAATTGGTGCCAGTACTTACCTGTCACTGCTACTGTTGAGCTGAAGTGGTTCCTCTAAAGCCCCTTATTATACAAAGGTGCTGAAACCCTCTTTTCAACCCCTGCTTTCTTTTCTGTGGGCTACTCAACCCATCTCCTTCAGTTCAGGTGTCTGACTGTTCTCATAGCCCTGTCTGAACTTTATCCAAATGATCCATATCCTCGAATTGTGGTACCCCAAAGCTGGGCATTGTAATCCTACAGATGCATCACGTGACTTGCACTCTAATGTTTAATAGTTTTTCTAAGAGAGTAACATTTTCTTGTGTTCAGCTTCTGATGCACTAGACTTTATCCTGCTATCAAATATTTCAATACAAAGGCTTTTTTCTTTCTTTGCTCTTGTAATTACTCTTACATAAAACTAGGACTTTTGCCTAAGATTATTTAATTACTGTCTGCAGTCAGTAACTTGTTCTGTTTCAATTTTCAAGCTATTAATGAAAATATTGATGTATGCATAATCATACTGAACTTGAAACTCTTCAGTGAGTTCCAGCTGAGCTCTAAACATAAGAAAAGTCAAATTAATTTGTTTAAAAAATATGAACATCGCTGTCTAAAAAATCCTGCCATCTATTCCTGATGTAATGAATATGTAAGCATTTTAAGTAAAATTTTGAAAAACTCTGGTAGTTTGATGTATCTGTGTATTTACAAATCTAAATAGACGTATGAAAAATCAAGAAAACGGTTTTCAATAGTTTTCTTTATTGACAAAATTTGCATTGGAGAAAGATAAATCCTCAATGAATTATTAATTCTATTTGCATATCTTAGAGGCAAATGCAAAAAGGGATTTAAGACATGCAAGGAGGGAAGTTCTCTGAAGTATCTTGTACTGATATCTGATTTTGTCTGACTTTTTGCTCTCAGTAAGTGAGGAAATATAACAGTAAACTCTGTTTTCTTTCTGACGAAGTCTCTAGTAGAGTCTGTATTTTCATAAATTTCAAGTAGTGGGGTGGAAAAAGAAAACACAACTCCATAATTTTCTTGTTGTTTGTTGTTTGTAAATGAAAATCATTGTTAATTTAGGAGCCTGACAGCTGTAGAACATTTGCCATTTGGCAGCAGCTGTCAGTAGCACTCCAGTTTATTTTACAAACAGATGTTTAATTAGACTTCGAGACCATTGTCAATTTTTGAGGGGAAACAAAGAGAGAAAAGGAATAAAAATAATAATGATAGCCATAATTTGATTTCCTTTCAAAACATACAGCAGAGTCACTACTGATGACATCAGAAGCATTGTCATTTTTTATTACTGAATATTTTAAAACAGTTTTTTTTATATCTGCATGAACTAAATATATGGTAACATCTTAAGGAACTGCTTTGTCTTCTGTCAGAAGCTGAAGGTGTTATTTTAATACAATATGATACATTTTTAAAATACATATTTTGCCCTTGAATCAAAATGTCATACTATTTGTGCAGTTTACAGATAAAGGTATTTTTGTCTCTGTATTAAAACCAGGACACATACAAACAGAATGTTGTTTACTGTGGTATGGTAGTATTCTCATTTCAGATCAGTGAATGTGAAGGGCAAATTGAGTACAGTGTTGATGCAAGGAGATAATAAAAAAAACCCTAAGTGACGTAATGTGGTTAACTTTTAGTTAAAATTTTTAATTTTTTTCTTAAATGTGGTAATTTAGTGATTTTATCCAGTATGTGCCCAGTATAACTAGGAGGTTTCACTAAGAAGTACTGTTAGAATATCTTGCAAAGATCCTCCTTTATTCAAACTGTCTATTGACCCAAAGGAGTGGACATTAGCAGTGAATGGTCTCAATCCCACAACACTTTGGCAATTCTTAGATGTTACAAAGTCTAGTTTAAATTAGTCATAAATGTGGCTCAACTTGCTGGTCATTTTCTTCCTCAGAATACAATCTCTTCAGGTATTTCAAGTTTGTGTTCTATGAAGGTATGTAAGTAAACCTGCAGTTAAAATAAAAAAGCTATATGGGATGGGCCATTTTGTATGAAATTCTCAATATTAGCAACATTTTTCTAGCATGCTGGTGTAAATATTTGCTGAAGTGTCTTCACACCCACAGAAATCTAGAACAGCTCTGCAGAGCACATTTTACAGTTCAAATTTCAAGCACAGCTATACTATATAATGAAAGGCCAATGGCTGAATTAACAATGTGTTGGATTCTGACCATCCTTACTTATATTGAATAGTATTTCAATTCTCATCCAAATTTACATTTATTAGCTAGAGGTTCTCTAAGAGTGACATATAATAGCAATAAAGCTCTCAGAACCTGAACACTATATTTTTCTTTATTCTTTGCTTCATGTAAAGCACCACAAAATCAATTCTGATTTGTTTCCTTAAAGGAGCACCTATCTGTAATATTGCAGTTCTTTAGAAATTATGAAAGGTAAAAAACAACTAGAAAAGGAATTTCTCTTTGTATAAACTATGGAATTGATGTTGTCTTTCTAGTTACCTTGTTTGACACTTTCTCTCACAACCTGGACTGACAGTTTCTTTAGGCGATTTTGAAGGGATTGAAATACTAAATTCAACCAACAATTGGTGGGCCATTCCTTTCTTTTCCTTGCAGTAATTAAGTACCCACTTTTTCTATCATTTCTACTTCATTAGACATGCATTAAGTATCTTTGCTCCCTTAACAGCAGCAGCCTGAACACTTTTTGAGCTGCTTTCCCGAAGAAATGGATTTGTTGCTCCATCAGTTCACTGCACCAGCAGAATGTCGTTTAAAGTCTTGCAATGCACCAGAAGGCACACTTGATTTCTTTAATGGTTTCTGGGTTTTCATTTGCTGCAGAAAGGACAGTCTTATAGGCTGTGTAAGGGGCTTGTGTCTAGGGAGGGAATCAGTTCTGTTCATTAGGAGCATAATGAGCTTGATGCCCTCTCACTACACAGGGTGTGTAGCCTCGTGATACCCTTAGTACGTACACAGTCCTTTAAGTGTTACAGATTACCTATGTCTTCCCACAGATATCACTTCAAATGGAATATACACTTGTTTTAGACATAGAAAAATAGGTGTGCTCTCTTATGGTGTGATTGTCTTGCAGTTGTTTGCTGAAGTACATATATGATGAGATAAGGAACTCATAGAAAATAAAAAATATTCCACACTGCAGAGTTGATGTCCCATATTGAGGTACCACCATTTCATGATTGCTCATAAAGAAATTGTCTTGTTCATCAGATTTAACTTAGATAAAAAAATTCTAATGAACAGGCATTTATCCAATTTCTCTGAATTAATCATGGCCAAAACACTGTGTGCAGTATAGTGAGGAAACACAAATAGCTCATCATTCTTTCCGTTTTTATAATAGTAATCTGCATTTCTGCCACATGCAGTTCTACTCACAAAGTAATAACTTCAGGCAAGTAAGTAAAATAAAACTAAACTCATAAAGAGGAGGCAAATTTGACAGGTACTTGGATATGTGTTGCCTGCATTGCCTTTTTCAGTAAGCCAGTTAGCTCAGTGAGAATAGAGTTTTAAGGGCCGTCCTTATAATTTTCTAGTTTTCCAGTGGCTACTCATGCATCAGAAGAAATTCAGGCTGTGGTTCTCCTCAGATAAAGTGAAACTGAAGTTGGCAATTCATTTCAGTGGGTCAGTCATGTCTTGTTAGAGTGTTATCTCACAATCAGCAGCAGCATAAAGTTGCAGGGCACATCTAAGTTTTCAAAACACCCTTTACATCAGCAGATCTGATACTTGTATGTTTTTAACTTTCAAAACATGTTATTTTTTTCTGTCTCTTTTTCTGTGTGAATGTTTGCCAGGAACAAATGACTCCCTACTATAATAAACAGGTCACATATGTACACCTTATTTTTGTCTTCAAGATCAGGAGATTTGTTTTCCTTTTAGCTTCAGTTTAACTTTCAAAACGTGTTATTTTTTTCTGTCTCTTCTTCTGTGTGAATGTTTGCCAGGAACAAATGACTCCCTACTATAATAAACAGGTCATATATGTACACCTTATTTTTGTCTTGAAGATCAGGAGATTTGTTTTCCTTTTAGCTTCAGTTTTGAAATCTAAACCAACTATTGGAAAAGTTTAAATTGCACTGTTTGGGTGTCAATCTCAAAAACGTAATGGATTTATCTATTTCCCATACAGATAGCTGAAGGAGCACCCCTGCTTGTCTCCACAATGTCTGAACCCTTGCTCTATTCCCTCCTGTATCTCTAATGACACTTGGTGTATCTCAATTATCCACATTAAAACATCTCCCTCTTGGAGTTTCTAATGAAGTTAAGAATCTAATTAACTGCACTTTTGTTCCAAATAAAACTTGATAGGGCTGAATTCCAGTTCCTAGTCTATGCCTGCTTCTCAAAGCTGCTAATATGAAGGGTAATTTATCATCCTAATCCCTTTCATTACTACTTACTACTGTTGACAGTGCTCCTTTAATAGTCTTATTCATGTGCGCTCCTTGTCCTGATGATTGAGGGAGATACAGACTGTGCAGCTTTTGCTTAATCTCTGGTCCTTTAAGCATAGCTGTAATCACTTCCTCCATGAAATGTTGACCTTTATCCGGATCACCAAGACTTCAGGAACCCCTCTGAGGCAAAAAGCTTCTTGATACTGTTGGGTTTGTTTCCTCTCCCTGCTGCTGTATTTTGTTGTATAGAAAACACTTAAAACCGCTGTGAAAAGGAATCACACACTTTTGAGGAGTTTCATTAGCCCAGACTGATTTGAGGGGGTAATGTATATAATCCCATCCACACTCTGACTTCTGCTGCAGCAAAGAGATGTTGATTAGACTTTGTTCTTGCCCTTCCTAAACATGACTTGGACTATTTTTGATCTGTTTCCTGATCTGTGTCTCTGCCCTTCCACACTGCTATTTCCTTGTCCCTTGAGAGTATTTTTCTGATTTTCATGCAGTGTGTTTAGCAATTCTTCTTTCTCTATTGTTTGTTTGCTCTGTTGTAGCAAAACTTCTGTAAGTGCCACTGGTGTTGGCAGCTAATCAGACATGAGAAAGTTGTACTGATTTTGGCACTTTTAGGGCTAAAGGCAGAAGACCAAGGACCCTGATGTACAGGCTCCCTGCCATTGTGTTCTCCAAAAATCTATGTACCAAAGTTTTGTAACAATATCTGCTACAAATCCCTACTGCAACTAATATTTTCAACCAGGACAATTGTATGACACTGTTCTTCACCACAAACTTGTTGCAGCAGATGTTGAACAAAGAGTAGGAGGAGAAGCTTGGTGAAAACCTCCCAAATGATGTAGAATAATTTAATGGATTAATTTGATCTTTCTTTGTTAATTATGTGTTGCATGATCAGGGTGGTCTTTCAGCTGTTTCTCAAATACAGTTTGCATGTGCCTTCTTCCCATATCCTGCTACTTCAGAATGAGGAAAGTGGCAAAGCTGCTGATATCAACCCTTTTATCTTAATTGGTCCTTTATTTTCTGTCCTTTCTCTGCTCTGATGTTCTTCCAGCATGAACAGCCAGTGTCTCCTGGCATTAGCTGGCTGAATGTTCAGGAGGCTGTGCAGTCTCAGCTGTCAGTAAAAGCTCTCAGAGCAGCTCAGGTAGATGAGATTCAGTTGTTACAGGCAGATGAAATGTGTGTCTCAGCTGTGCTTAAGAACTGACAAGTCTCTCCTGGTGGCTCCAGTTCCACTGGATTTGTGGTGTCAGACTTAACCTCAAGTACTAAAGATACTGCATCAAAAACTTCCTTAGGCAAATACATTCAAAATAATAAGGTCTCCTTTAAGAAGCATTATTAAGCATTTTAATATCAAATTAGGGTATACTAGTTTCAGTGGGTGTTAATTTGTTCTGGTTTTTTGTGGTGCTTTCACCTTCACGCTCTTGGCAGTTGAAACGAGGTGAAGATTTGTATGGATTTGAAAACATAAAACATTTTATTCCAATTAAGATTCCTACTACTGACTATTTAGTAATCAATATTTTACCAGTGGATGGATGCTGTTAGGATGTTGCTCTTGACATACAAAGTTTTGTCTGTACAAGCAAATAATTTACTCATTATAACATAACTTTGGTATATTGCTAATTGGCAACTTTAGTTGGAGAATTATAGCTCTGTTAATTTTTGTTTTAACTTCAAATTATTTTACTTTCTTCCCACTCTTAACAATATTAGAGATTTAGAGCAATTTTTCTGAAGCTTTGGGTGATTTTTTTTTTCCAGCTTCATTAGCTGGACACTCATGGTCATGTTTACATTTTACTTCTTTTGCCTTTTTTAATACACTGTACAAGAAAATGTGGGCTTTTTTTTTTTAAGTCCTCCCAACCTGGAGTGGGAGAAGATGATTCAAGAGGGGAGGGGGGATATAAATAGGATATAGAGATTAAATGAAATGCCATAAAAGGGCAAATATGCTTTTTTTACTTTTTACAGGAAGTCCACACTTCCTGTTCAATAATGGCAAAATCAACAGAGGTCGAGCAGTGACAAGAAGGAACTTGGGGACTGGTGAAGGAAGAGCAGCACCTGTGGGAGGGTTTGAAATGTGGCCTTTGCCTGGGTGGTTTGTTTTCTGCCACATCCTGCATGGCAGGTAAAGTGGGCTGACAAAGGGGGGGATGCTTGAATCACCCAAAAGAATCAAGTGTTTGAGTTCCCTGTGCCAAGTGGGTGAGTGTCATACAGGCTGCATAGGCCTTTTAAGCAGAAATAAAACATGGCTTGATAAGGGATTTTTTTGGATTTATTTTTCATTTTGTTTTGGGGATTTTTTTAATAGGCAATTTTGCATTGGTTCTTATCACAAGTTAGCTCAATGAATGTAGGTATCAGGCATAGGACTTTGGCTCACTGGGTAGAAAAAAACCCTCTACTCCCACCTTTGAAAGACTGTTTCCATCTACTATACAAACCCACTACTTAAAATGGCAAAATAAATACTCCAAACCACCCAGTCCTATCCAAACTTTTCTGACTTTTCTTTGCAATATAATTTATAATGCTCAGCTTTGGAATTCAAGGAGATGGTACCTGCTACAAAAAGTGGAGACCATCAAAACCCCTGGTGAAGATATAACCCAGGAATAGCAATGGGCTTTATGCCATGTGGAAATTTCTCAGGAGTCCTAGACATTCGTTCTTTCGTTTTATTTTCCTTTGGTGACCTTTTTTTTTGTTTGTTTTCTTTTTTTGCAAGCAATAGGGGTAGTGCACATGTCAGAAATTATTTGTCAATATGAGTTTTTATTCTGAAGATTTTAGATACAACATTTATGTCTCTTGGCCGTTCAAGGAAAGAACAGAGAGATTTTCTGAGGAAGAATATAAGATAGAAGAATGTATAATTGTGTTTTCCCTTGGAGCTTTTTGTTGTATTATATATGATGGCCAGATTAGTCCTGAAGTCAGTGAGCTCCCATGTAGGTGTGTGACGGTAAACCTGAGTATGACATGAAGGACACCAAAAGGATTCTAAAAACAGAGCAAATTTGTAAGACAAGTTTAGAGTACTTTGCTCTTGCTGTGGGGTTTCTCTGAATTATATTTTCTGACAGTGTGTGTGAAATGTTGAAAAAGAAAACAAAATGACAGTAAAAAAAAAAAAAAGCACCTTCTGTATTATCTTTTAAGTTAGGCATTAAGAAAGAATTAATTTACTGCAAATTTTTAGTAGTATTGACACATCAGTGATAGCTGATGATGGACTTAGATTTTGGTGTAGATGGAGCCTGTCCTTGGGTAAGACAGCACACTTTCCTAATGGAAAGTTATTTTGAAGAATGTGGTTTTCCTAATACACTACAGGTGTAAAAATTACTGGACATCTATTGGCTAAAGGATTGTATATGCTTTCAGATGAATTTATATTTGTTTTTAATGAAAGTGTCTTAAATATTAGAGAAAGAAGTAAATATTGTTGATAAACTTTAGGGAGTTTGTGCATTTCCTGACATTGTAAGTGCTTGTCAGAAGCACAGGGTTGGCTTTTTTGTAAGATCAATGTAGAAGGAAATAAGATGAGAACATACTAAATAATGCATTAGAATAATGAAATCTACTAGTACTAGCAAAATTACAGTAGATGTAAATGCATGGTTTTCACCTCACTTTCAAGTGCTAAAGAAAATGGTACATGTAGAAGTTCTTTTTTTCCAAAAGACAACAGAACCAAAAAAGCAAATGAATATATCCTGTTAATTGTTCTCAGTCGCTTTCTGGGGTGAGAAACAATGTATAATACTGTTATTAAATTGGTAAGGCATGGAATAATTAACAAAAGTAATTTTGATAACTGGAAGGGTAAGACAAGGTTAACTCACAGGTAAAACAGAACAGAAGAAGTTTCTTATCTGCAGTCTAGTTCTTTATTATTATTTCTCAATATCCAAGGGCATTCTCACCAGCTCTGAAAAAACTTGTTTTATTAAAATGTAACCCTAATATTGTACTTAATGGTTTTGATGTAAGCTTAAAAAATGTCATCGGGACAATTCTTACAGGTCCTCTTCCTTACTTCTTCTATCAAATCATCACTCCCACATAAGTAATTTGAAATAAGAGTATTTCTGTTCATGCTAGGATTCGACAAAAGTAGTAAGAAAGATGATCTAAAGCTGTTTCTGTGGAAGAAGGAAAGAAAAAGAAAACCAAAACTGAACTAACTCCTCTGTTTCTGGTATGAATTGGAGCATTCCCCAGGCTGGTCTGGATTTTTATGGTTTATAACATTTCCTGTTTGTTCATATACTACATGCAAGTTATGTGTCTTTGCTGGAGTTTTTCACCACAGAATGGTACAATTTTTGTGGAATTGTGCTGGATAGTGAATTTTTCTTATTCCATGGAAGTCTTTCAAGGCAGTCTTTTCACACACTCCTCAGATGTGTTCTCACCAAACTGAGCCAGGACAGAGACTCTGACCTGCTTGTATCCAAACTACAATGTTCTGAAGTAGTATTGCCAAACCAAATAATACAGAAACAACTTCATTTTGCTGTGAGAACTACAAAACAGAAAAAAATTACACTTTCAGGATGATTTGTTTATTTGGTTTTCTTTAATAAAAGCAGGTTTATATATGCCTGTAACTTACAGTTTTGCTTCTTAATTTGGGGATGGAAAAGCTTCAGCATAAATCCAGAACCATCACTTTGAAGAAACAGGGAAACAAAGGGATTTTTGTAGTCATGTTTATTTCCCTTTTTTTTTATTCATGGTTTTCTGATAGTCAGAGAGAGAAACAAGTCAACAAGAAAAATAAGAAATTGAAGATCCAGTTATATATGTTAATATATGGGGGAAAGCAATTGGATCTCCCCTTCCCATTAAGGTCATAGAGCACCGAATGTTTGAAGTGGTGGGAAGGATTTATGTAGGCTAAACAGATATGTACCCTGTGTAAATTCTTAAAAGCTTTCTTACTTCTCTGTAAAAGTTAGCCATTCCATTTTCAGCTGGTTTTGTAAGCCTCAAAACCAAAGGAAAGAATGTTTAGTCCAAAGATCAGAACTTTTCTAGAATAAAAATTATGTCAAAAAAAATTGTGGGGTAAAAGCTATCAAATGCAAGGATCAGATGTTTTTGTCTGTTTCTAATCTAGAAGCTGATTATCAAAACAATTAATATTTTAAAATTATTTCTGACTGAGTATTTGTAAAGCTGTGTGCCTGCTTTTGATATTTATGCAGCCATCTAAGGTACCAATCCCAGTCCACTTGGAATCATAATAAAACTCCCATTTAAGTTATTGGCTCCCTGTGTAGTTTCAAACACAGCTGAAGAGACAATGACTCAGAAAACTGTGAAGCTTTTGTTATTAGAGAAGGAACTGTTCCTTTGGCATTTCACAGTGACAAGCTAACTGCAGCAAAAAGAATAATGTAAGTACACTTCAGGCTTCAAGCAATCTTTATGTATTTTAATTCTAAAATAACTAAAAACTGTTTCTCAAGTTAAATACTGATAATGTCTTGGTTGTCTGCAGAATTGAGATCTTTATCAAACAGCTGATATCTTGTTTGTTTGGATTAGGATCATGGAATAATTTAGATTGGAAGGGACTTCTGGATGTCATTTAGCCTGCTTGAAGTAGATGTCATTACATCAGTTAGTTTGTTACATCAGTAGGTGGCCAAGGCATGAATCTGATGAAGTTTTGAATATCTCCAGAAGTGGAGATTGCACAAACTCTCTAGGCAGCCCATTCCAGTGTTTGATTACTTGGACCATACTCGTGGTGACAGAGATTTTCCTTGTTAACTGCATGGCGTTTCTTGTGTCCCCACTTGTCTGTTGCCTTGCATTCTGCCATCCTGCCACCATGCATTTCTGAGAAGCATCTGGCTCTAGGTCTTCTCTATCTTTTTTGACAGGTAGTTGAAGAGAACAAAGCAGTAAGATCCTTCCTTTGCATTTTCTTCTTCAGACTGAGTGAGCCCAGCTTTCTCAGCCTCTGCTCAGACATCGTGTGCTCCATTCGTCTGACCAACTCCCTGGAGTTTCTCTAGTAATGCAATGACTGTCTTTAAACAGACAGCCCAAAACTGGCTGTAATATTCCAGGTGTGGTGTCACGAGTGCCCAGTGGAGGGGAAGAAGTTGTGTTCCTTGATCAGACTGCTACACTTCTGCTGAAAGGAGGATGGTGGCTGCCTTGGTGGCAATGGTCAGCTTGTCCACCAGGACCCCCAGGCCTTTCCTGTACAGCTGATTTCTGGATAGCAGGTGCCCTCTACTGTACTGTCATAACTGCATTACTCCATCCCATGTGCAAGGCTTTGCCTTTGACTTTTATTGGGACTCGTGCCAAGCCATTTCTCAAATCTGTCGGTGGTTTGCCTGTCTAAATAGTAGCCTTACCCTCGCACATGTCACCTGCTCCCCTGGATTAGTGTCATCCACAAACTTGCTGAGACTGAATTCCATCTCCTCATCCAGGACATCAGTAAAGGTGCCATTGGCTCTGGTCACTGGCCAGTGTGTCAGCAATGAAAGCATGCTGATGAGATGTGAATTGAGAGTTCATATGTGAGTGCAGCTCAGTTTGCCGCTGCTTTGCATTTTATTAATCATCCTACATGACTGCTTTCCAGTTTCATGGTACAGTGATTGAAAATCCATGATTGATGGTGTATCAAAAATTGTGTGTGTTTCATAGAGTCTGTGTGAAAGTATTGGTTCTCAGTTGCAGTGTAGCATCCAAAAAGTCTTTAAAGTAGGCTTTGCTTTTCGGGGTTAAGGCTGGAAAAACAAAGATAGCATGCTACTGTCCCAGGCAGGCCACTGGGCTCTTATTCTTTCCAGCAGTTGTCTTGATAGTTATGCTTGTTTTAATTTTTTTCCCCTTATTTCTTGTTAGAAACCCTGAAAATGGTTTCTCAGAAAATTTTCATTCTACTTCTCACATACTTGGTCATTCTCTGCTGCCACCTTTTAGGTCATCCCATGCCAGTTCCTATATTAAGAAGAGACATCTAACTAACTCTAGGTTTCATTTGCTTCCTGTTACTTGCTACAGGCTCATATTTTTCCCTAGCAGTTTCCTTTTACCAAATGCTGGCAGATCATGCCTTTGCTTTTACTAAAAAGTCAGTTTGCTCTACTCTATTTCATGGTGTTTTTTCACAGCCTTGGTTGGTTGCCTGGTATTGCTCTTTACCACACCTTCCTTCAGGAGATGCCAGCCCTGTTAAGGACAACAGCAGGCTGTAGTTTTTGCACCCTTTACAGTTTGATCCATCTTTAAGAGGTTTACAAAACCCAGTTATTCTTGTGGCTGAAAAGAAGGATTCCATCCTCTCCTACTCCGACCTTGCATCTTGGCAAAGAAAGCACAGTAAAATTGAGTCTTATTTTTGATAATTTTATGGGTGGGATGTTGTCAAAGAAAGGTTACATGACTGTAACAACATGTCAAGCATACACAGTCTTACTTTTCTTCTCACTTGAGCTGTCATGAGTGAGGAATAATTCTAGAGAGATTAAGATAATTATTGACTAAAATTGAAGAAAGATGAGAAACTGGCCTTTGCTATTTAGAGCTTTAAGTAAAGTGACAGCACACAATGTTCCTAGAAGAGTGTGCACTACTAGTGGTAAACAAAGAAGAGTGCCTGTTCTCAAACCACGTTGTCAGGAAACTCTCTGTCCATAAAATGCCTTTGAATTTAACCAACATCTGTTTTCTTATAGAAAGAAGATAAAGTTTATGTGTGAATTAATATTTATAGCTAAAAATGGTCAAAAAGCTAGTTAAAGTTTATTTAGGACTGAATATATCCACCCACCCCCCTCAACTGAGGAACTGAGGCACTGAGGCTTATAAATTTACAATTTTTCTCAACTCTAAACCTTAATAAAATATTCTGGATTTAATTAAAGTGGCCTGTCTTCTGGAACCTTTGAATTGCTTTTAAAAGCTTTACCTTATGCTAGCTCTCTTTCTAAATTCTGTTTTACACGATGTTTGCACTGAATTGCTGTCATATATCAGAAGTACTTATGTCTTTAGAATGCCATGTAATTTCCTACAAACAGCTGCTTAATTTAGCTGTGCTATTTTTCTGAAATTGAGTATAACTTCAGTATTTTAATATAAGATTTGATTGAAATATCGAATACTGAGTTGACCATCATGCATTTCAAGAGCACAGGTTCTCATCATATGGCTATGATCACTTCTCTAAAGTATATGTAAATGTGAATGTAAAGTGTATTTAATTCACTTCTCTAAAGTGAATGTAAATACATTTCAAGTTTCTGTAAAATGTTACTAAATTCAAATGCAAGTTGAGATAAAAATATTTTATCTGTAGTCCTCTATTGTATACATAAATTGTCAACACAGGTCTTAGTAGCCCAGTTCTCTCCTTTCTCCTTTTGCTGTTTTATCATGCATTTTCTTTTTGCTTTAAGGAATAAGCATATTTTAAACCTTTCTCTTTCTTTTTCCCCCCTCTTTATAGAGCCAGTATTGTGCAGAAGCGCATAATTTATTTTCAAGATGAGGGTTCTCTCACCAAAAAAATTTGTGAACAAGGTAAGGTAAAGTAAAATGTCTTTCTGACCTCCTCATCATGTTCTGCGTATTTCTCTTAACTCTTTGTATCAAACTAAAAATTTGAGGCCTCCAGGTTCAAATTTCTTCCTTATCACACATACTGTTCCTCATACAGTCTTCCTTTCTTCCCTCCAAAAGTAATGCTTGCAACTTTTTACCTGGTCTTTTATGATACCCATTTGTTTTCAGGGCTCTTAGCTTATTGAATCCTGGCATATTTCATCCTTTCCTAAACCTAAATGTTGCAGCTGGTGATTACATCCTGCTGGAAAAGTTATATGCTTTGGCTGTCCAGAAATTTCAAACCTATTGTGTTTTGAGATCAGTTGAGGTTTTGTCCTTATCAGGTAACAATTAGAAACAATCCCCTTTTAAATCTGGAGATGACTGAAAGAGTGCCTTATTTAAAATGTAGGTTTCAATCATTATATCCACTAATAAATATGGTCTAGGTTCTAGTTTAGTGTAAAAGTAAGCTTAAAAATAAACAAAAAAAAAAGTGCTTAACTCAAATTTATTTTCTGGAGTATTTATTGTGGCAACTTTGCTGTCCTCTGTTTGCTTTGAGTTGTGGCCATTTTCAGTGGGTACTTTACTGCTTTTTCAGACTCAGCCTCGGAAGGTGTGACCGACAAACCGATCTTAGATTGTTGTGCCTGTGGAACTGCCAAATACAGGCTAACTTTTTATGGAAACTGGTCAGAAAAAACACATCCCAAAGATTTCCCACGTGAGTACCATTATTTTGCTCGCACCGTGTAGGGATTGTGAGGAGGGTTGGAGCTTGTTGTGTGACACACCACTACTTATTTGCAGCTCTGCAGTGAAAATGATGACGTGTGGAAACCTGCTAACACTCAGTATTGAAAATCAATGGATCTTTCTGTGCTATACATTAAAAGTAAAGCCTATTGATTTGCCTGACATTTTGAGTTGAGGTGTTTATGAGATCATATTTTTAAAATACATTTGTGGTGAGAAAGGTTCCTTTCTTTTCTTTTTTCTTATTGTAGGCTTAGGCTGGCTTACAATGTACAGTTAGGAAACGAGATTTTAAGAAAAAGTCACAAAGGATGGGCAACATGGTAACATGTTGATTTTTTCCACCATGCCAATCTAGCCTGTTTGTTTTACTGTAAAGTCTTTTGAGTGATTCCAGTTAGTTTTGGTGAATTTTGAGTCTTGCTGCCCAAGGGCATTAATTGTCTATATATAACTTAGATTACTCTGTCTTCTTTGTCTTTGTTGGTTGAACACAGAGATAAAAAAACACCTTCTGAACTTCTCCTGTCTGGGTTTTTAAGTTTTTGAACTGCAGAATATTTTTGTTGCAAGTTTACTTTTTACAGTTACTCAAGTAACTGTAAAGAGCTGAAGCTGCAAAAATGTGTGTTGTGCATTTGGTTTTTCATTACTGACTCCACAGTCTGTGGCAAAAAAAGTCTAGGAAACTATTTGAGAATATGAATCACATTTATGAGTCTTTAAACTTTGTTATGTTGTCTGTGGCTGACGTTTATTATATAGAGCTTTCATGTAGATTTTTAAAAATTGTTATTATTGTCACAGCATCAGAAGATCTTTGTTAACTCCAGTGTGGTTTGTGCCAGCTCACAGTTTTAACAGCCTAAGCAATATTGCTTATGCTGAGTCTCATACATTTGAGGTTGTACATTGTTCAAATACCATTGGTCAGCATAAACACATGGGAGATAAAATAAGCAAAGCCAATAATTGCCAGAATGCTCTTTCAGGCTACTGGGTGATTTATATGTTTGCTGAGTGTGACACTTTATGTGCACTATTGGTATGGATTCAGCTGGTGGTTAGAAACAGGGTGTGAGAAAATGACTGAAAACTATGAAATTACTGTGATGTAATACTGGGGATAAATGGCCTTTTCTCTTACATCCAAGTCAGTGAACTCATAAAGAGTATGGGTGCATGATGGAAAATAAACAAGTTTCAATAGTTTGCTACGATAGCAGACTCTGTAGCCTGCATTCCCCGGTTACAAAGTGCTGAATTAAATTAAATTAATATTTTACTTAAACCGAAAAAGTAAAAAAATACCTATTTGGTACTTACACAATTAATCCTGGTAATAACAGCTAATAAGATTTTACATTGAAATTTCTGAAAGTTATCTCAAATTTATTTCTCTTATCTGAAAAGATCTCATCCTTATATAGTAATATTGAAAATGAAAGCTAGTCATTGATATCATTCTTTAAAATGTTGAACTTGTGCAGTAATTACATTAAATAAAATATTTTTCATTATGGACTGTGGTAAATTACTAAATATTTGCCGAGCCATCACAGAAAATTCTGCAGATCATAAAACTTATATTCTGCATCTTTTCCTTAACTTATCCTCTGATATTTGATTTAAAAATCCCTAAAGAATATGTACTTTGTTGCTTAGCTTTTCTCCAAAGAACTGCTTTTTTTCCAAATGCTATTACGCACAGATATTTCTGGAACATACTGTGCAAAACTTTTAATTTTGGGAAGTTGTTTTGAGGTTTTTGCAGGTATCATGGCTTAGGAATAATTTGACATTTATTACACCAGTGTAATTAAAACACCTCTGTTCAATTACATTTAAAAGTATATTGTCTTTTTAGGAGTTATCAGATATACCTAGTCTATAAAGCATTGCTTAAAATAAAACCACTGCCCCACAAAATCTTGTTCTGAGTGTGCTAACTGCAGACTGGAGGGAGGTGCCACAGCTGCAGACAGGGGTCAAAACCTAATTCTTAAAACAATTTTGCTTTTGTGGACCTCAAACTGAAAAGAAAAAAAAATTAAACTGATTTCCAAACTGAGGTTTAAATAAAATGGAGCATGTTTTTCAGGTAACTTTTGCAGGTTGCCACAACTCCTGATAATAGGCAGATGAAAACTGAGTATTTAATGTGTTATTAAATCTGGCTCAAGGGGAGCTGTTAAATTTCCTGTCACATTTTGCCAGTCAGAAAGATTTGTATTTACATATGCCTTGTGGCTTAAAAGTATTAATTCCCTCTGGGTATCACCCATGTATGATAACAGGAATACTTATGCTCTCCATCAGGATTTGATATGGCACACCTGTGAAATGTGTCAGAGGATATATCCTCATGTTACCATGGCACCTTGATCTTTATGCAAAAATACACATATAAGTGAATAAACTGAGAAACTACTCCAAACTACAAAAATGGAGTGAAATAAAAGCATTGGAAAGCTGTCAGTATTCTGTTTGCCATTCTAAGAACTGGATGACGACATCGGATGCAAAAAAGATCTGGCCTTGTACTGCTCAGATTATCTCATGCAGGGAAGTTTCTTTGATGCTTAGAGGAAAAGCTTAAGAAATATCAAGTTGTCTCTTTGTTCTCATAAGAAATGGAAGGGTCAAGGTGAGGAGTGAAGCAATTGCAAATGTAGCACAAGTCCTGAGAAAAGTTTAAGATAGATGTGGTTTACTTCAAACAGCTCTCTTGGGCAAGCAGGTGGGCCAGGTACAGTCTCCTCAGAGCCAGTGGCTTTAGGGAGAGCTGGATGAGACTGTGCTCTGATTGCAAAGGCATCGGATGCTCCTGTCCTGCTCAGGGATAGGGAGGGAGAGAAGCTTTGGAGCACATGGAACAATTCATTACCCATTTGACAAAAGCCTGGAAGGTACTCTGGTTCCTCTGTGCAGTGATACATTTTTGTTTCGTAGGGACTATGTGGAACCTTCTCTTTCAATAAGTTGCAGTGTCACTGTGTTTCAGGGTGAGCTGCTGTCTGTGGCTTGTGACATAGTCAGACCTGTGTGCTGGGATGAAAGAGTGGGCAGAGCTGGTGTTCCCATCACTGGAGCTGAGTGACTGTATCTCTCTGTGGTTTGACAAGGTGCCACCGTGTATTTAAGGAACAATTGGTAGATCTTAGATCAAGAAACCATCTTCTGTCCTTGTAGTCTCTTGTGGAGGAGTTTTGGGTTTCTCCATTTAGGGATCAATTAATTATGAGTTTTAATTTATTCTGAAAACATCAGGCCTGCTACAACTCAGAACTAAGTGAGTGTATTTAGGTCCAAGTTTAGGACTAAGGAACCTATGGAAGCTCTCTTTGCTGTGCTGCTAGACCATGTCCCTCTGCTTGCTACAACTTTCTGCTTTTTTCCTCTACCATTGGTGTTCATTTTTCATTTATAATCTATTTTCTACTCTCCTGTGATTAGGTTCCTGCATATGACTTTATAAAATTCTCTACACTGTCTTTTTCAATTTCATTGTCCCACCTTTCACATCTTAAATTTGCATTCCTTTTATTTACTTCATTAGTCATTTTTCATTCATTTATTCAGTTTCCAACTGTTTTTACCGCTACTCTCTACCTTTTGATTGCAAAGAAAAATGTTAAATATTGTCTCACTCCATCACTCTGTCTCCCTCATCTCCTGCAGCCTTTCAATGTTACCAGACTGTCTGTTTATGTGAGCAACTCATTTTCTCATCCTTTTCCTTATATCTTTGCAGAATGTAATTTGACACTTAAGTGAATTCATTTTTATTTCCAGGACTGTGGGACTTCTGTGACTCACTATTTCTTCTCCATTCTCTTTCCACCTTCATCATGCTCCTCTAACATCATTTTTTCTTTAAACTTTTACTTTTTTTTTTTTTTCCTCAACAAGTCAAGAAGCAAGAACAGGAATGCTTTTGCCTAGCTCTACAACTCTTACACTATGAGAAATTTGAGCAAGCAAACTTAGTGAATATAGAAGCACCAAAATTCACTTCCTCCCTCCCTTCCTAAATTAAAGAGAATCCCTACTAATGGTGGGGAAAGGAGAGAGGGTACATGTATAATTTAAATATGCAGAAGTAGAAAAAACAGGTGTGTCAGTGCAAATAAGAGCAGTTCTTTACCAGTATTTCAGAAGTTTCTTGGACTAAATACTAGACAACATTTGACCATAGAAAACAAATGTTTCTGCCCTGTTTCAGCAGAAAGCTGCTGGGGGAAGTTTCTGGCTGTAAGCACTTTATAGCCTTGTGCCTGACAAGGTTTGTTTGGTCACCTAGCTATAAACAAAAACCTGTAGCATTTAATGACAATGTAATCATGCTGTTAATCTGCTGTTGCCACTCAAACACAAATCCTGTGGGCTGTTACAAACCAATATCTGTCAGAAAGGAAACAATTTGCTCTTAAATCTGAGACTGACCACTGAAGTCTTCCCTTGCAGATTTCCTTCTTAAAACTATTTGATATGGAAATCTAAAAGATTTCTTCAACTTCCTGAATAAGTGTGAGATCTTTGGTGAAGAAAATATGTGCTAAGGCTGTGTGTTCTGAGGGGCTGCTTGATGAACTGGAATACAATATTTCTTACCATTTCTGCCTGTGTTGTTATACCCAGTAATTACTGACTGACCCTTTATGCTCAATTTCTGTAAGTCACTGGCTTGTTCTTACAAAAGAATGTGATGCATTGATGTAGTGAGAATGTGGTGTATTGATGCAGTGATAACTGACAGTGTGCAACACCTGCAAAAGCTTGGTGCTGGTGAAGACTGGGGATTTCAAATCTCTAATAAAAATTAGGAACTGTGCTTCGAGGCTGTATTGATTGGTGTTTGGGTTTTGTTTTTTTTTTTTTCCCTGAAAGGACGCACCAACCACTGGTCTGCGATCATTGGCAGTTCTCACTCGAAGAACTACATCCTTTGGGAGTATGGAGGATATGCCAGTGAAGGTGTCAAACAAGTCGCAGAGTTGGGGTCTCCAGTAAAGATGGAAGAAGAGATTCGACAGCAAGTAAGTGTATTTTAGTGCATACTTAAAAAAAAAAAAAAAAAAAAAAACCAACAAAAAAAACACCAAACCCGAAACTAAACATCCTTCCTTGGCCTGTAAATGATTTGTTGTTGACAATGTCTGAGTGTAATTTTGCTGACTAATCCTCAGTTAAGCGGATAAGCAGATCTGCCTGTCTTTCTAGACTCATTCTTGCTCTGGCAAGAGTTTTTGTCCATGAAAGGACAAGCAAGTCACAGCATTCTGAACTTAGAAAATCTATATGCCCTAAATATCTGTGTGCATAAATCACAGGTAGAAAAGTAAACCTCATGTTTCCTGGAGTAACTGTGAAGACACAGATTTTGTTAAAGACAAACCTCAAAGACAGAAGAAATAGCCCTTATTCCTTTTTGAAGTGGTGGGTTTTAGTTTATAGTGTATTGTAGTATTTTTATTTTCTGGTAAGCACGTTATTGGCGGTTTTCTGCAGATTCATTCAAGTGAGAAATGTTCTAACAAGAGACTGAGATGATTTTTTTGGTGAGCAGGAAGGCTTCACACAATGCCCTAATGATATCTGATGAATTAGGATTATGGTTTAAGGGCAAAAGAGCCTTCAGAGTGTATCATTTTATAGGGGATTGGTTCAGCATAGCAGAAACCAAACTTTTGATAGTTTACAGATGATTTTCATTTTTATACATCAAATAACAAGCAAATAAAATATAGCAGGACACGATGATGGCTGTTGTTAGGATGTCTTCCTTCCTCACTAGAAACTGAGCTTAGTTATTGGACAGAAAGAATATAAATATTATTCCATATAACACACAGTTATACTCACAGTGTCACGTTGATGTATGTGCTCGTTCTTTTTATGAGGTACAAATTATTAATGAAAAAAAGCAAAATAAATATTGTGGAAATGGAAAACAGTACTTCACACTTCAGTAATGAACAAAAATATGTCTTAAAATAATGAATGATTATTTACTATTTAGATGCACTCTGCAGAATGTTTCATGTTTTACTTCCTGATCAATCACTTCATTTTGTGTTATACAAGTATGTGAATATATACATATAAATACATATAAATATAATAGTATATAATATATAAAAATATATATGCTGTTTCCCTATTAATCATTATTTATGCATCACAAACACACTTTCCTTAATAATCTGCTTTCCAAAGAAAATAATATATTCCTTCCTTTTGAACACAAGTTAGAAACCCTCTCTACCTACAGTCGTTTTTGCTTCATTTGTTTGGATCTTTCATATATTTGATACTTCTGAGAGTGAAGTCAGCAAAACTAAAAGCAGTGTTTAAAATTATATTGTTGGTTAATCATTCTCCTTCTCGGTAAAGAGACAGCATTTTGAGAGCTCCAAGGTAACACTTAGCTCATATGCAGAGTTACACAGAGAGATAAAAAAAAAAAGATTCAATTATATTTATATAAACAGTGTAAAACAACCTCAGACTGTTTTGCCCATGAGAAAACTTGTATATCAAAAGGCTTTATGCACTAAATTTCGTTCCCACTTCTGTGATGCTTAAGTTTATATAATCATGGTAGAAGAACAGCTGGTGTGTTGGACATGAAACTCCCAAGGCCAAGAAAAATAAAATAAAACCAGCTTATAACTTAATCTATAAAAGGGATACGAAAGGAATATGAACAGGAAAAAACAATTTCAATGTGGAGGGAAATGTGATGATTGATATTATTCAACCCATAATAAGCCTCGGTGCACCTGGAAAGAGAAAGTAGGCCTTGTTCCTTTGCACTTTTACGGGGAAGTAGCTGCATTTTATCCCAGCAATGTGATACAAACCCAGATGGTTTGAAATTACAGCAGAGTATTCCATATCCCATATGTAACCTATCATTTTTGCTGCTTACTTGGGAAATCAAGATTTTCTCATAGTAGGCCTATACAAAATAAAGAAAATCAGACAGTTACTGTCTTTGTACTTAGTTAATTTCTTCTCTCTCTGCTTTCCAAATCTGGGTGCCTTATCACCATGTGCCATGTATTTGTAAAAAGAGGATGTATTTATACACCGGATTCAAATCAGAGGCGATTGTGACTTTTAAAGTACATCAAATAGATAACTGGCTACAGTTATCTGAAATCAGTCATGAAATTAATGAACCTCTCAGTTAATTTCAGCATCAGGATGTCTGATTGCATCAATCCTGCAATAATTCCCCAGATTCTCCTCACTCAGACTGTCCAAGCAATGAACCAATGTTATAACTGGATATTACCTACAACAGTGCATTTTCATTGAGTTTATCTGACTTTTTAACATGTGCTTAAGCTGCCCTAATATTTTTGAGAGCTTTTGAAGTAAAATTATTGCAACCAAGGCAGCAGAGCTAGTAATGCCAGGAACTAATTTACTGACATTTAAGTCAGGCTGCTTTTTTTTTTATTTTCTTAATTACAGTTTGTGCCTTGCAATATCCTTACCCACCTTAAAATTTGACGGCATTATTTCCTTCCCCACATGTCCCAGTTTACCTCAGGATCTATTTGCCTCTTTTCCATTTCTTCTTCTACCTTTCTTTCCCCTATCTCTTGTCCTCCCAGCCTTTTGTTGTGGGTTGATGGGAGGATGCAACTCATTAAGATCACGGTCCAAACAGCTTTGATGTTTCTGAAAACACAAGAAAAGCAATGTCTGTGCTTTATTCTGATGACTGGACTCAGAGCTCTGTGCAGCATTTTCACAGTGGGTAATGCCCTTCTTACAGGGCCAGACTTGGATTTGGGAATCTGCTGTGTGTCTGCTGTGTTTTATAGGCAGTTTCTAAGGTGAATACATAGACACATGTAACCAGCATCTGTGTCACTGACATTATCCAAGGTTTTATTGAAGAGAAAAAAAATCTGCCTAGTGATTTTTGTGATTTATTACCAAAATAATGCTGTGTATGAAACAAAACAACAGCAAAAAAGGTCTTTTCTTAAAGGAGTTTTGTTAAGAAGTGTCCTAACAGTTATGTCATTAACTTAAGATTTTCAAGCATGAAAATTTCTGCTCCCCATATGACAGATTGCTGCATCATCATCAGCTTTTCTTCCTGACTAGGCACCTTTGACTGCTCTGATTTGTGTTGTTACTGTAAAGAGCCTGCGTGGGATTTTTGCATGGATGACCCTGGGTACTGTAAACTTGCTTTGTAGTTTGTTTATCTGGGAGAACTTAAAGGAACTAATCAGCCTTTTTGTTAAACTCTTCCTGGCAGCCTGAAAGGAAAGCCACAGCACATAAGAGTTTTACTAAAACAATCTGTCAAGTGGTTGATGTGTACAATAGGATAATTCATGCGTTACACTTCAGGGGCTATAAATGAGCAAACAAAGGATGGAAAAGGAATTATGTGAGGAAAAGAATGTGCACTGACCTCGCATAACTCTGACATATATTCACACTTTCACCTTGTATTTAGAAAGTCTGACATCTCCAGAACCTGTTATTTGATGAACTTCCCTGTCAGAAACAAAGACGGAATCTGAAAGGAAAATCAAATTGTGACTGCTGTGTTTAAACAAATGAACAAACAAATGCAGTTAAAACATGATTCAGAAGGAATAAAGTGTAATGCTAGATGTCATATCCCATGCAGATAAATCAAGATAAAAATAGGGACATTGATTTAAATATCTCGCACCTTAAAATACCTCATTTGGGTTTTCCTAATTATTTTAGAATAATACTTATTTTAGAATAAATATTAAGTCATTTTGCCACCATTTTTTTTTAAACCAGGGTAAGTAGTATTCTGTGCCTTGCTACCTTCTCCAGGAAGTTCAATTTGTACTGTCTGCTTGTTCCCTATGGACACATAGGTGACATTCTTTCGGGTTTGGTTTAATGCTCTCTGAAATGTCAGTAAGTGGGATGACTTTTTAGATTGTCTTTAGCGGCCTGAGATGAAAGCTGACTGTGCCTCCAGACCTTTCAGAAGGGCAAGTTCTGCTTTCCAGGAAGATACTTGTAAAGTTTTTGACACAGGATAATTTAAGTTATGTGTATGAATTGAAGATGAAACCTGAAACATAAAAAAAGTCTATAGAACAAAATGTATAATTGCTATGATTCCATCCAAATATGATTCCATCCAGGCATTTATCTTTACAAAATAATTCTGGTATGGATTTTTTTGAATATATCCACATAATTTAAAAAAAAAAAAAAAAACCGAGTAAAAATTACAGTAAATTCTTTGCTAGATTGATCCTGATTGATTGATTTTATTTTTTTTTAATGGAGAAATGTAATTTCAGTATTTCAGTTAAATAGTTACTGTT
>JAWWLV010000179.1:6084206-6119058 GCA_035041135.1 Platyrinchus mystaceus
TTGATCCTGATTGATTGATTTTATTTTTTTTTAATGGAGAAATGTAATTTCAGTATTTCAGTTAAATAGTTACTGTTTTATTACTTGCACAGGCTTGAAAGGTCAAAAGACCTTTCCCAAATCTTCGTTCACAAGGACTGGCCACATTAAAAAAAACCTGTTTGGTAACACAGTGCTATGTTCTTCCACAGAGGAATGGGGTCATTACAGTTTCCTGATAGTAAATCACCTGAATTACAAAGAGGAACCTGCAGTATATTGGTCACTTTTTGTTATAGTGCTGGGCAAATTATCATGTTTACTGAAACAAGCTCAAAATTTTGCTTTTTGAATCACCTGTTATTGTGTGCTTAGAGAAGTTAAAGTTAGCCAGCCAACCAGGGAGGTTCAACCCAGTTGCACTTGTGCTTGGCAGAACAGCTGAAAATTCTCCCTGAACTCTTAAGCCTCAGAGACCAAGTCACCCCTAACAAAGGCTGACAATAAGGCTGCTTTGCACTTGAAAGCTGCAATTCCTGTCGAATTAGTTTAGTCTGTGTTTGTTTAAAGTAGCTAAAAATTTAGTGGCAACATCTTGGCTTGGCTTTCACTGCAGGAGGAGATATAAAACATGTACAGGATTTTAGGTTATTTTGCCATGTGTTACTATTGGTATTTCTGCCTCTATTTTCACTCATGGAAATCACAAATTGGCCAACTGGGATGTTTATCTTTGCTTAACCAAACCTTCAGGGAGTGGCATCAAAATATCCCTTTTCTCCCCAATCTCTAGGGAGGGCGTTTTTGTTCCCTTCTGGATTTCAGAGGCACCTTGTTGAATGACAGGAAATATTATTGTGGCCATAAAATCTAATGTAGAAAGCATCATTGCTGTTCTTCCAAACAGTCCAAGAGCCCTTTGGGATTCTGTGCAAAGCCCATAGAAATTTTCAGTAGTTCTGGACTTGGTCTAACAGTGAAGTAGCAGAACACTCTCCCAGCATGATTTCCTACTTAATTACAGCCTGACAGCATGGTTTTAATGTGGTATTTATCCTAATTCTGGACAGATCAAGCTGCTCGATGGTAAATTGGTATCTAGACTCCTGTTTGCTCAGTTAGACTCCTCTGCACTCTCTGCATACCCCTCTGCTGTGAATTATGGTACTTTTTATGCTTTTTGAAAATGTTAAGTGGTACATTTTTCATCCTTTCCTTTTGGAAGGTATACCTTATATTATACTTTTAAATCTCTGGCATTTTGGTAATTAGAAGGTTTGAAATCCCTTTTTACTGCACTAAATTTCATGAAGTGTTTCTGCCAAAAAGAAATCGCTGTCTACTTATGTCATAAAGAGAAACTTTATGTGGCAGTAAATATACAACAGGGTTCAGAACACTTCTTCTAGGGGGGCTTCCATCTTTTGTATAAATTTATGTTGGAAACTGTAATTAGGATGTTCAGTTTGTGTGGCTTTCTTTAAAAAGCAAACGAAAATTGTTCATCCTAATTCCATTCTTTTTTACTATTTGATGATAATAAATATATGCTTCTCTGATAAGAAACTGATGTCACATCCTGTGCCACTTTGCTCTTTGTGGCCACGTGATTAATTGCTGTGACCATACCAATGTAGACCAAACTATGACATTCACTTTGAAAAGACTCATGTTTAAAAGGTGCCTTTTTGTTCCCTGACAACTGTTGAAATGCAATTAAAAATTTTAAATAATAATATTTAGTTTTCTTTTATATCTTGATTATATGTCATTTTAAAAGGAAAGCCAGAAAGAGAAAATCAACTTTTTCAAGAGATAGCAGTAAGTAAATTGGATTCCTACAAATCCCTTTCCTTCTGAAGAAAGTGTGGAAACCTCCAAATTTCAATTTCTTTGCAGAGTTTTCCTTCCATAGGCTTATATAAAACAATACAGTCACTCTGTCAGAAAACTAATATTTGATTTCAAAAGCTACTCTAGTCTCTAGTTGGAATTTTATTGCAGAAGTTTTGATTGTTTATGCAACTGTTAAGCAATCATGTTTTAGCTTTAAAAGTAACTAAACATGGGAAGTTCACTTTGAGATACAAAAAGGTAAGAAACATTCAGCTATGGAGGTGAAGCAAAGGCATGTCTTTTTTAATAAAAAATTCACTTCCATTTCAGTCAGAGAAACTATTGTTTTATTGAATGAAATAACCCTGTAAATACTGGAAAATACGTATCATTTGTACTGACCCTGAATAGTACAAAACATCTCTGGTTAGTCTAAAAGCCACTGAAGTTAAAGATTCTTTCAAAAAATTAAGCTCTGATGAATTGTTATTAGGTGGTGTACTATTTTCTGGGCCAAAAATGAAAGATTCAAGACCCTTTTAGTAGTTCACTCAGTCAACAAAAATGAAAAGAAAAATTTTTGCTTATTTGAGTACTCTGAAAATATCATTGTGCTATGGATAACAATTAGTAATTTAGGTTGGATATCAGAAAGAAATTTTCTACAGAGAGAGTGATCAGCCATTGGAATGGGGTGTCCAGGGAGGTGGTGGATTCTCTGTCCCTGGAGGTGTTTAAGATGAGACTGGATGTGGCATCAGTGCCATGGTCTGGTAACCATGGCAGTGTTGGATCAAAGGTTGGACTTGATGATTTCAGAGGTCTTTTCCAACCCGGCTGATTCTATGGTTGGAGGAGGGTCCTTATGCCACAGTTGCTCCATGGTTCTTCTGTTTGGAGGATTGTGAGAGCTGGCAGATATTGAGCACATTTTGTGCAAAACATAGAATTATTATTCTATTATTATGGTAATCTCCCTGGTTTGGAACACCAGACAAAATAGAATTTTTAAATTTTGTTTAGCCTTTGGTCAAAACCTAAGCTAAATAGTGGCTTGGTTAACAGTGCTTTTTCAAGTTTTGTCAAGTTGTTCTTTGCCAAATTTAGTAACAAGATCAGGGAAATGCTGTAAATGTGCTGGAAACTCACACTGTTTGGAGAGCAGAGCTGTAAATCTGATTACCAGTGCTCGTTTAGTTTTGTGGGACATCTTTAATCCACCTAGGCTGGGTGTCCTATTGTCATAGGGAAGTGATGGTCCTTTCTGCTGCTATAGGTCTGTGAAGATCACACACAATTTTTGCCCTTGTGACCTAGAAACTGTTAAACCACTGTAGTTTTGTCCTGTGGTGGATGGGTATTTTCCTTGCAAGAAGCAGCCTTGGCAATTTAACGTGCCTGGCACAGTCATTCCCTAAAGATGAGAGGCCTGTGCTATTGTTGGGTCAAAAATTCTGTCTCAGTGTACTGGGGGGTGTGTTGTGTTGCATTGCAGGGCATTTCTTCAGCTACTTACAATTAGAGGATGCTTTTGGAAATTCTCAGCACTGAACAGGCTCCTGCTAGGACATTGTTTTCTTACAAAATAACCTTGACATTGACTCCTGCACACCCTATTTGATAACCAGTAAGACATCTCGATTTTAAAACTCCAGGTTGTGAGCTCTCATCTTAATGAATTCCAGAGGTTTCACACCTTTAACTTTTATGGGATTCTTTGAGGTTTTGATGTCTGAATAATTACCCGGTAATTGATAGGAAATACTTTGCATAACCAAACAATGAGTTATGGTGTTAACTGTTAACTCAACATTTAATTTCTCTTTCATTTACCTCAATTTGCCTCGCTGCTTATTTTCTCCTAATCACGACAGACCCTACATTTTTATTATGAACCAGGAAGAAATACATCTTTTCAGCAAAATCCAATAATCACATTCTCTTTCAGTAAAAAAAATCTTCAAACATTCTTTTTGCAGAAGACAGACCCTTCAAGAAAACAAAAAAGTGTTTTTTGACATAAAAAAGTGTCTTCTCAGTGAACTTTGATGCTAAGTCTTGTAGAAATGGGACTTACCAAAGTTCCTACCCATTTTTTAATATCTGTGATAGCTGAGAGGCCCATCAAAGCTTATGAAGATTTTCTCTGCCTCTTTGATAGCTGCCTGGATTGCAGTAAAGCTATGCTAGAGGAGGGTAACAGTTGCTTCTGATAGATCCATTCATTTGGAGGGAATGCAATCATTTTAGCTCTCCAGTACACAGATAAAAAAGTAACAAGAAATGTCATCTGTTTGAGACAATATGATTGGATTGCTAGACATTATTTGCTAATTTTAGTATTTTAAAATATCTTGCTTCTTCATGTCCTGCAGTTAGATTTTATCATACTGTTCCGCTGTCACAGAATTATTACCATCTTGTAGCAGATTCATCCAGTGGAAAGATGTGATGAAATGAGTTTCAATTTAACTTCTTTCAGTCTACCACTGTAGTATTTTTAAAATGTGAGCATCTGAGATGCAGTGATTCTTCTTGTGCTGCTCATGATGAAGGACAAACTCCATCTGATAGCAGAAGTTCAGCACTCCTAACGCCAGACTTCGACCAGAGAAATCCGTCCTATTACTTGCAACTGTTCTGGTTCAGAAGGGCAACTCTAAATCCTAACAAGCTGCAGCAGATGCATTTGAGGAGTGACTCTGAGGCTCTCATGAACTGTCTTGCAGCAGCACAAGCAGAATGGTAAGTAACAGAAACTGTAGAAGAGGCAACTCCAATAATGCTGTATTGTTTGACAGGCAGGCATAGAAGAGGTTTAAGATCCTTCTGTGGGAGGCACTGCCTAAACTCCTGTTGCCTTTAGCAAAGTCTGCTTTTTCAGGGTCAGATTACTACTAAAAATTAGAGGAAAGGATTCAGAGACTCTTTCCTAATTTACAGTGGCTTAACCTGTGATTGAAATGCAGTGAATGAATAGCCAGTGGCACTGAGCTGCCTACTAAGGAGGTGCTGCAAAGGCTAAACAAGGGCCTGAACTCTCATTACCAGCATTTGTCAGGAACCACAGGATCTTCCCTTGTTTTTCTCTCTTGTTGCATTGTAAATATTGTTCAAAGAAAACAGCATGAAATAATATCTGAAGCTAAAGCGTCCTACTAGCTCATTTGGCTTGCAAATGCTTAATTATTCACACAACACGGAAACATAAACTAAGGAAAAAACCTACAATGCCAAGTTCATCATTCTGGCATTAACTTTTGGAGGGGGGGTGTTTAGGATTCTCAGTTCAGAACTCTGTTCCTCTGTTTGTATCAAATGCTTATTTACACCTAAAATTCAGCAGAACATTTCAAAAAAACCCAGGTACAAATATCATACATATTTCCAAAGTCAAACATGGATGCAAATATATGACTGTTACTTGACCTGTGTCCTTTTCTAAGACAGCTCCTTTCAGTTAAATATCTAAATCACACATACTGATTTCAAAATCTATTTGATGTGCAGTGAAAAGGCATGTTCATGTTTATGTTACATATGTAATAATGTGTAATGAATCAAATGGTCCAAGACACTGAATAGGGAGGGTATTCATAAGTCTTTATTTAAAGTTTTAGCTTTGTTTTCTTATATTGTTTTTCTAGTCTGAATCCAAAAGAACTCTAATGTGTTGTAGTTTCTTTATTTAAGGAATACTTATTTTTAGAAGGGGGGAAGATTTAGTCTTGTTGACTGGTCTTTAGCTCAGGAAAGAGGGACATTCTTGCAGACTGTAGTTCACTTTGAAGTTCACAAGCCAAACATTGATGTAAATAACATATGCATGAACTCAGGAACTGTAATATGTGCTGCAGCCTGAAACAGAACCAAGAGTTAACACAGGGCTTGGATGAAAATGTCTGTTATTGTAGTTAATTGCTGGTTACAAACTCTAGATTCCTTTTAAGATGATGTTTCTGGATTCCCCATCAGTCATCTCTCTCCTTTTAATATGGCTCAACTTCAAACTGAGAGTAGGTTTCAATCAGATATTAGGAAGAAATTCTTTATTGTAAGAGTGGTGAAGCTCTGAAACAGGTTGCCCAGAGAAGCTGTGACTCTCCCATCCCTGGAAATATTCAAAGCCAGGTTGAAAGGGGGTTGGAGCAACCTGTTCCAGTGAAAGGTTTCCCTTCCCAGGGCAGGGGGGTTGGAACTATATGATCTTTAGGGTCTGTTCTAACCAAAGCCATCAAGAATCCAGAGTTCCCTGTCCTGAGAGTTACTGAATAGAGGCATCTTTCACTGAATTATGTAGTATCAATGCTCATTAGATTCAGTTGAAAGGCTCCTCATCACTTTAACAGGACTTTAACAGTTCTTCACATCTTCCCAGCAGGTCCTCAGTTGGCTGCAGGCTCAGTGATTTCACCCAGCCAGTTCCATAAACTTTCTTCTTGGAGCTCCTGTGGGGCTTTGGGGCATACAGATCTTTTAGGCTGTGTCATTTCATGTCACCTGACAGGACAGAAGTCTAAATCAAAATTATTTATACGGCAAAAACCTTCCTATGTAAAATCCAGACCTTCACTTCAGGGTGAAATTCCAGGGGAGACAAGTTTCCACTTCTATATGGGCTAGATAGTGTGTTTGTAGTTGAGCAGAAGAGAGTTTATTTTTATGTCTTCCTTATCTTGTTCCTTTGACCAAAAAAAAAAAAATTACTGTCTATTTGGTTTGTGGAATCACATTTATATTTTTGCAATACTTTAAGGAGAAATTCCACTCCATCTCAGCACTTCTGCAGCAATGTTAAGGAAAACTGAAAAAAAAACAAGGGGAAAGCCTACTGTGTTCCATAGATCCATAGTTGTTTTAAATGCTTCCCTTTCCAAAAGTTAATTATGTGATTGCTGCATTACTTAAGAGCTGAGAAGAACATATCTATAATGAGCAGAATCTGAATAGATTTTTAATGCATCTTTTTTAGCTCTCCCTGTGGCTAGGAGTGCTTATTGAGATGTTCATTTACAATAGATTACTGCTACTTTTTTTAAGTACTTTCCCACTCTCCATAATTGATGTATTAGTATATCCCCTAAGCATATTTTCTTGCTCATCTTTACTGCATTAAGATTAAACAGAATGGTCATTAGATCATAAAGAAGTAAAATATTCACTCTGCTACTTACTGCAAAAAAGCTGCTATTATCTGTCAAATATAAAGATTAACTTTACCTTCAGGTACATTTTTAATGATCTTTTAAATATAGCCCTGAACCACCGTAACACATAGTAATAGATGAAGAACTTTCTTCATCAGGGGGAAGTATATCACAATTAGGTGTCAGGCCCAGAATTTTTTGCTCAGCCCATGTTCTTAGCTGTGAAAGATCTTTATCCATGGTTATCTGATTTCGTGACACAGTTGCAATGCAGGTTGAAATTAGGGAGACAATTTGTGCTTTATTACTTGCTGTAGACTTTTTAATAGGTTTTAATTAAAATGTCAAAGATCATAGTCTATATCTATTTTTTTGTTCAAGTAACAGTGGAGAATAAGAGTTTGTAATGATATGAAATAACCCAATTTTCAGTGTGCAAGCATTTAATAAAGCATTTGCAAAGAGGTGTTCAATCATGAAACAAACCCAATATTTTATGCTTAGAAATTCAGTCTTTCAGAACAGTGTGTTTCCCTCATTCACTGTAGTCCCTCATTACTTTTCTCCACTGCTCTTTTCTTCTGAGGGAGAAAAAGAGAATGTTTCAAATGGTTAAAGTAATTTTCCAAGGACAGAGGGAAGACAGAAGACACTTCTATTTTATGATTGAATACTATTAGTTATCAAATATATGAAATATATGTAGCAGCATAACTACAAAGCTGTTCTTGAAAGTAAGGGTCTTGTTTACTATCCACCGAACTAGATAAACTTTGCAAGAGAAATGTAGTATTAATGAGTGAATAATTATTATAAGGAGAAATTTCTGTCAGATTTATTTTATTGATTAGCTCTTTATTAATGCTGTCACGGCTCCAAAGTTACAGTGTTCACAGACATTCAGAGAAGTATCAATATTCACTAGTTTTGATTTTTACTGAGTGTGGGATCTGTCCATCAGTGCTTGGTTCTGGGCCAATTTTTTGCCTGCTCTGAGATTAGTGAAAAAATTTACAATTTGATATAATTCAAGATTGTAATGAAAACCTTTGGGATGTGCTAGATAATGTTTATTGTATTAGCTTTTTAAATGATGGTGTTAGTGTCTGCAACACTTAAAGGGAAAAGTCCTCTTCCTGGGAAGTCTGGTGTGCTATAATGGCATTTGTGATTCCATTTAGTTGCATCCTGGATCCTGTCTTGGGTGTGGTGATCACAAAATGATTTTTGATTCTCAGAGAAGGAGGGGTGTTAGCAGAACTACTACCTTGGACTGGTGAAGGACAAACCTTGGCCTGTTTAGGAGGCTGGTTGAAAGAGTCCCTTGGGAGGCATTCCTAAAAGGCAGAGGAGTCCAGGAACACTGGACGTTCCTCAAGAAGGAAATTTAAAAAGGCTCAGGAACAGGCTGTCCCCTGTGCTGAAAGACAAGCCAGAGAGGAAGACCAGTGTGGCTGAACAGAGAGCTTTGGCTGGAACTCAGGGGAAAAAGGAGAGTTTAGGACCTTTGAAATAAGGGGCAGGCAACTTGGGAGGGCTACATGGATGTTGTGAGGTTATGCAGAGGGAACTCAGCCTTTAAAATAACAATTCTTTGCCATCAACGCAATCACTTACCTTCAGCAGTGCTTTAGTTTTGCCAGCTGCCTTCCTGAGTGCTCCCAGATCTCCAGGGCCAGCTCAGCTACCCACAGTAGAGTTCAGTTCAGGTGCTGATCTGATCTCAGCACAGCTGCCTTCTCCTAGGCTGAGGAGGAAGGTGCTTGACTGGGTGTTTTGACACCTCTCTCTGAAGTTTGGTCTGCCTTGTCATCTGAGTGGAAACACAGCCCCTGTGATGATCATGGCAGATGTTGTTTCTTCTTTTTATCAGTTTTCCTTGGGTGAAAACACATCCCTCACTCATTATGTAAAACAGATAATTAGGTGATTACTTGTGCTCCATTTAGCAACATGATTGGATATGTGCCACTCCTGTCAGTGTTATAGAATAATCTTCAGAAGAGGGCAGTTTGCTCAGAAGATGCTCTTCCACTGTCACCCCCACTACCATGGAGGACCTTCTCCCTCTCTGCTGGTCTCCTTGAAAGATCCTTGCCTGGATCTTTCTTTTTTATTGCGTAGGACAATTACATCTCCCTGACCCAAGCCTGTTACTATGCCCCTTTCCTCTCCTCCTAACCAAAGGCCCTGAGAGAGCTGCAGTAAGTGCCCTTGATCCCCTCAGTGGAGCTCCACTGGAGACGAGGGCTGGAACTGAATTCACAGTAAATAATCAAGATGATTTGATCCTTTGACACATATCTGTAAATGTTTTCTGCCAGCCTGTAAGCAGCACAACAACAGTACCATTTCTTATGTACTTGTTGTGCAAAGCAGAGGAAATGAGTTCCTTACGTGTTCAGACTTGCCTTTACTTTTCTCCTCACCTTTCCTTCTAATCTTTCTATAATTGCACAGAAAAACACTTCAGTAAACATATATCAACTTTTTCTAAAGTGGTTTTCCAGGCTTCTCTCACAGAGCACTCATGTTTCAACCTCTCCCAGGCTGTATGCCATTACTTGGTCAATTCTTTTGTACTTAACTGTAGGGATTTCCAGAGTTTATAGGGTATATATTCTTTTCTTTAAATAGCTGTTCAGATGAGGTGAAATAATTCAGTTGCAGGCCATTCACTCACCCATAATGCTACATGAGAAAACTTTTCACCCCCTTTTTCTTTCTGTGGAAGGGATGATAAACTAGCTTGTAAGCCATTTGTCAGTTTTTATTTTTGCCTTTATGTCTTTATAACATCTGTTCCAGGAAGAACCAGGCTTTGTTTCAATTCTAGTTTGTTTTGGCCAGTGCGTGCTGAAAAAAGATACTGTGAAGAATTGTTAAATTTACAGGTAAATTATATAAATTCCTCTATACTCATAATATGTTTTCACTGCCCAGATGGTAACTAAACCCTTTAACTTTTCCCATGTGCTGGTGACTTTAGAAAGAAAAAAAAATAGCAGTACAACCCCCCCCAGCGAATAGCAGTTAAATGAATGGGTTTTCACAACTGTGACATTGGTGTGTTATCTTTTTGATAAAGCAGGAAAAATATCATGCTCTTTACAGAAAACATTAGAGCTCTGTGGTCCTGTAAAGTTTAACTTTTTAGTAGCAGAGGAGTTTGGTCTTGTCCCCCTAATACAACACTGCTTTGTGCTTGAAGCACCTGAAGTCAGACTTCATCCTAAGACAAAAATTTCTGGAATAAGAGGGTTTGAGAGGAGCAATAGCCTGGGTATCTGAATTCTTATAGCTGAAGATCTTTTTGTTTTTCTAACCTTCTGGTGCTGGCATGGAATACCCTAAATTCCTGTGGATATTGTGAGACAGCAAAACTGATTGCTACCTGTTATTTTCCTCTTAGATGAGCTCAGTACTTTTCCATTTGACCTTGTGTAGACCCAAGTTGTAATAAAGGATTAAGAATAAAGAAATTAAAATATAGACAAATAAGGGGATATCCATTTTGGGATAAAGCCAGTGGCTTTGCACCTGACTGGGTCACCACTAGGCTTGACATATTGCTTTTTCCTTGGGATAGTCCCTTTTGTCCCCTGAAACTTATATCCCTTTTGGAAAAAACACAGGTTATTTGTACTGACTTTCTCATTGTGGTGTTAGGAGAATAAATTAAAATATATTCATTTAGGACATGTTAGTGAAGCATATCAAAATGCAAGGGGAAGGACTGAATTACAATTTTTTTATGCATCGTGCTTGACTGGTGACATAATTCCTCAATGTCAACATTAAGACAAGAATTCTTTTCCCAGAGTAATGTCCAGCAATATTTTCTGTTCACACAAGGTTCATCTAGTGGTTTCAGAGCATGTTAAAAATATTTAAGAAATTTCCCAACGCTCAGACTGGTTGGCTAAAGGGTTTTTATCAGTGAAGAGTGGTTAAGTGCCTTGCATATGTTATAAATCAGTGACAAAACCAGGAATTAACTTTTGGACCAATTTAAGGACATTTGTAAAGCTTTTCATGGTTGCTATGGAGAAATATTTCTTTATCTCCATCAATAAGTATTTTTATGTTGATGTCTCTCCATTGTGTGTTATCTCTAAGGCTGAATTGTGAAAGAGGAACATTGTGTTCCCGTTTAAAGCAAAAGCTAAGTCAAAGGGTCTTTTCTTTGGCCACTGCCTTTGAATAGTGTTTTTGACTGTACATGATTTTCAGGGTTGCTTGAAACTAAACTCTGATTATGAGGTGATGCTGAAAGGGCTATTTTCAAAATTTAGTTTGCACAAGAACTTGATGCTTAAGGGAGAATATTGGCTAGTTACATAGCATGGGTAATGTACAATATATTTTTTTACTATTCAAGAAAAGTGTGTTGAAGACTGTCTGAGGCAGAAAACTAATATTTGGAATTCCTTGGCTCTGGTCATGTTCTCCCATGACACTGGGCACTGCAGTCTGTCCTCTGATGCCTGTGACAGACAATCAGTCTGTGAATTGATTGTGATGTCAGGCAGGACAGGTATACGATGTGACACTTAATATTGTGTGTGATTTTGTAAAGTTCTTGTAAAACATTGTGAAGCGCTTTTGATTTTTCAAGAAAGGGTATGTTTGTGCTGATACTCTTAATGCCACCATGCAGGAGGCTGACAATGAGGGAGAGATGGATCATTTGAATGTTTCTAGGGCAAAAGGCAAACCATTTGGTCACCATTTGAGGAGAAATATGAGATTCTGTAGGAATGAATTAAAATCCTGTTAACAATTTTGCTCATCTGCAAGTGTGAATGAAAAGAATTTGACCAGTTCTTTATATGATGGCTAAGACTTGAAAATACTGCCTTAATTTCTCTCAGTTTGTGAGGCATGAGAAAATAAGATGTATTCCAGGCAGTGGGATAATTCTATTTTCTTCACAGTGTATGAGAAGAGAAAGGCTGCCATGTGTTGATGAGATCATCACTTTAATAGCAGCCATTTATCTCTGAATGCTCTCTGGAGGTAAACACAACAATCACCTTTAAAGTTAAAAGCATAATTCAGCCTGGTTGCTCTCTTAATCCTGTTCTTACTGAGGTGGATTGGTTCAACTGATCTATTTAAATGGTGATGAACTCAGAAGGCTATCTTTTTCAAGAATGCCTTTTATACTTGTTTTACCTTGATTTAGGATTCAATAGCAGATGAAAAAAATAAACCAAAAGCACACAAACCCCCATCTTTTTAAGCAAAAAGGCTGATTGGGCCAAGAGGAAATATACAGGGGAAAAAAAAGAGCATTCTTCTTTATGCTGCATTTGGGAAATGCAAAGCTGGCAAAAAGGGATTTTGCAAATGACAAAAAAATCGTAAGTTCTCATCTGGAATGCCACAGATCACTGCAGTCAGTTTGGATTCTAGAAATAGTGCTGCTTTATACACAGGGTAAACTGGTTGCTAAGGAATAGGCAGGTTGAGCATTTTCACATTACAGCACAGGTTAATACCTGTGGGAGAGTCTTATTAGAAGTTGAATTAAAATGAGTTCAGAGATAAAATTATTAGAAAAAGACTATATCCTCAAACTCAAGGGCAGAGTGGTCTTGCAAGGACTTAATCCTACAGTCTGCCTGATATAAGCACTGATCATGAACTTTTCTACGGCTGTTTTGGTTGCTGGAAGAAAGGGAACCTCCTGCTTTTGCATCCATAAGTTCCATTTTGCACTGGTGAGGGTGAGTGTTTCATACTCCAGCTCTTGTCTCCTATTCCAACAAGATTTTTTGCTTTCCTCTAGTGTAGCACCAAGGAACCCATCTTGTTTCTTTCTCTTCCAAGGAAAGAACAGAGCTGTTGTTCCCTTTCTTTTCGCTTTTCTGGGAATGCAGTTTATACAGAGCAGAATCTAAACCTGAGAATCACGGTGTGTTGCTGTGAGTTTTGTGGATGTGGGTGTTTGGGTGTTGATTAATACATACAATTTTATTGAGTCCACACAACAAACAAGGGTCATCTCAGTATTAAATTAAAGAGATCTCTCTTGAGATGTGTTTTTTAAAAAATATCTGGTTTAAGGGACAATTTTCCCCTCAAAGAAGACACTTTCAGTCACGTAGGATAATAATTGCTTGTCCAAAATTCAGATAAAGTTTCCAAGATGTCTATCAAAACATTCACCTGGTAGCAGTTTGGGTTTGCTTACATACATTTTCACAAATTTCACCTGTAAATTTTGCAAACAGGGCAAAGAATTCATCAGAAAATTTTCAATTAATTATTCATCAATTTGTATATTATTTCCATAATTATTTATTCCCTAATATCCTTCTGCTTAATAAGTGGCTCTAGAAGTTCAAACTGTTAAAGTTTTTTCCTCTGAAATAGAAATACTGTTTAAAAATAGAAAGTACATAATTGACTACTTATCATAGGCTTTTCCTTTAAGTTTTCACATTTACTTGACTTGAGTTACTGAGTTCAATAATGGTCAAGAAGCAAGTATAGAGATGAAGGAAAGGGATAGTTAACATTGAGGAGAAATGTATTGATTTAATTAAATTTCTGTCATATGCCCTAGAAAAAAATGTCAAATTAAAGCCAGTTATATTGGTTAGATATTTCAGATTTGACACAAATGAAGTCTTTATTAATTCCTTGATTCCTAATTGTTTTATTTGCATTATAGCACACCATAGCTCCTTGGGATGGTTCTGCTCTTGCTCCCACTGTGATTACTTAGGACTTGGCCACAGGAGAGAGAAATTCAAGCCTGTCTCATTAATTGCTCAGTTTCTTTTAATAGCCATATATTACCTGCAGGATTTATTTGATGACCACTGCTACTGCTCTTATCTTGTCCCCAGTGAATATATGAAGAACTGGGCACAGACAAAGTGCTTTGTTGAAAGGGCAATCTTTGGTGGAACAGAAACTTGCTCTGTTGCTTGATGTCTAATGCTACCTCTAAGAATTTGATTGTGCAGAGGAAAAGCCAAGACTCAGGCTGAAGGTCTTAGTTCTTGCCCTGCACAGCTCTAACTTCATTGTTGCTGTTCTTGTCTTTTTCTCCTTCTTGATTCCCTTCAAAGGACTCTCTGTTTACACCTTGTTGATTCAGTTTGGTGGGGGGTTTTTTTCCCCTTTCTTTTTCCTTAATTTTATTTTCCCATCTTCCTTGAGCACTCATGTTCCTCACTTTTCTCCTTCCTTCCTTTAGAATGTAATTATTTCCTGGAAAGTAAAAATTTAAAAGGATATAGTTGAATTGAGCTATTCCTGCCCTGCTGGAGTTATGCAAAGAGGGTGCTGTTCAGTTAGGAGAAGTTAGAAATGTGAGCATCCTGCAGTATTGTTTTTTCACCTCTTGACTTCAGCTCCACAAAGCCAATGTTGTTTCATAACTTCTCTCCGGTCTTTTCTGTGAAGAAAAAAAAATAAAATAAATAAAATAACAAAAAAAGAGGGGTTTAATGAATTTGAGCAAAATCTTAGACTTTTCCAGTTTTGTATGCAGGAAAATTCTTAGACTAACTCATCCTTGATTATTCATAAGATTTCATGTTGGTAAAATTGGTTGCTTTTTGTGGCTTTTTTTTCCCCTGGTAGTTTTGCAGTTGCATTGTACATTATAAGGTTCTCAAAGGAGCATCTGAAAATGTATCATCACTACCATGTGATGAAGTAACTTATAGAATTAATGATTTCCAACAAAACCACCCACTTTAAATTAATAACATAAATATTTTATTTTATTTTAAAAAAATTGAAATACAATGATTCAAACAGGTTTCTATTTTCTTCCTCAATCAATTCTTGGCTAAACTGACATTTTTATTGTGATGGGATGAGAAAATCTATTTTGTGCATTGAAATGACCAACAGAAGGGATATGAGTGGAAAATATCATGCCTGCCCTGTACAGCCAACACTGGGAATCCAAAGAGTTAATGTGGGATAGGAGAGGAGCCAAAACAATTTAGCTTCTAGAACAAAATTTCTGTTGAGGGAGATGAAGTCCCCCTGACAGCTGATGGAAGACAGTTAAGGAGGAGTGTGGTTCTGCTGAAGCAGCATACTGCTACAATCATGTCACATTAATGAAAAAGAAAATTACACTGGCAAACAGCATATTTCCCAGCTTTGCAGAAGGAACTCATTTTGAGTCTTGATAGGCAGGATTCCCCCAAGCAAATATCCTGAATCACAGATCAGCCTCCGTCTACAGCGTTGATGCTCTCAAATCAAAGCTAATAGAAAATCATTTCTCTCTTACCTTGGAAGCTGTTCTTCCCTTCGTTTTCCTATGCATACATTCTTTCCAAACCACAGTCTGAAACCCAGGGGAAAAAAGAATGAAAAGAGTCTCATAAATACGAGAGAAACTCAGCCAAATACTTTTGTTTTGTTTCAGGAAAGAAATAATTTCTAGAGGGGCAGACACAATTTTAGATTAAGATCTCTGAAAATGTCAATAGATTTTTGTTTCAATCTCCTGTGAGAGCATTTCAGACCTGATATCCTTGCCAATTTTAAGACAATAAAATCTGAAAAGAGCTATATGAATGGATTTATTTATTTATTTATTTATTTATTTATTTATTTATTTATTTGGCTATAAGAATGTTACAGTGCTTAGCTGTGAATGTTGAACGGTGAAATTTCCTGTACACGTTTTCTCCTCCGTCACCAGCTTTTTTTTTTTTTTTAGCTTTTGTGTTGACCTTGTTGAGTTATGCCACTCTTGCTGCCCATTATCAACCAAACAGGTGAGGCCAAGGCTGAGCCCTGCTTTCTCTGGGCATGCAAGGAAAACCTGTGCAGCAGTTCTGCAGATATATCCTTGTTTGACTGCTTCCTCACTGCGTGTACAGCTCAGATCACTGCAGGGCTCTAAGCGTGTGGAGCTGTAAGCACAACATGTCAGCCTGTTTTTAGACCTCTATCATCTCACATTACAGACAGAACAGTTTCTTATTTTTCCATGGAAATGTTATTAGGGCATATCTGCCTCCCTACCAGCACTGATTTTGACCCTCAGAACCTTTGGCTTCCTGTGAAATTAGACTTTTGTTTAAATGTTAATAACCTTTGAGTGGTTTAATGCCATTGGTACCAGGCTTTCAAATGCAAAGTTGTGTCAATAAGGTGGAAATAAATTTAATAGGCTTAATGGTGCCTGTGGAATAAAGCAGCTTGTCTGTGACCTTCTCATTAAGGTGTTTGCTGACAATGCAGACTTACTTTAATACTACTGTGTGAGGAATTACTTTATTTTAAAAGACTTCAGCAAATTTTCATGCCTTTATCCATCCCCATTCTGTCTGGCTGAGAGCCTGTCTACTTCAAATATCTTATCTTCCTCCTTGACAGTGATTTTCTAAAACATACATAAACCTGTGGCCCTAATTGCTGTTGAATATTTTTTCAAACATGTTTCCCAGGAAACAGTCTGAACCATAAGAATATTGTAACTGTGAAGTTTAGGTATTTCTGCTGTCTATACCTTCACTCTTTACTTTAGATTTTTGCTTTAGCCACCTTCTTTTTGAAAGAAATAGTATTTTGAATGTAAAAATAATGATCAGTTAGACTGAAGTTGAATCACCAGGTTTCTTCTGAGTCAGCTCCTGCATTATCTCTAAATGGAGCGTGCCTTGATGCAGCAATGGAAGCACATTGTGCTGAAGTGCAGTGTTTTGTATTATTAATATGCAGCACAGCTTTGATTTCATGCCTAAAATAGTTAAATAAGGCAGTGTGGTTGGTAGGTCTTCCAGTGCTTGGGGTGTGTCAGGATGTCATCCACTGTGGGGATGAATTTCAGGGGTGTGAGCATTTCAACACGTTGATGCCACAGTGATTTTCCAAGTGGGACCTATTGGTGTGTATATCGGCTTTCCTCACTGATTTTGGGTTTGGATGTTGGGAAATGCAGTTAATGCAATCATTTGCCAGAGACAATTGTCAAATTGGCTGAGAGTGAATAACTTCCTGGGAATTATATTTTTGTCATGCCACACTTCTTGCTGTTTTAACAGGTGATGGTAATTGTAGCAAGATTGAAATAATGTTTTAGGTAGACCTTAATATTTATTAATTTTCTCAAAAAGTGAAAAAAGTGTCAAATACAAGAAAAGCCTATCACAGCATAATAAACCTCTCGGTTACAGATAGCTCTTCCTGATTTATCAAAATCATTTTAAGTCCACTATAAGACAGTTTTTTTTAAAAAGTAGCTATAAGAATTTGTTACTTGATAGTACATGAAATTCGCATATTGTAACTTGAGCAGGAGTATGATCAGCATTATTCAGAAAATGCCTGTTGCCTTTTATTTTCTTCAAGAACTGCATCTTGTATTTCAAAAGGAGTTCTCAGGTTCTTTATATAATCAGATTTTTTCTGCTATTACAGCTAGAATTACTGTTATAATCTGTTTTTCTGTCACTGACCGTACATTTCAGGAAATCACAACACTTTAACACTGACTATAAGGTGAAATGTGAGTGCTCAGCATTGGAGTATGTCTCATTTTTAAAAATCATTTTTCTTTTATGAGTGTTTTTTACATGCAAGGGAAAAGTAAATATTTTAAAAGAAAGTATTTCAGTTAAATAATTTCTAATCAGATTCTTCTTATGTCTAACTTGATTTTTAATGGTAGTATGAAGTTCATACCCAGATAATTAGTAGGCAAGTCATAGGATTCCAAGTAAAATAAAAATATTTTGAATACAGGTGAGATAGCTTGGAAACAATGGAAATAAGTGTGGAAACTGTTGGCCACCAAATATGTAAACATAAATAGTGTGCAGTTCCCACACAATTTGAAAAATATATTTACATGTATAATGAAGTTGATTTTCCTTCAGAAATTGCACTTTTTAAGTTCTAAACTTAAAATATTTCTTCAGAGTAATTCACAGGGAAACAATCAAGTCATCAGTCATGGAATATCAGTGTGCCATGGCATTTAGGGATATGACACCTGTATTTTAATTCCTTTATTATCTTCAATCACTGTAGGCCTTTCTATCTGTTTTTATCTGATCATATGTAGTAGAAAAAAAATGTTAACGGTTTGGAATGGAGCTGCTTGGAATAAAGAGAATATTCAATATGATTATCAAATCCCTTAACTCTTTTTTCATCATTTAACTGTATTCCAAACCTATTCATTGTTTTGTATATTCCAGAACAAATTAGAGGTGTCCCTTGATCATACAGTTTTAATAGAATAATATACTTGTAGCCAGAACAAAAAAGGAAAAGGAAAAAATCAAACCCAATGAGACTCTCAACTTAAAAAATTCTGAGTCAGTTTTCTTTGATGATTAGTAAATATATTTCCCTGCCCAGATGCTGTGCTACAGAAAGTGCTGAGCATGAGTAAGTTTCTGTGAGAAAAACGCTATTTATTATTTCTGCCACTTAGAATTTGCAGAGCTTTGCTGTGATTTGAACAGAGTGAAATGCTCCCGTCACTGCTGGCTTTTGCTTCTGCAAAATCCCATCTCTTGGTACTGAATTAGCATCTGAGACTGAGGCTTCCAGCAGCTCACTGGAAGTGTTAAACTCCTCTCGATGTGGGATCAGATACGGTGTTAGGTAGGTCACCTTTCCTTCTTGTGCAGTTCAGACTGGGAACTTCCCAGTGGAGATTACCTGGCATTAAAGCAGGATTTATGCTGAGCCTGCCTCTGAAGAGCTGAAAAGTGTGACCATGAAGTTGCTTCATGTAGGCATGAGATTACAAGATCATTTTGAATACCATTTTACTTCTCTGTGTTACCAGGCTAAGGTGTGCCAATACCATGATGAAAACAGGGTCATGAAAGTCATTTTAAAATCAGTGTATAAGAACAGGTTAAAATGAAGTTTGGAAGAACTGTAATCTTCCTCTTTCTGTAATTGCTCATTTTTTGATTATATTTCCAATTATTGGGCTACAACTAAAAGAAGTGGATTTGAAAAAAAAAAAAAAGTATTAGATTTTGAGTAGAACCTTGAATGTTGTAACAGTTTTGATAAAAATGCAAGAGTTTTAACTGCACATAACCTTCCATCTGTCCAAACTTTACACCCTTCTTTACTCTCTAGTCTCTAAATCCAAGACTAATCCCTGCGTTCATCACAAAGTATTTTAGGATAAAATATGACTAGGAAGCAGCTTGCTCCTGCTGGCTCCAGTCTTATATATATCTTCAGTGCACTGTGGCCCCTCCCTTAAGCTGTTGAATTTTATATTCCCTGCAACATGTGTACCACTGTGTTCTGCATCTGTCAGCTACAGAAGCCAGGGCATGTGAACATAAACGAGATCCCAGCTACTCAAAGCACTTAAATGCTTGCTTTTCCTTGTCACATGTATTAATTCTTCTTTAGCATGGATCTTGAAACTGTGACATTGTAGTTAAGATATCTGAAAAGCATAGATATTCATTTTTAGATTGGTTTCCTAAGAAACTGAGGTTTTTGTGATAGTGCTGTTCGTCTGTCAGCTGTTGATCTGAAAACTACTGAGCAAACATGAACAAAAGGTAGAAACTGAAAATGAATTTGTATTAGAAGGCGGCAATTAGGGAAAATTGTCAGGAAGTTAGAGGGGAAAGATGCAGATGAATTATCTTCCTCTGAGAAGGGCAGAGAGACATGACACAGAGAGATGCTCCCTTTCAGGCTCCCTGCTTCATGCAGAGCAACTAAGCAAACTTCAAGCTGGCCTTCTTGCTCTAGTCATGCTCAGGCACTGCCCATGTTAATATTTCCTATCAGAAGAATGTACAACCCTTCCCTGAAGTGCCAATGAAAGATTTCCTGCTTTTCCACCTCACACTTCTAAGCGGAACTTGAGCAACAGGAGCATCTTCCACTGCTCTCGCTTTTCGGTACTGAGGAATGTAGAATCTCATGGTGAAGTTTGCTAAAATACTTGGCATGGCATTAACCCCGTCCTTGCTGCTCAGCATCCCTTGCCCTGGGCTGTGAAACTTGTGAGAATAGTTCAGTTTGAGAGAACCCTGTGGTAAGACTGTCTCTATTGTTGTATTCTGTGTGGGAGAGCGGTCAGAGGTTCGTCAGCTCAGGATGAATCCCCATCGTGGAACTGGTGGATTTGGTAAATTGGACTGAGCTAAAACAAACTCATCTCCCAGCTAAACTGGAGGGGTCTCAGATGTTTCTTTTGGTAATAAAGCCTTAATCTTTTAAAAGGAAATACTTAAACTTTGTTGAAGGATGGACCTGCTTCAGATCATGACCCTCTCATTACACAAGTATTGTCAGATTTATGTCAGAGAGCCTGTTAGGTTGACATATGGATTCCTCAACTGTCTCAAAACCAATAAAGCAGATTGGTGAGTATCTTATTTCACTACTTTTCCGTGCATCAGTTTGGACACCAACAAAACTTTTCCCATTTTCCTTGCATATTTTGAAGAATTATGGAATATTGCTCTTTATCTCCAACAGTGAAGAATGGCAAAAGTGTGAAACCTGAACATTAATGCCATAGCTCAGCCTTTTATTATGCTTCTTGTGCTTTGGGTAACAGCTTTCAATTTCTTTAGTCAGCATGTTCAGGCCATCTTATAATTCTCAGATATATCAGTATCATTTCTCAGGATTGAAGTCCCTCCAGTGGCTGGATTGTGGCTGGTCTCTAGATGATTGAGTTTAGGGATCAAATTTTCAGTGAGTACAAAAATAACTATAGTGGGTTACTGAAGTAATGCTGATTTAAACCACTCCACGATTTGCTTCAGTGGTTAAATTTAAAATGTTAATGGTCATTAAAATAGGCCTGTTAATTTCTGTATGTATTACAATCCCATTTTCTCAACTTCTTTAATTTTCTATTCTTGGTCATTAAAGTTAATGTAGAACCTCAGGTTCACTGCTGTTTTCTATTCTATATGCTGAGTATGCCTAAAGTTATGTCACTCCTGCTATGAGGGCTTTCCTCATCATTTATGATCAAACAAGTAAACATCTTGTCCTGCTATCCTTATTGCCATCATTCAAATCAGGCATTCTTTGAGAATGTATATGAAATATTTCTTTTTCCTAGCATCATCACCTTATACAGGCTTTAAAATCTTGTTTTTAAATAGTAATTTCACAGCCTAGTCATGCCCTAGGGAGTACATGACACATTCAGACACCATGTTTCCCATTGCAGCATCTAATATCCATAAGGTTTCTATCAATCCTATTTATTTTCACATTCTGTCCTTTAACAAATGTTATTTTCTTCTTCATTTTTTTACCTGCTCAAATATTGATAGGATACTTACTTTGATACAAGACTTATAACCTTGTTGCTGGTTTTATCAAGTGTATTTTATATTAATTGCTCCATTTTGTTCTAAATCACATTGAAACTTTAATTCTTTATGAAATAATTGACTAAAAGCTCTTTTGCTCTCTTCATAATTCTTCTTTCGAAGTACATCCCATGAGACATATATTATATATATACTCACAGATATGACAATAATATGATGCTTAATTTTGTCCAAGACTATAAATACAGGCTTTCTCATCTACCACAGTAAAGGTGTTTTTCTATGAGTGCTTTACTGAAAATGAGAGCCATCATTTTCTCTAGAAAGAGAGAGCAAAGTCTTCATCTAACGAGGTTACTGACTACCTGTAAATGCTGCTTTGGAAGTTATATGTACATTTATACCTTTCCAACACATTTAGGGTTGAAACTTCTTGTATTATATTTTCTTTTCTTCAATGACTCAAACAGGACAAGTGCCAAAAAAATTACTTGTCTTTCTGTGGACTGCAAGACTGATGTTCAGTGCACTGAGCATTGTAATCTACTGTTGCTTCATTTGTCATTAATCAGTCTGGTAAATTAAATAACAATGGAAAAAATAGTCAAAACTCATGTTAAGTCTGAACCAAATTATATTTCTTAAAACTTCAGTCCATGGAACTCACCAACTGCATAATATGTAAAGCTTTAATTGCAATAAGATGGGAGGGAAAAAAGCTACAAATGATTCTGGTTTGGGATACTTGTTACACACTGAAGGATCCACTGATCAGAAAAAAAACCTGTGTAAAAGGTCCTTAACCAAATATTAGGAAAACAGTATAGTTGGATGCTATTGATAGACCAGGCTTTCTGAGAAAAGAATTAATATATTTAGCTATATATTTAGGAATAACTTGAAGACATCAAATATTTGGAGTGGTAATTCATAAGAACTTAAACCCATTGGATTAACTAGTATTACATTACAAAAATTACATTTTTACAACTGTGCTTTTATTACCAGATAATGGAATCAATGAAATTTTATAACATCTGTCAGGGGATATTCTAAGAAACCAAGAAGTTGCTTACTTTTTAATTAAAAAGAAGGAAATTCTGATCAAATTTTACAAGCATAAGATAAACCCTGTTCCTAATACAATGAACAACTGAATTTCTAATAGCAAAGCTGCTTAGTTCTGTTAGCTGAATATTTTGTAAAGCTGGTGTTTTATTATGTTAGTATTAGTGAGAATTTACTTTAGGGCTGAAGCAAAAGTAACTGAGGAACACATTTTCATTATTCTTGAAATTGAATGAAATATTTTTAAATATCATGAAGATTTTAATGGAAATGGAAAATGAAAATCTGATTAAAATAAGGGAGAGGAGAATCTTGAGGTGGCAGATCTGACAGTTTAGACCATTTTGTCTTGCCATGCAATTACAATTTTTAAATTATTAAAAATACATCAAAGCAAATCTACACACTTACTATAATATACCAGAGACATGCTCAGAAGAAAGACAAAAACTTTTGATTTTATGGTTTCTCTTTTTCAAAGAATTACTGGTCTTTGAGTTGTATTAAAGGTACATTTTCATGTTTTTAAAAATAAAAACCAGCCCTGTCCAATAGGTCTGTTCATAACTAGGTGAAAAGTACATTTCCAGATCATAACAAGGAGAGTGTTATGTGTTGTCAACAGCTTCCTTTCAGTGAATGATAGCTCTAATCCTTTTTCTTTAGCCTGAGTGCAGGAAGCTTAGTTGAAGAGCTTTATCCCAACAGAGGTATCTTAACTGAACAGTTATTTCTCTGCTGTATCCTGTTGTTGTGTATTAGCACCAAGGAAGCTTCTCTGTATTTCCATGAAGAAAGATGGCACCAGTGGCATAAATCAGCTCAGATGTGCCTAATGCATTTTGGCAGAACAAAGTGATATTAAACCCTGCAAGATAATGAATAGATGGTATCCCTGCATGACATTTTTGGGGCCTCTGCGCTGCCTAGAGTGTGATAGCTCATTCTGTGAGATTCCCATACCTCTTCCCTAGACTGTTCTCATCTCAATCACTTCTGCATCCCAAAATCTTGGAAATTATTTTTCATTCTTATTCATTTAATCCTCCTATCTACTCCCGAGCACACCACCCCTTTTCCTGCAGCAGCTCAGCAAGGGTATTGCTAACGCTTACTCAGGGTTAGGAGGGGAGCAGACCAGCCCAGTGAGGATTACTTTAGAGGGAACATGAGGAAAGAGGATAAATGGGACCACAATGGTGTGAAATGCAAATTGCCTGGGCAGATGTAGCCCCCCTGGCCCCCACTGTGCACCTCCCAGGAGTGGGGGGAAATCAGGAGAGTTGAATAGAAAAGCTAATTCAGCATCTTCAAACAGAGAAGGTTGATTCTCAAAGACTCTGAACGGGGTTGTGAATGCTGGATCATCCTGCCCATGAGTGATTGGACCTGCCCTGCAGCATCACACAATCTACAGCCCCAGTCCTCTCTTCACCTTTTCCTCAACAAGTCATTTTTCCTGATGGTTGGTCTCTAAAACGAGCTCTGATAGGGAGTATCCAAACTTATCTCTTCCTGTCCAACATAAAAAATCACCTGTGATTTTTTATATATTATTTTAGGATATTTTAGGGGAGCTCTGCATGTGACATGCAGCATCTCTCACCAGGAATGGAAGGGTGTGTAGATGGTCAAGATGGGTTTTCATCTGTACCTCGAGGAGCTCAAAACCATGGAGAACAGGTGGATATACAGTAAATGTGCCACCTTGAGATCCTGGGTAGAGTAACTGCAGGGACATTGCCTATTGCTTCTTCTCTTGCATCAAAAAAATGAAAGTGTGAGGCAAAATCTTATGTTTTGTTCTCGTGGGTGGAAAAAATCTTGTGGTTTTATTCTGTCACAATGAATTTCTGCTCAAACCAAAATTCACAGGAAGCACAATAAAGTAGGAAAATCTGGTGTTTCTGTGTGGCAGATTCTTTGAGGTCTGCTCGTTTCAGAAGACAGGTCTAATTTGAGGTACCCTATGGCAGGTTGCAGATGGCACTGAAGAGACTTCTTTGAGCTCTCTCAGGGACACATTGGGCTTTCTGCCAAGTGTGGATCTGCCCACCTGAAACTCCTGCTTGGTAGCTGGAGCTAGCGATAACCAATTGATGCTTCCATCTTCAAATGAGCTTTGAAAGTACCTGTTTGCTCATTCCTTTTCAATAAGGCAAGCTACATGGAACAGTCCTGTACAGCTTTATACGAGCAAACCAGGCAAAACATTATAATAAAGCAGTGCAGCTTCATAAGGAAACAAAGTTTCCTGATGACATCTAGTCCACTTAATGTAGTTAATGAGCACAAATACCCAGATCTGAAACTGTTGAAAAGTGCTGCATGCTGCTGTAGTTCTGTCCAAACCCATTTGTCTGCACTGCCTTGAGGGTTTTACCTCGAGCTGCAGAAGCAGTGTTTTACAGTCACAGAGGTTAATGCAGATTTTCCTGATGGCTCTTTATTTTTGTCACATTTTCTCATGCCATTCCCAAGAAGGCAGCACATCTTCATTCCTGTGACAGGGCAAGTGCCAGCTGAATGGGAACAGAGCTTGTGCTTATCTGGTGATACCTCAGGGGGAATAGAGCGTTTGTGAAATTCTTCATGGCTGTCATAGGAGTCGAGGCATTTTCTTCCTCTTCTCAATTCACTTTTCAATCTCAATAGTTTATTAGAATGACAGGGTATCAAAACTCCTGGAAAGCTAATACCATACATCAAGCACCTGTGTATTGCAGAGGTCTGACAGTGCTAACAGAACAGATGGATTTTATATAATCTCTGTCTCCTGAAAAGAATAAAAGAAAAATTTTATTGATTTGACCTGTGATCTCAGAGAAATAGTCTGAGTTTTGGCTGGGTGGCTTGGCAGAATTGGATGCACTGAATGCTGTTCCACTTGGTATTTAATAAGCAGAAATGCCTCATGTAGAAGAGTAGTTGTGAACATCCTGTTAAATATGAAAGAAATCCTCAGAGCAATGGTGTCATTTCTTAGAGCTAGACATCATTCCAGTTGTTGATCTCATCTCAGGAATTTGAGTTTCATTATTACCCTATCTCTGACATGTTGATAAGCTGGGCATCTGAAAGAATCAAGATAACTTGCCTCACCTCCCAGTTTTCACTGAGACTCAGAAGAATTTTCTTTGTTTCCTATTCTTTCTTTTCCACTGAAGTGAATTATTTACTGTTTCTTTAACTCCATTCAGCAGCTCAAAACCTCCAGCCAACACGACGAAGTGTAATGTGGGTACCACCCGCCGAATTCTGGGATGCTGCCCAGAAGTCCTCCCAGAGAAGGCAGGAAGGGCTCAGAGAGGACAAGAAAGCAGCCTTGCAGTGTGTCCTGTGGAGGATGAGCCTCTGGACAGCCAGTGGTTGCAACAGGGAGGGAGACACACCGAGGTGCTGAGTGGGGACACAAACTTGGGACAAGTCCAGGAACATGGAAACTAGAAGCAGAGATTGTGTTGAGAGCTGGAATTGACATTGGTGCCTTTCAGAGGGAATCATAGGATATTTTCCTTTTTTGTTCCCCCCCACTACATTCATTATTTTGTGGAGGAACACAGCTGGAAAAATAGGTCCAGCGTCCATGGTCTCAAAGGAGCTTATTGTGTCTGCTGCCTGCCTCTTCTCTACCACTTACTTCCAGGTGCATCATCAGTAATGGCAGATGGAATTTTGAGCTTTCCCTGCAGGGATGGAGATGAGGAGGATGCGTTTTTAGGAGGACCAAGTTGTTCAAGCAGATCCTTATTTCACATACACAGCTTCTAGTACTGGGGAAAGACCAGCTTGGTGTGAAACTTGTTTCAATATTGATTCAGTGTAAGGGTAGCTGGGAATTCAGAACTGCAAGTGGTAAGAACAGATCACCCAAATAAAAACACCCTAAGAAAAGTGAGTGCTGAAAATGTGTAAAAGATATGTATGTATGTGTAAATTTGCAGTAGTAACACACTTGTCTATCAAAGATCTCACGGTGTTGAATTGAAGCAGAAGCATATGTAATGTGGCTGTGAACAAGAAAGTTTGGGGAGCTGTTGAATTATTCATTTTCTGGTTAAATTGCTACTTAGTGCTAGAGCTTGGCTTATGAAAGATGCAAATATGTAGCATCTATGTAAACTTTACTATGGAGGAAGCATGATGAAATGTGCAGGACTCGTTGGAAATCAATATTTGCACATACAGCACTCAGTTTATCAAAATAGATTTCCTACTTACAGCTAAGGAAGCTTGTTGCTAACTTTATTGTAGAACCATATTTAGGGAATATGACCATGAGTGATTTGAGGGAAATCATGCTGTTAAGAGTTTACTATGCAGAGTAGCAGTCTCAAATAGGTGGAAAAAGCTATTTCTAAAAAGTGTTTCTTAATTACCTCAGCCAAGAGAATAATGAAGTGTTATTTTTGAAAGAAGAAGCCTGGGAGAGTTTTGCCATCTGATCTTTTGCCCTCAGGATGTTTTGTGCAGCTTGGCTCTGTCTGTTATCTGACTGCCTTTCTTCACCTGCTCTGGTGCTATAGCACCCAGTTCTGGCAAACTGGCCTTAGTAGTTCAGTTTTTCTCCAGGCTGGACCACTACCAGAATTGCTGTTGAAATAATATTTGGAAAGGCAGGAACAAATTAGGAGTATGTAGTAAAATCTAAAGTAGCGATTTCTGCTCACAGACAATTAAAGCATTGTAAATAATCATGTGAGGATTTACTTAGGCTGAAAAGCATTGGCACCTCATAATAATCTGTTCCTTTGTTTCAGTTACCACAGCATTCAATGACTGGCATTAATTAAAGTACTTCTTAAATAGGATATTACTACTGAGTTTGATATTAATAGGCTTATTTTTCTGCATTGCTGTTCTGTTCAGCCTATATGTGCTTTGCCTTTTACAAACTAATTTGATGTATAATACTCCTTTGCTATATATAACTCCTTAAATGATTTGCAGAGCAGTATAAACAATTTATTCATATTGTGTTGCCTGAAGTATCATACCTGAACCTATTAGGAAGATGAAAATACAATATCTTTTATAGGAATATATCAAGTTGTAATAGGATTCCTTGAGATCTCAGAATTCACTTTGCAAGGTTGTTTCCATTTATTGCTTTAAAAAAAAAAAAAAAAAGAAAAAAAGAAAGTGTTCCCCAGAAGGTGCCATACTGATAAACACAGGGTATTTCTTTTGTCCCACCACATTCATGAGTGATCTTTCCTGAGCTTGAGACTCCCCCAAGCTCTCAGTTAAACTAAGGTCTTTCCTAATCCTAAACAAATGCTGATCTTGACTTCTTCATTCCTCTGAAAGAACAATAAGAAATGAGGAAGAGAATGGGAAAGAATTTAAATGTCCTCTTTTGCAGGGCCACATGCTGATTTGTTAGAATTTTAAATAGTAGCTTGCCTAACTAACCATTGTTTTCAAGCACTTCCCATTCTTGTTGTGCACTCGTAGTTATTTATTTTTTGTTTTCATCTTGCAGAGGGGAGGTCGGAGGGAGGTTCTGCTTGTAGAGCCTGGAGCTATTTCAATAAATGGGTTTAACAATGCCAATATAAAACGGGCTTGTTGTAAGCAGACAGGACTCTCAGAGCCAGAGAAGAATTTCTGTGGTTTCTAAATAAGCAAAGCCTGTTCCAACAAACAGACCATCGTAGCTCCCCCATGGAGGCAGATTCCAGTGTGCTGCAGGATTTTCTTACAGCACACTAGAAATGCATCTATCTATGTGAACACACACATACATCAGAAGCAAAAAACCTCTCATTTGTTTGGAATTTATGGTTTCCTAATTACAAATTAGGAGACACTGTAATTTACTGCTTTCTTTGTAGCACACTAACTTGCATTTATATAAAATGTTTGGATGGAGAACTCCTAGCTCTTAGCAACAGTTTTGGTAGAACAGCTGAACTGTTCTATACTGTGAAGAATTAAAAACATACTGGAAAGATACAAAGAAGCAGGAAAAATCTGTATTAATATTTTATATCTTTTTTTATTCAGAACTATCCTGCTTTTTATTAGGCATTTCCTACCTCTGTATTTTAGGATTAGAGAAAATAGGTTTTGATCTTATAAAACAAAGCGTTTTTTAAACTTAACTAATTTTATTTAGGTGATACGTTTTTATCCATATCATCTTTAAGGGGAAAAAGGAAATAATACAGAATTTACTGAGAAGTTATGTTCATGAATGGAAAAAACACATCTGCTTGTGGATCAGTTTTAATGATTTAAGGATCCGTATCTCGTGCCTGGCAGACTTTCCGATACACATCTTCAGTGCAACATGTTGCAGTTAAAGAAGGAAATATCCATCTCTAACAAGCAAACTAATAGTGTTTTAGTAAAGTTTTGAAAGTATTTTGAAGTTAAACAAGAACCCATGGTAGACAAGGGAGTGAGTTAAAGGAGCACTGAATCTTTAAGTCCTTTACAAAAAGATTTAGAGGAAAAAATGTATGGGTTTTTTTTTCCAATGCTTTATGATTATGACTGTCATTTTGGATACAAAATTATTTTTCAGAGGTTTATGAGGAACAACATATACATTATGGGAAAATATTATCAAAATAGAACTCTGAAATTTTGTCTTTAACTTTGAAAAATGAAATACCTTGTAATGAAACTGGATGAAAGACTGAGTAGGCTGTATACCAGGCTTCTTTTATTAGCAAAATAATAAAATATGTATAGACCTACCTAGAAATGCATGCTCCCACAGTTTTCTAAACTTCTAACTTTGAAAACTGGTACCAAGCTCAAAAAATCCATTGAGGCTTATTCAGACTGTTGGTATCATCACTTCTTGTCATCACGTGCAAAATGGCAACAGTAATAGACTGTACTAAGAATAGCGTTGGTATGTGAGATAAAGTAAAATATTTGTCATTTTCTAAGGTAGCATTGCAGTGTTAACTGCAAGGAAAAGCAATAAAAATCAGTTTACTGCACAAATACCACTCTGAACACACCCAGTAGAACTTCAGATGAAAAATGGAGCTTGTTTATATATATATAAAAAATGCTCATCAAAACTGCACATAAAAAAGTTATATTGGTTCCTATGGCCTTTACTGTTCCCTAGTAAAACCTTAACTTTTTGGTCATTCTAGATTCAATAATTCTCTCTCAAGTGTTCCTTTGTTTCCTGAAAAAAGGCTTCAAAAAAGGACAATCCACTGCAGCAATCTTCTTTTCTTTGCCCTGCTTGTTTAATTTTTTCCCAGATTTCTTTGAGCCCTACCTTATTGATTCACTCTTGTGACTAAGAGTCAAATTAAGGAATGAAGAAGAAAATATTGGAATAGCCCATCTCTTCACAAAATTAGGGATGTTTCCTTTAATGTTTAAGGTTTGCATAATCTTGCATTATTTTGAATCTGTGTTACACATCATTTTCTTAAAATAAACAATGAGATGATTGCTCCATATACAGATGGACCTAAACTTAAGACCTGCATTTATTTTGATTCCCAGATCTGAGAATGCACTCCTGTTGTTTAGTTAAAAGGGCTGGTTTTAGCTTTCAATTTGCATAGAAATGTTTTCAGAGTTGGCATAGTTTGCTTCTGCTATATATCTTCCTTGTACTCTCTGTTTTATACGCCTACTGAGATCCTGTACTGCAATTACTGCCATATGGGAAAGAAAGTTTAATTTTACACTGGAAATCCAACGTTGGGTAATCACATTGCCTGTCTAGGAGCAGATATGCATTAAGAGTAAAATCATCCTATTAGATCTATCAAGCAAATCTCAGATAAGTAGCAGAGACTATGATTTATCTGAGATTATCTACAGACACACTAATGTTATCCCCTGGATTCTTTCATGCTAGATATGTCTTTTTGAATTTGCTGTCCTTTTTGACTTAGGACCAAGGAACTAAAAGAAAAACAGGAGGGGGGAATAGGATGGGCATTTTAGACCTTCTTGCATCTACCCAATTTCAAGTCTTCCATTCTTAAATTGGGTAAAACCAGGGTCAGGACTGGTGCAAATGGGAGGTGGCCAGTTTTAGGCTCGGCTGCTCGTTTAGATAAGGAACAGCATCTGTGCTGCCTGTGCTGGAGGGCCAGCGGCCAGGGCTTGAGGGAGCACAAACTGCTGTGTCTCTGAGGAGTGCAGTGAGCAGCAGCTGGCTCTCAGCAGATGGAGCAAGGTGTGGGTCTGCTGGGAGGTGGCTGGACAGCAAGGAGCCTGTTAATGTGATCTGACGTGCCGTGCACATCCCCGGTGCTGTGGCAATCACGCAATAAGTGCGAGCGCTGCAGGAGATCCAGCGAGCGCTCCCCGCAGAATTCAGCCGATACCTTCTCAAACTCAGCGTGGCAACTTGTGACAGGTACAGTCTAACAGCCATATGTTTCTTGCCTAATTACAGGAAGAGTTGCCTGCTTGCCTAAAATTAGTCAGAGGAATAAACTCTCGACGTGGGGATGCTCAGCAGCACAGAAGTGAAATGCAGGTGAACCAGGGAGAGCAGCACCTTAATTAGTGCTGCATGAAATGGCTGAGCACCCACAGTACCTGTCAGTGAGGGAGCACTACAAAATCCCTCTTTTGCAGAACTAAGGAGCTTGTCCACAGGAGTTAATGTCCAACAGCTCTGCTTGGGTGGAAGATTCCTCTCTCAGGTGCTTTCACACTAATTGCATCTACTCTTCCCATGTACCTGAGTGAAAGTTGGTTTACACAGCTGAAAGCAGAGTGAGCATCTCTGGCATTGCACCAGCCCTTGATACTCACTCAAAAACATGTGCCACTGTTTTAAGATAAGCTACTGAACAGATACTAGCAGCTTAAAGTAATTCTTCATAACCAAGCTCCTACCCCTATATAGTTCCTACTTCTCCTATACTTTTTCTTATATAATTTTATAACAATTATATATATTTATATTATATATTGTCATATACATAATAATAAGCTTTCTTATATCATTGAAAGTAGTTTTGTGTATCTTTCCTCTGGCTGAAATTGTATACATGCAGGCAAGCAGCAGCTTTTACTCATGTAATACATATATACATATATTATGTGGGAATAACTTAAAATTACTTTTTTTTTTCTTTTTAAAGTGTTTCAATTATTTTACTTACGTTATGACTTATTAAGCAACTTATGTTGCCAGCATACAGGATTTCAAAACAGGTCTAAGGTCCTCTGCAGACATAATGCTTTGCTTTACCACAGGCAAAACTGGGAGAACCAAGTATCTTGAGAAGAGCTCCAAGTGGTAACTGTTTGTGCAGTGAAGTATTCTGTTGAACTCTTCACTCCAAAGCCACAAGCCCAACATTTTGGTCAAACCAGGAGTGATCTTATCCTTAAGGAGTTTTTAAAACAGCTGCCTTTTGACCCAATTGGCAGCCTCTACTCAGGGCTGATACTGCAGACAGCTACAGCAGTGGTGTGGAAATGTCTTGCACAGCAACTAACCCTACTATGCAAGCTTAGGGTTAACCTTTGGTTTTAAGAACATTTGTGGTGGTTTGAACAAACTAAATAGATTGTAGACTGTGGGAAGGAATACATTTCATGTAACTTCAAAAATAAGCTTTAAATGCTCTTAGTGCAGCTCAGAAAAGTGGCTTAGTGTCTGTCTAATGTGTTCATTCAGACTTGTAAGAGGGGAAAAGTTAAGGGTGAGAGAGGCTTTTTTTAAGGCTCTCAGACTTCTGAAGGACATAACCAAAGCTAGATAATGTTTTCTTCATTACTGAAGCACAGAGACAATTTTTTCCTGGTTGAGTCAATATTCTTTCTGCCTAATTTTAAGCACATTGGTAAGACACTGAAGTTTGGAGAGATGTGTCCGATGCCTGCATGATACCGTTAGACAAAAGGCATCTTCACAGAATTAATTCGTATTTTAAAGGGTAATGGACAGATTGAGGAAATATATAGTTAGAATGTCTTTCTTTCTTTATAAGAAAGTACAAGACAGATCATGAAAAATGGAGGGCAATGGCTTTTCTGTGAGGAAAGCTCTTAAGGTATTAAATGATCTTGTGTCATCTGAGAAGAAAAATGTTGTAACTTGTTTCTTTGAGCTTTCAGTTTTTGGGTTTTTTTCCTAATTTTCTGTGTAGTGTAGGTGCCACCCAACACACATGAAAACACCTATATAAACATTTAATACTGCAGTCTGAATGAATTTTCTAAATTAACAGGACAGATGCCAAAAGAGCTTGCCAACTAGCTTTTGCTTCGTTACAATACTGCAATTTCCAAGAGACAAAGATGGCACAGAAAATGTTTTTATTGCCTGAAAATAACATAACAATCTAGAATTTGCTACTGTTATGCAAACATTTTGTTTTAAATAAACTATCTTAATAGCCAGCTCCAAGTTACCTTCCAGTGGTTGATTTCCACACAATAGAAAATCAGTTCTCTTCATTCCTTTCCTCAGTTTATGTTTAACCTGTTAATGAGTCAAACTTATGGATCAATGTTTACACATAGCACCCCAGTTCTTTTGGAAATAATTAAAAACTGTTAAAACCTGTAAATATGTTGCATTGTAGAGATAGGAATGAGAGTAGGGAAGCTGCAAAGTACTTATGAGTAAAGAAGACAATATTTCAGTAACATTTTCACTGAAAATCAGGCGATTTTCTGCGTTTCTGATTATGATACCTCTTGTTTCTAATATTTTCAAGGGTAGAGTTTTTACCATTATAAAATTTTACTTTTTTTCTGTTTGTTTGGGGATTTTTGTCGTAAGTTTACATACAATGATAAATTGAGATTGTAATTTTTGGTTTGCATTTAGTGGAGCACTCATCCTTTCTCTAGCTTGGGGCCTGTGACAGTTTCTGATCAGGAACATAGTCTCAAAGCCTTCTTCAGCCCTTCAGGGTCCTCAGCTAACCTGTTTTCCACCTCTTGAGCTGCAACAGCAGTGCTGGCTGTGGGGCTGTGTCAGTCTGCTCAGCAAGAGAGGAGCAGATAAAGGCTGTGAATGGCACAGAGGGTATTGGGATCTTGGGTTGGGGACAAAGTGCTACATGTTGGAGCTGCTTCTTCATGGAACTGAAGAGGTCTTTCCTGACCTGTTGTGGAGAAGGATTCTGTGATCCACTGCAGAATTGTCCAGGTGGAGTCTGTTTGATGCATGGGCTGGTCTGGGAGCATTGCAGTCAAAATTGTGTGAGATCTGAGCTCAGTGACACCTGCACTGTTGAAGGGCAGTCCTTTTATGAACCTGAGTGTATTTGATTCTCTTGCATTTAGAATTGTAACATACAGGAAATTAAAAACTTTGGTGCCAAAGTTATAATATTGCCAGGGACCATACATTTTAAAAATAGATGTATGCATGCAGTACTCAAGTTTTCCCTGTTGCTTGTTTTGAAAGTAGCTGGGTTTTGTTCATGCTGAAGGCAGCGGGTAAGGTACTGCTCTGCGTGAATAATGAGGGTAAAATGGGGTCTTTAAAGTTTTAGGAGTCATTTTCCTGCACTATTTTCCCTCTTTATTACATTCCAGCTTTAGAGATTTATGCTATAGACTAAAAAGCCCTACAGGAGACTGAATCATGCATGAACTTTTACACAACTTTCTGTTTGAACCTGGTTGTTTTTTTCACCTTTCTCATCAGATCAGTGTTTTACTGGAATTTTGGCAGATGGGAAGCAGAAAGTGTGCCCACTGATGCTAACATTTCAACAACAACAGGAGGGGGAAAAAAGAAAAGAAAGACTACCTGGAGAGTATACTGTTTTTCTGGAATAACATCCTTTCTCAGAGCACTCGATTCTCCTTGAGCTCTGGCTGCTTCCAGTTATTTCTTAATGTATAAGCACAACCTGGCTTGAAACTGTTTTGGTCTTCAGTTTCCAGCTGTTCCATTTATCTCCAGCTTGACAAGGTAGCATAGTAACCATTGTATTAAGCCACACAAGGAAAAGTCATGAGATAAATTGTGGCTTTTCCCTCTGTTCTTTATTCTTTTTTTTTCCTGTAACTGTGCAGAGCAGACATTGTACCAAGTTTGATGGAAGTAGTAATTCTCGGTGTATGAGGATGATGAAGTGATGTCAGTTATAGTTTGCTGTGACAAATATTTATATTAGTGCTGTTATATAATTTGTCCCTGCAGCTCATAAAAAGCAATAACACAAATATTAAGATAATGTTAATGATTTGCAAGAAGTAGATTAATGGTTCAGCCCATGGAGGATTATGTAGAGACTGAGAATTTTACTAGTGATGCTCCTTCCCTTACTGAACCTATGCCTTCCCCCTTAATAAAACCTCACTACATTTGTTTCCTTTATTTGTCATGAAGTCTGTTACTTCCTGAGCATGTTCAGAGTTACATATTTTGAATTAAGATCTCTCCATACAAGCCCAGTCTGCTTAAAAGGTGAAAGTGGAAGCTGGTGCTATGTGACAAAGATAATTCCTGCCATGTCTATTACAACAATATATCTTTATAAATGGTCCAGAGTCATAACACAGCATTTATCAGTCATTGAATTTCTGGTCTCCAGATAGATGAAGTTATCATTTTTGTTTTGG
>JAWWLV010000179.1:6119158-6162848 GCA_035041135.1 Platyrinchus mystaceus
AAGGTTGAACAAAATTTGCTTCCTGCTATATCTTGCTCTCTGTTGCTCCAGTGGGGATATTTTTATTTGTTCTTGCCTTTAGTTCCTCCTTTCAAAATTTAAAATGTTAAAGTTCATCAGTCAAAATTTTGCAGTCTAAATCCAGGAGACTTCCATCAGCTTTTTAATTAGAAACTTATCAAGTACTTATGTGGTAAGCACCTAGGATCTGTTAAATAAGTATGCACCTAAAAAAAAGAGAAAAGGATATGCTTTATTCCTTATTGACTTATGAGGGAGGTATCTTTAAAGATTTGATCATTTATAGGAAGATTCAGGAAACTTATGTCTTCTGTAACAGCTCTTTGACATCAAGGACAATTTTATGCAAATCTTACATGAGCAAAGTTCTAGTTACATGGCAATTTTGTGTGATGACTAAAGAATGAGAATGGGTCCACCTATAAAAAACTTACCAATAAAGAGCGGGAAATGTCTGTTCATATTCTGTAGCAGATTCATGGTAGAGTTGAGTTTTGTGGGATCAGTAGATCCTTCCACTGTATCACCCGCTTTTACACTGACATCATTAACTTCTGTGTGGCTGAAACACACTCTCTCTTTGACAAAGTCCTATCTTCTGGGAAGAAATCTAGGCTGAACTTGGAGAAAAGGCATGGGGGGAAGTCAGTGAGTTCCTTGGTAGGTTACTTTAGTGATTAATCACTGGTGGACTTCTAGAAATGCAACAGGTTCCTCCAAGTCTCCTGAAAGAACTGCACACGGAAAGACTGCAGTGCTTGACAGTGCTAGTAAGTCTGACCTGATAGTTGTGAACATGCTCAGTTATTGGCTCAGGATCAGGTAGAAATGAAACATCAACTTACAGTGTCAGATTTTTTTAAAAGCTATTTAGAATTTTCCACTGAATTCTCGCTAATCTTTCAAGAGATTAGGGTGCAACATCTAAATTTTTTTCATAGCCCATCTAAAAGTTTTTCTTCCAAAATCACTTTGAAAACACGTGTTTAAACTTCAGTGTTTTTTTTTCAATAGGACCTAAGTTTACCACAGGCATAGAGGAAAGGAAAGGAAAGGCCATGAACACAAGTTTGGTTAAATGATAAAATGCAGTTCTCAAAGAGTTTAAGTGAACAAAAATGAAAACTGAATGGAAGAAAAAAGAATGGCTGTCCATGGAAGCATTAACTGAGGTAAATGAAATGGACAAAAAATTAGGGAGATTAGTATGGAATTTTACAAACAAGTAAAGCACATGGGGAGAAAAAAAAAGGTGAATATATGTTTTTGTAAAAGAAATCTCTGAATATTACTGGACAGCTAAACTGTAATGGATCCAAATTTCCTTATAGGTTTTCACTACAGGCAAAATGAAGACAGCTATCTGTCATGTGTTCTTGACAAGTATTTTAAGTGAAACTTTATATTAAGTGTTATGTCCCGGAGATTGGACTGATTGATATGTCTAAATTGCAATAAATCATCGTGGGCCTCAATGTAGTAATTTATAACTGAGAAGGGTTATGAATGGAGTCACTGGGATGTTAACAAAGTGGGCACGAGGTGTCACTGTCAGGTATCTCTCTGGAATAAAACCACTGCAATGGTCACACTTGTACATAATATAACTTTTTTTGTTAATTTGAGAAGTTGATCTGTTAATGTGCAGTATCTAAGAAAGTCTGCAAGCAGTGTTAAAAATAAGTCGTAGTTCTTGCACAAACACTGTATTCTTGTGGTGAGAACCCAGCTCAGGTGATTGCAACAGGGAAGCATCGGCATAGTGAGAGGTACAGGTTGTCAGAGGTGTTCTGTTTGAGACAAAGTTTCATAAGACATACTGTGTAGAAAGCTGAGAGGAAACAGTAAAAGAAGAAATTTGAACTACTGACAAACTTTCTACGGCTTCAAATTCACAGGGAACACATAAGCAAACATTTGATTTGTATATTGCTCCATGAAATTACAGGGAATCCTATTTTTTTTTACAATATATTTTGGCAGCAATTAGTTTCTTATAGTCCTTCTTTATCTTTCAGCTACTGTTAGGGTCTCTTGGTCTTAACTGCCTCTTAAAAAAAACTGCCTCCTTTTCTGTGTGGAGTATGAATTAAAGAATAGTATATAAAAGTTATTCAGTAGTTTCTACTTACTTTTTTTCCCAGATCATATGAATGATGGATTAAATTAAAGGTCTTAAAATACAAAATGGATAAAAAGTAATATTTATTCTATGTAGTTTTGGCTATGGAATTCATGGCTCTAAGTCCTGTTCTAAACAGTTATTTCAAAAGCTGTGATTAATTATTTATTTTTATATACACATTTGGCTCAAATAAACTGTATAGAATAAATTAAGCGTACTGAGATTTGAACCCTAATTGCCCGGGCTTATGAAGAAAAATTGTCCGCATAATTGGCTGTATAATTATCCTTCCTGAGTTTGTTATGTGTTTTTGTGAGGGATCAGGATCTCATCTCACAGGTGTGGGTATTTTAGAACCTCTGTTTCAGTGATCTTGGCAGGAATTACTTAGAGACACTGAAAGACTTCGTAGTTTCATAAAGTAAGGGGCCTTGGCATTAGCATTAGCACTGGTGGTAATTGGTGACAAGTCAAATAACTGAAATTTGCATACTTTTTTTGTGATCACCTCAAAGCTTCTGAAATGGTGGCACTTTCCCTTCTTCTGATGCCACATCTAACACACGGGAGCTGCTTACCTGTGCACACTTACTGTCTTTTTCCTGTTGCTGCATTTCAGTTTTACGGCTTATGTCCATCTTTTGTGCAAGACTCTGACAGTTTTCAACTTCATTTCGAACATCTGTATTCAAATGCAGATTTTGTCTTTGTAGCTGGGACCAAGTAGAAGGCATCTCTGAAAAAAAAATGCTGATAAGAGTGCTGTGGTAAGGCACTGCTTCTTAGGCATACCTTCCTTCTTAACATTTCTTTGAAATCTGGACTAAAAAAATACACCATTTTGCTCTTATCAACATTGCTTTAATGTGCTCAGAATAACATGCCTGTATAAAACAGAAAAATTGATATATTACAGGGAGTTATTCTGTTACTGTGCTGGATGAGGGAGGGTCTGCTTTATTGCAATCTATAAGGGGATTTTGGAAGAAACAGCTATTATGTTCCTTTTCTTCTTCTTTATAATTTAGCTGATTGACATCCTGCATTTGCTGAAATGTCACACCAGCCCTGAGCACATGATAAACAATGGTGAAACTGGTTTATCATCTGCAAGGCAGAGATGCAGGATGTGGCATCAAAGAAATTACTTGGATGGGAAATGCTATCAGGGTAGCTGGAAATCTAATACATAAACATTTCTTTTTTAAAAAAGTATAAAATAGAAAAAATGGCAAACCTTTAAGTGACACTCTTGTGTGAAATTTGAGAGACCCTAAAAAACTGCAGATCCTGAAAGGTTCTGTCTCTGTAAGACAAGAAAGAAAACTTTCTTCACCGAGAAAAGATCAGTGAAAAGAGAGATGTCACACACAAATCTGCTCACAAGATACTCTGTCATTTGCTGCATTTATCAAGTTACACAATCACGCTCAACCACTGCAAGACAGATTTAAGGTGCAAGAAAATTCCTAGTAACTTTATTATTCTCTCTTAAAAGCAGGTAGAGGCCTTCCAACTGCATTCGGTATCATTTTTCATAAGGGCCACCCATTAGAGTTAAATTAATGTATTTGTAGAGATAGCTCAGTCATCCCAAATCATTTTCTGTCTGATGTTTAAGCCTTTGATAGCGTACTTTGAGTTTGAATTGAATCTTGGAGAGACACTAAGCATGTTAATTAGATTCTCTTTGTGCTCTAAGAGGAAGGAAAAGCAGAAGGGATCATTTTTAACATTTCAGTTGAGCACTATTTGCAGTGCATGTATCTCTTTCCTACAATATTACATGCAATTAGAAGTAGAAATTTCTAGCATTGGCATGTTCACTATGTAATCTGAGTTTGCTGAAGGTATATGTGGCCTTTGGATAATGTGCATTGAGTACAAAGTAATTTTTTTTAAATTACATTTTTAAAAATATTAGCCTGAGTGTCTTATTTAAATGTTAATGTATTCAGTTACTACACCACTGTTTTGTAACACTGAGACTGCCTGGATACTTGACTGGAACAAAAGTACAGCACACATCAGCTAAACAGGGGAAATATTTATGTTAATTGATCCTTGTTTGCACAACCATGACACTCTTTTTTCCAAAATAATTTTTTACAGACGGGGCAACGGCATTTCTGTTCTCAGTAATGACAGGGGCAAAGGGCTTTGTCTGCTTTACTCACAGTCACTGGACTGTGTGGGTAGGGCCAATGCCAGCAGGCATCATCGCTGTCAGCACCCACCCATGTGCGTGTTGGCACTGCTGTGACTCAGGGCAGCACTGGGTGCATCAGTAGATGCACCTGAGGAGATGAGGACAAACTCTTCTCTTCTACAAACGTGTTTCTGTGGCCAAGAGTAAGGCCTCCATAAAGACCTCCCTCCATCTCCCTGTTTGTGCTCCTAATTCTGCTGCCAAGAGAAGAAATGAGGTAGAGCAAAACAAATCTCCTCATCACTGATCTAAAGAAAAATGAAATACAGCCTTGTGAAAGGAACAGAAGTGGAATTTGTTGTCATGCTGGTAAAGCATGACAACAAGTTCAATTTGCAGCTGTTGGTAACATTTTAAGGTATTAGAAAAGCATAAAAGAAGTGCAGGGAGGAAATAGAGAGCAAGTTGTAACCCCTGTATCTTGCCCACACTGTCAGGGAGCTGAGTGATGGAGGTGGGACAGCTGAGCAGTGGCTTCCTGGGTCCTGCCTTCACCTACCACATCAAGAGAGGGAGTCCAGGCACTTACCACCAACAGAAAGATTATGGATCTGCTAGAGAGAAGGGATCTGACAGCTGTGAGAAGATCTGGCAGTAGGAAGACACAGAAAAATTAAGCCCCAGATGAGAAAGAATTGAGGTCAAAACAGGAACAGATGTGCACTAAAAATAGAAGGACTAGAAAAAGATAGATGCAAAGGTCCTTGCAAGTAGACAGGTGCCAGGGAGGAGGGAGAGGCATCTTATTAAAGGAGAGATGGAAAAGCAACGATAATGCAAAAGAAAGAAAAAAATTACAGAACAAATTAAGAAGCCTCTTCTTTTAATTCAAGTCATTCTTACTTAGCTCTAACTAAATCACCCCTTGAATCCTCAGCCTGCGTTATTACTTGGAAAAGCAATGAACCTTTTGTAAAGGGCAGCAGTGTAGACATTACTGAATACCTCTGCAAACTTGAGATAATGACATTAAGGGAATTAATAGAGTTAAAGTACAGCCTACATTTAGTTCTAATTAGACAAAAGATAGCAGCCAAATTGCCACATAAAATTTAGATAGGGAATTCAAACAAGTTACTGAAACAGTGGAAATATATAGCTTCTGGGTTTAGTATGATCCCCTGGGAGCTCCATAATGTGTCTGCTCCATTCTGCTGTTTGTTCCCAATAATTTCAGATGGTCTGGGGAGCCAGATCCATTCTTGGTGGTAGGCCAGAGCCTCAGCTCAATCATACCTGCATCTGAGCCCCTAGCAAGTACCTGACTGACAGTTTTCATGTGGCAGTTCTGGGAGTAGGAAGTATTTTCTGGAAAAGGGACAGGGAGCGAGAGCGAAGTTTCCTTCCAACAGTAGCAGAAACAAAGGACTGTAACTAACCCTGTCAGACTGCTTTAGCCTTTCTCTCCCAAAAGCACAAAAGTGTGTAGGAGGAAAAGTGTCAATTCTGGACATTTCCTTTTAGTGTTACTAAGCAGAGTAACTGCATTCAACAGCCTGGTTTTTTGACTTCCAAGTATTGGTATTCAGTAACCGGTGATGATCACAGAATGTTTATCTTGGCCTTTCCAATGAATTCCTCAAAAAACAGTCCTGTGGTTCCCAAATCTCTAATTTTCTTGTTTCACTCAGGTTGGTTCTTAAAACAGACCAACTGCTCTCCGAGTTACAGCCCCAAGAGCATTCCTACAGTGCTGGGATGTAACGGCAGCAAACTGACCCTGGGAATCGACTGTCGTTGCTTGTTGAAGAACAGCAGTTTGAAATGATGCTTTGTGTATATGCATAGATAAACCATCTGTAACAGCAGGAAGAACTAATCTTTTTTCCTCTGTCTTGATGAAAGATCTCAAAGGATTCACTTTTTTGTTCCTGTTGCTACCATTTGCTATTTTTATGCCATGCTCGATTTTCTAAGAGCCAGGCAACAGTACTCTTACATGATTTTTTTTGTATTCTTTTTTCATTATATTCTCATGTTTACAGCAGATTTTCTCCTGTTCTTCCCTCTAGCAGTTTTGTTGGTTTTCTGCTTTTAAATTCCTTCAAGTGATTTTCAGTAAGCTGGCTGCATGGTCTTTCATCAGGTACAAATAGAACAGTTGGCAGGTTCTCTACATGTAAAAACAACATTTTGTTTTTATGGCAGCGCTATAAAAAAATAGTACATTGGTACCAATTAAGAAAATTACCTTGGTAGTTAGCTCACCCAAGTGGTTTGTCTACATATATGTTCTACATGGCAAGGTTTTCCTTATTAATTTATCTAGATTTGTAGCAATCCATTAGCAGTCAATCTGTAAGCACTTATCCGTTTGATGAACCTCATCTTAAGGGGAGGGGTGGACCACAAAAAAGATTGTTTTATGAGTTATCTCTGTTCTTCTGCCTGAATTTATAACCCCCCTTTTACTTGCCTCTGAGCCCACATGTCATTTTCCCTGTATTTATGATTGCATGGCTTCTTTTAGCTGCTACAGTGTTGTTTATATGGAAAAGTATGTGTGGGTGTAATCATAGGCAGCTCTCAAAAGTGCCTAATGCAAAAATTTGGGTTATTAACTTTTTACCTCCTATAAGAGTCCTCACCTGTCCCTGAACAATGCAGTGATTATAGAGAGGGAGGGCAGGAGATAACACCTCAACTTTGAGACTATGATAAGGGGAGGGTAAAGACCATTAGCTTCCAGAAAAATGCATGATGTGTGAAGTACAGCCTCGGTGCTTCCCACTTCTGCTTTGTAAGGCAGTGCAACAGATGACAAACAAATATAAGGTGCCTTTTTTGGCAGAGGAGGATGTAATGAAGATAATGAGAGTCAGAGGGAAGAGCCCAGCTTCCCTCCAGCAGGTCAGACATAGGGGAAAGGTAAAAATAGTACCAACGAGGAGGAAAAACAAAACTTTGACAGTTCTCCTCTCCAAGTTTTTAGCAGCAACAGAACAGATGCCTTTGCTAAGGAGTTGGCCAAAAGCAAGTAAAACAGGGGTGAGGAAAACTCAAAAACAAGTAACAGTGGTAGAGCTCTTATGTGCAGGGGAGGGGAGGGACCAAGAAATGATTCCTAGGAGTCAAAAGGGTGTTGTTGTGCTTAGGGCCATTACGGAGCATGGCAAACTGTATGTATGTATTTGTATGTAGACCAAAATACCTGTATTTGCACCTTGATCAGATATGCGTAAGTAACAAGATAAAGCATCCACCAACATAATACCCCTGAGTCAAAGGCTGCACTATGGTCCCATTACTAATTCACAGAATTAACTGTTCCTATGCAAATATTCCATTAGGGTCTTCTCTGACAAAGCTTTCCATAACCATATTTGTGTCTAATTAATCTGAGACTTTTTATTTCTTGACAAACATGTGTGAGAACTGCTAGAGCCAAGTGTGTTGTTCCCTGTCACTGTGGGTTGAGTGCACAGTCTGAGCACAGTGGCTCTGTAAACAAGATATTTTTTTTTTTGGACAGTCTCTTGTCATCACAGCTGCCAAGTCACATCATCAGATCCACATAAGCACATAGTCTATATTGGTGTTTGCAGGCATTTCTAGATATATCTTGGCATATCTATCTACCTACCTATCTATCTATCTGTATTCTTGCATGTATGGTACTTGAGGAGGCCAATAGAAAAGGCTTTTTGTGTCATCTATTGCATGTAAAAATGAGCTAGAGCCATGTAATCTAAAAGCAGCTTTGTCTCCCGTTATTGCATGAACTGTCCTCCCCTGAAGAGCTACCAAATTTTCATAGCCAACACGGACTAGAAAGTTATGTTTCCAATAAAGGTAGTGAGAAAAGTAGTTGGGAGGAAGGTCATTGACTTAAGAGTCTTTCTGCCTCTGTTCCCTCACCCATTCTACCCTAATTAAACAAACTTCTGAAAGATCTGATGGATGAAAGACTAATTTTAAAACTGAGTGAAGATGTCAAAAGTTCTTTTAAGCTTGTAACTTCACAATCAGGTGTGTTTAAATGATGCATAAAGCCTAAGATGGAGTTTAGTTTTGAGCTTTAATTTGCTTCCAGTTCAGATGGTTTTTGAAATACGAAGGTCTCCAGGCACTCAAGGACCTCCTGACCTAGAGGAACTCATTCTTCCCCTAATGAAGTTAATTCACCCCATATATAAGCTGAGAGGAAGCAGAGGAGAACTGAGAGCCGTTTGAAGGAGCTCTGCTCAGGCACTGGAGGGAAGCAGAGGGAACACTCAGTCCCAGGAATCCTGCACCCTGAAAGCCCATGGAGAGCTAAGGACAACAACCCTGTTGTGTCCCTGTTCCCCAAGCTGAGACAAAAAGCCACCAGCACAACACAAGCCTCTTCAGCCACCTTTGGGAACCACCTCTCAGGACTCACCCAGTCCTGTTTGGGCCACTGAGCTGTGATAGTTCTCTGTCTGATGCCTGTGCTCGACTGCAGGGGCAACAGCAGCCTTCTTTAATTTATTACACATTTTTAATGTGGCTCTGGGTGGACTGAAGAGGAAATGTGGTCCCAGTTCCAAGAGTGTAGAGCATTGAATTGCGTTTTGTAGCAAGCACCACTAAGCAGCCTGCCTCACTGCTGGGCAAACAGATGACCTCTTCTTGAAGGCGGGAACAAAAGCCACTGATTAGGAAGAACTGTCTGCTGAGTTGGCTTAACTTCTTTTCTGTGCCCTGATTTTTTGCACCCTAAACTCTGTGATATAAATGACCTAATGCTGGGCCAATTTTAGTGCAGAGCCAAAACTGCCTCAGGGAAGGATTGTATCTAGTGTTATTTATATTTATTAGTAGACAACTGTTCTGTAATTAATATTTTCAGTATACTCAACCAGTGTAGTTCCTCATATGAAGGCTACTTGCACTAACCTATTCCTTAAAAAAAGGTGTTTCAACCTTTGGAGAAAGGTCACTGTGAAGACTTTTGTTTTTCTTTGTGTAAGTCTTAATCATATCTCTTGGTAGTGAATTCATCCTGCATGTACTCTGAAAGCAGCCTTTGTAAAGTCTCATATACTTCATTGGCAGTGTGTGTTGTGACAAAATTTCAATGGGTTTCAGTGGAAAATTTCAGTGGACTTCAGAAATATCTAAAATGTAAGGAAAGGGAGTTTAAAAATAGTGTGCCATACATGGGAACCACAGCTTCTGGGAGAGCTGTAAGCATAGGATATCTGGATAAGAAAAGTTGTCTTAAAAGGTAGGTAAGATATAGAGAAGCATCAGAGATTCATATTTTGCATAATATATTGCTAGAACAAGTAGTTTTAACAGATACATTGATAGTTTTCAGTCTTTTGACTTTGCAACCCATCCACTGTGAAGGATTTTATAAGAGAAGTTTCCTTTAAAATGCAATTGTATTGTGAAATATGGGTTGTGGAGTTCTGGACTCATTCTCATTTAATGATTTCTGTATTAATATGTGTTAAGTATAAAGAAAAGGCCTTTTTTTCCATTTGCTCTACTGGTGATTTGCATGCAGTCTTACATGTCTTTAACTCCTCTATTCCCCTGTACTAAATAAGGCTATCCTTGACACTGAGCAATCTGATTTTTTTTCCTAGATTAAGGCCCTGATTTCACTGATCTGTACTCCTTGTTGGTTTAGCTGCATTCAATATCCAACAAGAAATCTGTAAATGTTTCTGTTAATAAGAGGCAGATACAAACAAGTTTCCCCAGATCACTTTAACTGAGATAACAGAAATATGATGAGCAAAATGAATTCTTAATTCTTCAATCAAAAGATTGGTCTATATGCACCCCAGGGAACCAAACTCACTGAGGCAAGCTGTCAGATGTTTACAGTGTGGCTTTTGAAAGCAGAGGCATATATAATTGAAATTATGTTACAAGGGGGACCTGTCAAAGTATTTCTGGCATATGGAATAACATTCACTTAGTGAACAATTTGGAACCACTGTCTCTTTCATCCCATTACACATCCAGATGTTCTACATGTTTGTGTTCTTGACTTGCAAAGCAGAGAAACACCATTGCCATTGCAGAATAAGGGGTGGAAATGAAAATGAGGTAGGTATTTTGCTGCTTATTTGCTCCCAAATTGTGGAGAGATGGCAATGCAAATATTTGCCAGGGAGATATATTCTTTCTATAGCATTTTTAGATTCGTCTGTATTAAATTCTCATAATGATCTGGTTTATCATAGCATTTTTTATTTTCATATAGAATGCATAAATAATGTGTGTAGAGAATACAGAAATTACACAAAATGCTACAACATGTGGCCTGTAATTAAATGACAACTCCGTTATTACAGTGATGGATACCTCAGGAGACTGGAATAAAACAAAAAGTGCCACTGGTAGGCATAGATCCATCTGGAATTCAGCCAAGGCAGCAGTGCTGGGAAATGATACATCATTGAATGGGAGATGATGGTTATTTGAGAAACAAATTTTGCATCGTTACATTCCTAACTCATCTCCCCAGCTTTACAACTAATATCTGTGACAGCTTTTCAGAGAAACTGCCAGTGTTTAAAAATGCTGGTGATACACTATTCTACGCCTTGCAAAAGTGATCCTGCTGCTTAATAGTTAAGCTGGATTTCATAAGGAAAACATAAAATCCCCAGTTCAGCAGACCATCCTCTGAGAATGAAGTTAGTGGTAGAGGAAGAGTGAGAATCAAATTTTAGGACTGGACAGTCCCATCTTTCACATGAAAAAGATTTATAAAATATAATATAACGTAATAGATGTTTAATGTATCTTATGTTTAGGTCTAGAAATGTCAGTAACTTGGATCTGCGTAGTAAAGAGTTTCTGGAGTCGGAATTCTGCCTCTGTTTTTTCCAAAACTCAGTAGAGCGAAAGGCTTAGAGCTTTCTGGCACATGGATGGCAACAGAAGGCTTGATGCAAGGGAGTTCTAAATACATGCAATAAACACAGCAGAAGTAATCTAAGAGTGGAATAGGAGGCTCTAGTTCCATATCTGTTGTTCTCATCTCACCAGAAGAAGCCCTTCATGGCACAGTTTCAAATAACATGTCATTTGATATTCATCCAGAGGCTGTGACCTGAAGGGAGCCAAGATATTTTCTGGTTTGATATTTGTTTACACAGCTAATAGAATTTCCCAAACCCTCAATTTTATGTATACATTTTAAACTATGTATACTCATATATAATGCTTCAAGTCCCAATAAAACTGCCACATCAGAGATATTCTCATGTTTAATAACCTTCCTGGTAGAAATTTGCACCTTAATTCAGAGCTGGATTTCTCTAACAGCGGTTTTCAGACACTGGACATTCTTAGTGCTTTCTTTGTATAAGCAACATTTTTGGACTTTCTTGCACGTCCACAAACCCACTATCTGCACAGTTTCGAAACATGAACCCGACTGCTTTCAATTCCAAGGAAACTGTTCCATTTGTCAGGATGCATAAAGTATTGGAGGAGATTTTCATCAATCTCCTGCTGCAATGCTGCTCCTTTCACTGAATTGGGCAAGAGCCTGAGGGTGCCTGCAGAGGCTTTGTCCTCAGGCATCTGCTGGGAACAGGCATGCCAGTGCTTTCGTAGTAAAGACAGGAGTCAGCCCTGCCAGGAAGGTGAGTTTTGTTTCTTGGCACAGACCCAAACGTGCCCAAACACACTCCTTGCATGAAGAATAGGACTGCTGCCAATCCTGTCTCTGCTGGGGGCAAGGGCTTGGAGTTTCCAGGTCCTCCTCAGATATCATTTTCCAAATACCTGTCTCAGTGGGGCCAGGGGCATCAAGGCTGACACCATGCAGGTGGATGAGTCTGTTTTTGGAGGGTAGTGACTTGTTCAGGGCTTGGCAGAAAACCCTGCCAGAGAGGAAAGCTGCTGCTGGATCTCAGCCATTCCTGAGATGCTCCAGGAAGGAGCCAGGATGTTGCTAGGACTGCAGCTGGCCATGGTCATTTTGGACACTTGGCTACTGGAAACAGCTGTGAGTGGGTCCTTCTGCTCCTCCTTTAATTTTTCTGGTGAAAACTATTGAGCATTTTTGTATTTAACCTGATTTTCTTAGAGGATTAGGAAAATCAAACTAGTATATGCAGTGTTAGCAATTTCTGAACATGATTTTTAGTTCAAAAAATAAATGAGTTTTCTATGGAAAGTTCTCTTTCTCAAAGGAAAATGTCAATTGCAATCCCTGTAGACCTCATGTATTTAGAAAGAACAATGTTAATGGGAACATAATATTTTTTGCTCTGTACTACTGAGCAGATGTAGTATAGAAATCTGACTAATATTTTCATTGTTGTATAGTATTAGTTGTGTAAAACTAAGAATTAAGACAAAAAGTATACTTTGAAGTCCTTATTATTTAAATTTCTTTTGTTAGAAGAGCTCAGTGCATTTTTGTTGCCTAGTAAATAGGGTATATATACTATGGGAGCTAGCTGAACTCCAAAGTGATTTCAGCTTAAAACAATCTGGCAAGGAAAAGTATTTTAGGTGCTGCTTTTCTTTCTTGCCAGTGATTAAATAGAGCAGCAGTCTTGATTTAAACTTTGAATCACCTAAGTGAAAGTTCAAGCCTTTAAAATACGTATATTTATTTATATATATATACAGGACTTGTGTGTACCTAGACAAGAGAAAATAATTTAAGAAATAGCTTTTAAATTTCTCAGTTACACTTCTGGGAGCATTTAAGACACGTTAGAAGTAGCACAAAATGAAAGCTACTCCTTTAGCTCTGTGCTGGAATAATCTTTACTAAGCTTCTGCAGAAGGGTTTTACTGTGGCATCAGTTATGCCAGAAATTCAGAAATTCTTACTTATTGGAACTCAGCTATTTCATGCTCAAGTGATTCCTGGAACAGCAGGGAGATTTTTATAAGTACATGCTGGGGCAGATGTTGTACTGATATCTGCTCAGTGAAAATGGATTCCCAGTTTGGCTCCCCATCTCTGCCTGTTTGAGATAATCACAGTGAAAGTGAGTGGTAGTGACATGCCATTAAGTCTGGTGCTGCCACACACTGGGGATCTTTATCTCCTGCAACATTTTTTTTTTTAATGCTATAAACTCAGGGTAAGATCAGGGGGTTCACTGTCTGCAACACTCTGAAAACAGGCTGTATTTCTCAGTCACTATCATGTTTGATAAAGAAATATGGCAGTGGTCCATGGCAGATCCTGCTATCAGAATAATGATGTGGTACAGTACATTTGGCTGTGCTTAAGTACTGATAAATAAACATATCCTGTTTTTCTTTCCCCTCTGGTTTCCCACCCCTGCTATGAGGTTCAGTTTTCAGGGCACTCACATGTCCAGCTTTATATATTATGTGTCTAAACAGGTTTACAAAAAGCTAAACAAAAGTTGATACAGGAAACCAGCAAAAAAATAAGTTTGGGGGGTGGGGGGGGAAATAGGCTGAAAATAATAAATCTGTTACTAGAAAGAAGTTTTTTTCTGCAAAAAAAGTATCGACATTCATAACCATCCTGGCTTTGTTGGGCAAATTTATCCATGCAATTTAGAGGAAGTGCAGTGAAATCCAGAGAGTCGGCAGCGTGCTCACCCCCTGCTGTACACAGGCCACCCACAGCTTCGGTGTGAGATTATTTGGAAGAGTTAATCCCTTCTCCGACAGCGTTCCCCCGGCTCCCCAGAGACACCTCTGCGTGCCCACAGCCCTGTACTTAGATCACACCCATGTGGTGATGGATCTCTGAGTCTTTGAAAGCAGCAGCTGATGTTTTCCTTCCACCTGTGTAGGAAGGTTTGTTGTTTTTGTTCTCCTTTTTTTTTTTTTTTTGCCTCTGTTAGAAAAGGAAAAATGATCCTTAACAAAGTCACGTGAGCAAAGGTGTTCATTTGGGTCTTAATGTTAATTTTTAGCTCTTCTTTGGAGACCTAGAAATGAAGAATACCTCTCCCTTTGAGATGCTGCTTCTGCAAATCAGCTTTTCTTTTCTCCTCTCCTTCCATTTCTTCTGTTTATCTCTTCTATTCTCTCTCTGTTTTGAAGGGATGGAAGGAGTAAAAGCACCTTTGGAGAGTTAAAAATACTTGGAGTGATAAAACAGCATTTGGAAGGAAAATTTGAAGCAGACAAATCTTCTTTCTTAGCCCTTGAGTAACTGGAAAAAGAAAACTCATTTTCAAAATTTTGCCATGTCACTGGCTGGCATCTCTCTAAAACTCCAACACAAGTCTTCATTTCAGACCATATTTTGGGGATTTAAAAATAGTCCCTGCAGACTGGGACACACTGATTTTGATCTGAGTGTCATCTCTTTTTTTTACTTTCAAATAATTTTCAAAAAAATATTTGTTTAGAAGTTGTCATCAGTCAAATTAATGAAGGTTGTAAAAATGACATGCTTCTGGAGAAGATTTATTATTTGCACACTTTTCAAATAAATTTAGGTCAAATATGAGCTTCATGGATAGTTCTTTACAATATATAAACAAAATTTGGGGTATTTTTTTTTAAGAGATGACACAGAACATGCTTTGATTAGTAACTAGTGAGGGTGTCACCTCCTTAACTCAGGCACGACTCAAACCTGAGTACTCTGAGCCATAATTTCTCTTGCTTATTGTTTTTGGTGTACTAATGTGAGCATAATGTTTTACAGTTAAATTTTTCTGCCTTGGTATTGCTACCATCAGTATTCTGCCTGACCGCTTGATCCTCAGATTTTTAATGCCCAAATAATATACTTGCTTAAAATGCAGAGGGAGATGGGCTTGTGATGAGCTTCAAACAAAAGAGTTTGGGCTTTGAGAAGAGGGGATTGCAGAGTTGCAACTTGCTCACAGGGCCACACTCTAAACACTGAATAAAACTTTCAGGACCAGGTCACAAGTTGAAAAGTTCAGTGATGCTGGCAAAAAAAATTCAATCCTATTTTTGTTTATGTCAGTGAACAACCAGGGAAAGTGTTTTGGTCTTTTTAAATAGACTTAAGCTTCTTGAATCGGAGAAATAACGTTTGATGAGCCAAGGACAGAAATAAGGAAGATAAGGTCAAGAAGGTTTATATCTTATTTTTTCAAAAGGCTAAAGTGAAGTAATTTATTATTTTCCAATTGCAAAAAAAAAAAAAAAAAATGCAAATGACACTTTGTTCATTTAATTAATGAAATTAAAGCTTCTGATGAAAATCTTGCAAACATGTTTGCTAAACATGATTAATATTTTTCTGGTGTTAGTAGAAATCACAGGAAGTTCTAAATGTCACTTTAAATGCATTTTTGCTAGATCTGTTTTACCCACTTCCTGTAGTATTTATTGTTGACTCTTCTTTTTTTAATTTGCTTTTGTGTAATTCTTTAAATGGTGGGTGCACAGATATGCTGAAGAAATTAGTGTACTCCTCCACATGGGATCTTAACTAAAGAAATTACCTTCTTCTCTTTGCAAAATTTCAAAATATTTTCCTAAAAGAAAGAAGAGCTTTTAATACCCTTGGCTACAACTGCCAGAAAATCTCTTTTTCTCTTCAAATGCTTTGGAAAAAACCAACCATAAAAGCACAAAACACCCACTTTACGAGCTTTTATCAAGCTTTTGTTATCAACTTTTATCCATTTTATAAGCTTTTAACTGATATATTTAGTTCTGAATACTGGGTAGCACTGGCCTGAACCCTTGATTTTCCTCTTATAAATCGCAGTGTTATTAAATGACAAAATTTGATGCTAATAAAACTAAGTCTTCACTATTAAAACACTAAAACAAAACACTAGACAGTATTGGGGAGCCCAGAACGTTGACAGCAGTCAAGATTTTTCTTCATTAATGTCATTTGTCTTCATTAATAACTAATGCTATAAAAATGGTTCCTTGGAAAACAGCAAAGTAGCCAAAATGAGCAATTATGAGGCCAATAAAAAGATATGTTTTCTCCATATCTTTCTGGGCTCATTTTCAAGCAATTAGGCTGCAGGTACATTTATTTGGTTGGCAAACATTTTATGTTAAAAGTTGGAAATTGATGAGCTATTTATTAAACTCATTCCTTCTAACTGGCAGTATAATTATGCAAGGGATTATTGTCTCTTCATTTATTTTTCTGGAGTGATTAGCTTGTGATGCTATAAAACTCATTTATGAGAATGACTGATATTTATAATGCTTTAATTAAAATTGGATTGGGAAGCAAATGGGAAAATTTACATTCAACATATACGGTTGTGTCAAACAGGTTTGAAAGCAGTTGTCTTTTTATTAGCTTAGAATAATTAGTTGGGGTATTTATGTACTAATATTACCTAATTAACTCAGCAGCAAGGTAATTAATTTAGTTAACGGTTGTCCAAGAAAGAGAAAATAGTACTGTAGTATAGAGTAATGCTTTCATTTCACTGGGTTCTTCTTGGTTAAATGATTTTTCAAACAGGTATTTTCTTTTAAAAGGATTCACAGAACATATCTATTTTATTGGAGAGGGTGATTTTTGCATTTTATCCTTGGAAAAAACAAGGTACAGTGTAAATCACGCAGGGAGAGAGCAAAGCAAGTGGATGGTCTTCCCTTTAAAGAAGCTGTTAGATAAGTTATGCTCCATCCATCAACAGCAGCCATTCCTTTGCTTTTAAATTCAAAATGCCCATGTGTTTTAAAACACGTCTTATTCCAACATTGCAACACCTCTGAATGCAACTGATGCATTTAACAATCAGGTGAAAATGTTGAAGGTGCCTCAGAAATGATTAAAAAATCATTCTGCCTTGCTTTCCACCTACTGGGTGGAGTTCAGTGGCATTTCAGTGATGCACAAGGGTTTTGGGAACGTTCTGTGTCTGTATTTTTGTCTGTGTATTTGCTGGTCCTGTAAAGTGCGTTCAAAAAGCTGCCCCTGAAAAAAAAACCCACCTATGCCTGTGTTTTCCACAAGCCTTCCAGGATGGTGGTTTGAAGTGGGGTTCACCCAGTTCACTTGTTTCTATTTAAAGAGTTTTAGTTTAATTTCCTCTGCTGACAATTATGTCTAAATTCATGCCAGATCAGTTGTGATGAGTTCTGTGCTGTAAGATTTACTCACAGTAGTCAAGTAAGTAAACAGAATGGGATGCAAAAATGGAGTGATTCAGGAAAGCAGCACACTCAAATGCCTGAAGTACTTGAACTAACAAATGTCCCTGAACTCTGAAAAGTGGTTCTGTGAAAAGGTCAGATCAGAAACCTGCAGACTGCCCAGTTAGACCTAAGTAGCTCCTTACAGATCCCCACAGAAGCTCTAAAAGACTATTTTTCTGTGTCTTTTCTACCTTCTGGCATCCCATTCCTGTATGTGTGTGTTTCACTGCTCCTGTTCCTGAAAATATTGCTTTGCCTTTGCATATATAATAAACCCTGCTGATTGAATAAGTCTACTTTTTTGGTCACAACACAGTAACACAAGCTGAACGAGTGTCAGCTTTGGCAGCCATATTATTGGAAAAGAAGCTGTCTTATTTATACTTTTAAATATTTACATGACCTCCCCATACCTTTCATACCAGATGTTTTATTTTTATTTACTCTGCTGAATGATACACGGAAGAGACCATCTCGTTCTTTGCAGCAGTTTTAAATACCATCCTGTAAGCAAACTGTGTGTTAATGTTTATCTTTCGTAGTTTATCATTATCAAAAAACATTGTCATGCTTTCTTATTTGTAGCCTGGTAGTTCCAAATGAGATATGTATCATCATAATTCATGCACCATCATGTCTCAGTGCCTAATTAAAAAACTGATGACTTAAATTCGTCAGTGTTTCTGGCATTCCCTGAGACATCCTCTTACTTTTTGTCGTTTCTTCACCAAGATGTTCCTCAGTTGATTCATAATCCAACTGTTAGTCTAAAGATGTGCAAGCGAGAAAGTTACATTCCTAATTTATTTACAAAGGGTGGAGGTGGAGAGGTTGTTTCAGAATGTCAAGGTTTGGCTTTTCTAACTTGAGCCCATTTGGATCTCGTGGGGTTTTGTGGAGTTTTGGTTTTTATTTTTGTATCAGATTTGAGAACCAGCTACCGTCTGAAGTATTTTCACAGTTAAGGTATAAAAGGCAGGAAACAATTCCTTAACATTTCTGCAAAGAAGTTTGATAAATCAAATGTCTTTCATTTAGAGGGTTTTCTTTAATATCTGGATATTTCTGAATTTTAAAAAGCCTTTTCTCTCTCTTTTCCTCCTGCTTTTTTCGCTTGGCTGGGTTTTTTTGGTTTGTTGTGTTTTTTTCCCTGAATGTAGAAGCCAGTACTAGTGTTTGTCTAAGTAACGTGATGACAAAATGCTGTAATTTCTTTTCTCCTGCTTGTTATTTACAATATTATACACAAAAGTCTGAATTGGTGCTCTTCATGGTTCATCTTACTTGATTAGCTGCAGTTTCCTAACCCATTTCCAGCATTATTTTCCTGGGATCCTATTTTTTTATTATATATTCTACATGCTTTGTTCCTAAAATCCAGGCATTACATTTATATGTATTTATAACCTTTTCAGTGAATGAATTGCACTTAGCAGGTGACCCTTGCAGTACATTTGATCTATTCCTGAATTTCTGCAATACACTGCCAAATTTTGCATCATATGAAAAATTTTTAGCAAGTTTTCCTTATAATTTTTCTTTCCAAATTACTACCAGGGTTATACATAGCTGTGTGCTGAGGCCTCCCAGTTCTTAGGGAACTGGGAAAGGAGGATATCTGCAGATCAGAGCTTGCTATCTGAGGTGGCAAATGACTGTCTTTCCTAGCATTGCATTTGAGAATATTTTGAGATATATTTGAGAAAATTTTTAAATATTGATTTTAATAATAGTGTGATCAAAGACACTATGTATTATTTATCATCTTTTAAAGTGCAAGTATCTCCTGTACCAGTTTTTTATGAATGGCCGTATCCTCTTGTTATTAGAGAAATACCATTATCCCTAATTTATTACCTACATAAATATTTTAGTAATATAGTGCTATTTTGTACTGCCACTGAAGCAGAGGTTGTAGGATCCTCAAGAAGTGGCAGCTCCAGGCATGGGTGACATCTCAAAGTTTTTTTATTTTTCATATACAGACTTCAGAAGTCTTCATCAGTGAGGTTGTTTATGAAGAATCATATACCTTAGAAATACATTATCCAGTATCACAGAACAAAGGTCACATAGAGTAGCCTGATTTTTTTTTTTTTTTTTGCAATCATGTGGTGGTTGGAGTGGGCTGTGGGAGGGTAGAGCAGCGGTTGTATTTTTAAATAGCAGTGGTTGACACCTCTTTTAAATGCTTCCAGTAGCACCAGCATATGAACACAGTGACTAACAGTGCCTGACAATTTCAGTTTTACTGCAGTTATTGCTTTGACAGGCCTTGACTTTCTGCCAATTCAGTTGGAAACAGGCTTTATATCCCTTTTGCCCCACTGGCTTTTCAGATTTTCTCTCTCTTCTTTTCTATCCCCACATTTCCTCCTCTCACAACTCTGATTTCTCTGGAGTAATGGCCACAGTCACCCCTTCCCTTCAACTTGTGGCCACCTGTGCTGTCTCTGCTGTTCAATCAGTAAGACACATACAAACACTCTGAGAAAACAGAAGAGAGATAATGAAACATTAATTGATCTTTTGCCTCATTAACTTTTTAATAAAAATGCCTGAACTTGGATGGGAGCTGGTACTCTTTGGTTCTTCCAAACATTAAGTGTAGAGCCAACCTGTCCATTTGCAGCCTCCACTGTGACCATGGCCCGCTCACCTGTCCCGGGAATGCAGTGTTTCCATGGTGTGTCAGCCTGTTTAGAGTACAGATGAGCTGCCAGAGAACAGTTGGAGGTGCTGAGTGATGAACACTAGAGATTTATCCTTCTACCAAAGCCTGGCATGCTGTCGGTATAAATCAGGCAAAGCCGTGTGAAAGAAAACACCTTTTATCAAGAAAATAAAGGGAAAGTCAAGGACCAAGGCTGAGGTTCTCACTAGTTCATCCTATCTTCTTCTTTTCAAGTTTAAGCCCATGACTATCTATAAATATTTATAATTGTTAGTTACTGAGAGGAAATAAGGTTACTGAAGTTAATTATGTACTCAGAGCATTTAAGGTCCTGGGTCCCAACTCAAATGGGCAGCTGTCAGGAAGTGTAACTATTGACAAGCTGGACTAAAATGAGTTGCTAATGTCAACTTATTTTTAAATAGTCAAGGGTGCACAGTGTGCATCTGATTATCTCTTCTCTTCTGCTTTCTGGGAATACAAAGACTACCTTGACACAGGGGAATGAATTATTTCTTCCCTTTGAATGGTGCTGCCAGGTCCAGGCTGATGATGTACTGGATGTTGGAAAAATGATGCCACCTTTTCATGTTCTCCAGTTTGTTGATGGCTTTTTTATATCCTTGTTGTTGTCTTATAGGCACCTACTGGCAGAACTTTGGTGAGAAATATAAATGTATTTTTTTCTGCAGGTAAATTGATAGCCCAGGGGGTTTTTTGTTGGGTTTTTTTTTGTCCACATCCATCAGTACTTCATTGTTAAGGAATAGTTAATGATTTGAGATAGAATAGTAGGAAAAATACAAAAGGAACCAACACAACCCCTGTGTCTCCCCCCCAGATTACACTAATTTCTGAGCTTTCAGTTTCTTTTAAGTCAACAGGCTGATTTTTACTTATGTCAGAGGGAAGAGTTCTCAATATGAATATTTTCTAGAGGAAGTTTTTAAGGTGTGAGCAGAATCCACAACAGATAATCACAGCACGAGTGGTCAGCCGTAAAAACTTGTCATTTTCCTTTGACAAGCAAATATCTTCTGTACATCCCTCAAGTTTTCTGTAGTGAAAGAATGGAGAATACCTGAGTACCTTATCTAAGGAAACATTGTAAAACCTGTAGAGAAAACAGCTCTGTATTGGGGAGAAAAAAAGTTTTAGACTAAAAACGTGTATTAATTATTGGTACTCTATAATCATTATGTTGTGCAATAACCTAAAACCTACAGTCTGGCACGAAGAATAATGAGTACAAATGACATGTTTATACTGAGGAAGTTTACTAACGTCACACTGGTGAAATGGCTGGATGTGGCTTCCCATTTGCTCTATTTTTTTTTTAAATTATCTGCTTCCTAATAGCAGTGATAGAAGTACATGAAAACAAACTAATAGGAGTTCAAACAGGATATTTATACTTTCTCAGAAGAAATCTGCTGAGTATGCTTAGATATTTCAGGCAGCATACCCCTGACAACTGTCTGGATTCTCTTTTAGGATTTCCCATCCCTGAGGGACACCTACACCATGTCTGCACTCAGCCCCTCACTCTTGGCAGTAGATTTTCATCCACATAGGACATTCTCTGAAGGATGGATGCAGTGTAAGGATTCCTTTGGATGGGCCCAAGTGAGATTCAAATAATGTTCCATTATTTGGAGAGTGGCAATCTGAACTAGTCTTTAAGCATGTATTGCCTTGATCATCACCACTCTATTAATAAACATTTGAATGTGCAGGACAGTCTGACAGTGGCCTTTAAACACATCTAGCTACATGAAAACTGAATATGAATTTCAAATGTATATACTTTTTTTTTCTGGTGTTGTAGCTTTGCTCCAATTTGGAAGTAAATTTTCATGTTACTCTGTATCTATACAGAATTGCACTTTACAGCTCTGATTTTGAAATCTAAGGTAAGGCTTTTCTGAGAGTTATATATTGGATATTTATTGACATTAAAGTTCAAGAAGAGTTTTATGTGGAGTAATAACAGAAATTATATTGACGTAAAATGAAGAGTTCCAAATATTTTATTGACCTGGGCTCTGGTAAATTAAATTCTGGTTTCATTTCAATGAGTTTTCTGGCCCATTGGAGATGTAATTTGTTAGGCATAATTAATACTCTTCTACTTATAATTTTTATACAAGACCCAATATATATTAAATTGAAATAAAAATTCATAAGTAACTGCACTAAAATGTCAGCTCAAAAAATCTGATTAAAAAACAAAACCTGTATCTTTTCTTATTAAATTTATATGAATTGAAACAGCTGTCCCAGGGTACCTACAATTCGTGTCTCATTCATAGAGCCACAAAATAAAAAAATTCTATATAATTTACTGTAGTTTGTTGGAAATATTTGATATTTCAGTTTTCTTAATGTAAATAAAATCAGATAAAAGCCAGCTGACAGTATTCATTCTTGGATCTACTGCAATTCATTCCAGTAAGAACTAAAGCAGATTTGAAATTAGTAAAAAGGCACACATTTTTCTGTGCAAACCTTTGGTTGCAGTTAGAACAACTGTTAATTCTGGTTAAAGATAATTAAGAAAATAGTTACACTTGATTGATTTCCTTCCAGTTAGTTTTTGTATTTGGATAGTCTAAGAACCAGAGGAACAAAGCTAATTCACAGATCTTCAATATATTGAAAATATTCTCCAATTGTGCACCAAATTAAAACAGATTGTGTGTAAAGGTTCCTCAGTACATTGTTACTGAGGTCAAATGAAGATCTCTTGGTACTGTCAAAGTATAAAGGTGCCTTATTGTAACCATTCTGTAAATAATAATAATAATAATAATCAGCCTGCTTGTGCTTGGTATTCATCCTGCCTATCCATGTGGTGTGGGAATAAGATATTCAGAAACAGTAGAGTTAAAAAATACTAAGAGCATTATTTGCAGTCACATATGAGGCAAAATATTTTCTTCAAAAGAATGGCAATATATTTTTTGACAGAAATATGCTGCTTAAAGAAGGCTGACAGAAACATGTTCTAATTAACATTTGATAATTACTGTAAATTAAATATTTAAGTTTGAGCATAAGACAACAGCTCTGTCTATAACCTTTTTGCAGCTGGGTTGATATCACTTTTTCTGTCTTTGACAAGAAAATTAATTGTGTTGCTGAAGTGTGAATTGAAAGTCCTTGAGCATCCTTTTTCATCAGCTCTGGTTTATACCCAGCTTTTGATTTGCAACTGCTACACTTTCAAGAAATGCTTTTCCATTGGCTCTTCCTGTGTCAGAGCACAGAAACAGTGCACCTGAAAGGATGTGAAGTGCAAGCACAGAGAGGATTCTTCAGTGAGTGTCAGGGAAGGGTCCCAGAATTGTTAATGCTGAAAGGAACTTTGGAAACCCTCTTGCCCAAACCCCTACTCAGAGCAGGTTCAGTCAGAGCAGATTGCTCAGGGATGTGTCTTTTGAGAGTCTCCAAAGAGAGAGACCCCACAACCTATCTGGGCAGTGGTGCCAGTGTTTGACCACCCTCCTAGGGAACCAAACTAACCAAACAAACAGTGGCCCCCAACACCTTTTCATATTTTTAAATGGAATTCCCTATATGTGCCCCTTACCTCTCCCCCTGTCACTGGGCATAACCGAGTAGAGCTTGGCTTTGTCTTTCATACCCTTGAGCCTTCTCCAGACTAAACAGACCCAGCTCTCTCAGCCTCTCCTTGTGTGACAGGTACTCCAGTCACTTAGTCACCGAATTCTGTAGCTCAGTTTCAAAATCAACTCTCAACTGCATCTTTCTTTGCTAGAATGTCACCGTTTTGGTCTTGACTGCCCTATTTTTCATAATGTCTTAGGCTGTTAGTACCTCAGAACTCAAAAGCTGTTGAAAATATGAATATTCACACACAGTCAGTTGTCAGACTGAAAGCGTATCAGGTGAGAGACTTTGATTTCCTTGTAGGAGACTTTTGGAGCTTGGTTTTCTTAATATTTTTTTTTTAATTGTTCCACTTTCATCTCACACTTAGCAGAGTATCAAAGATTTTATCCTGGTTGATATCTCACTTCACAAAGAAAGACATTTAACACGAACTTAGTTGCAGTTTATAAATAAAAATCCTCCTTAGTTCCCAGAAAGAGAGAGGCTGGTCACACATGAGCACAGTTTGTAAGTTATTTCAAACAGATTCACGTTCTCCTCTGGTGTAAGGAACCAGGGAGGGCACTTTCAAAAATAATGCTGTGGAGAAGAGAGGGGTTTTTTGTTTGTTTGTTTGTTTGTGTGTGTGTTTTTTGGTTTGTGGTTTTTTTTTTTTCAATGAGCATTATAGAAATATTCGGTAGCTGATTTGAGAACATGTCTTTTAAAAAGTTCCTTCACCTGCAAATGGCTGTGTTGCATGGGAAAGCACATAGAAGCTTTGTGCTCCCCTGGTTTGTTATCATATGAGGCAAAAATGAGCCTCTACCCATCTGTTCCTTGTAGCTGGAATAAACTCTAATGGTCAGTACAACAGAAAAAAGGAAAAAAAAAAAAAAAAAAGGGCCATCAAAATCCCCAAAGCCCAATTACCCCATCTATTCAGTATCTCTGAGGTGAATTAATGGAAGCTGTTACTGACAAAGGCCTGAGAAATAACAATAACTCCAGGCAAAAACTGTCAATCCTGTTCACTTCTTGAAGCTGCTTGAGGAGCTCTGGCATCCTTAGAATAGGAAAGAGCCATTTGGGGGCTTGTGAGACTATAGCAATCCCTAGATTTTGGCAAATAACCTGGTGCCACCTGCAGAAGAGAATAAAGGGGAAACTTCTCCCATCAGTCAGCTTTCTGCAAAGCCTATTAAATTTTGGTCATCACTTTGATTTGTAAGCTTTTTGCAAGGTGTTGTCTGTCAACGGTGTCTCAGTCCAGTATAGCTGCACGTTGAGGCACAACATCTTCCTTCAGTTCTTTTATTGTTGAAAAGGAGCCCTAGTTCATTGTGGTCTTTTTGAATAAGGTATGTAATATAACAGTATAATATAATGTAACAAAATAACATACACTAAAACAATCAGCACTCTGCTTGAGTGACTAATGCACTTAAACTTAGTAATAGGTGAAATCTGGGGTCACTGGCAATTCTGAAGAGAAATGCCCATAAATGAAGAAATTACCAAAATAGCCCCAAAAAAACCCCACCGTAAAACCTAATTTGGGTTGAATGAAATTTAAATCAGCCTCAAAACCTTACTACTCTTTTAGTGTTTTGTTATTGTTCTGAATGTGCAGGCAAAGAGCATTTCACAGAAAAATGAGAATGAATGTGGTAAAAGGGACTTTGGGGGATATTTGCACTCTTACAGTCTCAGATCTACCAGGGCTCAGACTGGCAGCCTAAATGTCCCCCCACTGCATTGTGGTCAAATGGACTATGCAGAGTCACAGAAGCTGCCAATAAGTCTGATATATTCTAAGTCAGCATATGGCTGATGGTTTATTTTTTCCACTCCATTGGTTTTTTGTTATGTTTGTTTTTCTGCTTTTTTTAATTGGTAGGTTTATTTTGTTTATACGTATGGCTCATCACTAATGTATTTTAATGTTTACTGCGTCATCTGGAAAAAATAGAATTTTAAGGGCTGTGTAAACCTGTTTATAACATGTTACTGCTCCTTGGCGAGGGAAAAGCATCCAAAATATTTTAATTGACAGTTCACTTGAAGCACACACATCTCATTGGTGGGTATCTCCACGTACAAGCATTGACATTTATCATCACATCTTCACTGAATCCATTGGAAACATTACAAATTGGGATACACATGGATGACAGGTACAGTAAGCTTAGCAGTGAAAGCAAATTCATAAGCAAAGTGCATAGCAATAATCTGTTCATTTTCATGAGCAGTGTACAACCTAATAAGTCTCAGAGGGCAGAACAAAGAGGAGGTTGTATTGTGTTACTCAGTGAATGACCAGCTGTGACAAAAGGAATTTTCAGTGGATTTAAAAAAGGTCAGAATAAGGGAGTATCAAGTTGGACAGTTCAGTTAGTTTATTCTCAGACTAGAAGAATTGGAAGCTACGATTTTTATCTTTCTTCAGAGAGCAGAATGATTTTGAGTCAAATGAGGGAACTGAATATTTAAAGACTGTCAACAAAACACATCTTTAAGCATGCACACATTTGTTAGGATCTATGAATGTAACTCATTCTCTATTCAACATTCAACCTGATTTTTTCTCTCGAGATGATTTTGCATCTAAATGTGATAAACCACGGTGTCTGGGCTGACAGGGTAAAACAATTTTATTTGTTCATAGCAGGGGGATGCAGTATACAAACCTTTCCAATATGAAAATTGTGAAATACTGTTTTCAGTAAGATTTTTACTCATAGGAAATCCTTGGTTCCAACTGCAGAGCACATGCATCTTTTTATTTAACTAGTTCATATCCTAAGGGCCAGATTTTCAGCTGGACTTCCATGTGCATATGTATAAGCTGACCATACAAATAATTTTATTTAGATGTGCTTGGAGTCACTTAGATACAGACATATGAAATTTTGCTAGGGAGTTTGTTGGCAGAATGTACTCTTCATGTAAGATAGAGCCACGTGCTTCCCAAAAACCCCACAGAGGATCCAAACTGAGACTTCTCACTCGTTCTTGTGCATTGTTCGGATAATGTCTCTCCACAGAATGGGGTTTAGATGCACAAGGAGACAGAATTGGAGCTTACTTTTCAGTCATGCATAATGTAGATAATATTCTGCCTCCCACATCTCTTTTGCATGCTGTTTAAATGAGGCTATTCCCTACTTTTTAATCCCTTTTAAGCCAAAATATCTAGTAGCTTAATAACAGCTGTTTCTCTTTAAAGTATACTTAGAAATCCAGTTTAGGATGCTAATTTGCTTAAGGATGGAACTGAACTATTTTTTCTGTTTAATAAGATCTCTTTCTGCATTTTAATCTCCTAATCAACAGTAATAGGCTATGGAAATACAGTAGTGTTTTTTAAGAGAGGCATTCCTAAGTACTCATATGTGAATTTGTAAAATGTGTGAGGTGTTTTAAGATGCTCTTCCAGCATCTCAAGTATTTTAGTTCATCCAGTCAAGAAGTTTGACTCACTCTGACATCCATGGACAGTCAGAATAGTGACTGAACTCAGAGCGGCCTAAAATAAACATGCAGCCTGAGACAGCTACATCAGCTGTTCATAGATGTTCAGTAGCACCATATTTGCTTTTCCAGTGAATTGGAATATTTTTTCTAGTTCTGTGGGGGCTGTTTTGTATTGAGGGTTTTTGTTTGCATGTTTGTTTTCCGAAAGGGAGACAGTAATGTCTGTCTTCAACCCTAGGAAACTTGGCCAGGGTAATGGAAGAGCCTTAAATTCAGGCAAGGCTCCCAGTGTTGCATGAAGCCCGTGATTCTCCAGCTCACTCGTCTGGGCAGCTGCCACAGCCAACAGGCAGCTTGGAAACCCAGAGCTACAGGAGGGATAATCGGCCTCATTTCAACTCCACGGCAGGGAGCCAAAAAATCCTAAAAGCCATGGCTTGAGTCAAAAGCTGAGTCCCCATTAGAAACATATGCAGTGTGCCCCTCCTGGATTTGTCAGACTTTTAAGCAGCAGTTGTGAGCAAATTAAATGAGATCCCAGGCTCCCAAGTTTGCTAGACGGGAAACCAAGTGTACTTCCAGCAGAAAACTGCCCAAATTTTGAAGGAATTGATCGAAAGATATATGTATTGCTTCAATGTCTTTTGACCTCAGTAAATTGGTATTGTTTCACTGAAAAATTGTCAACCAGCTGTAGTGATATTAACCCTTGATTTTACCCAGTGTCTTGGCCATTTCAGAACTGGTTTCCTGTTCTGCAATGAATGTCACTTAACAAGGAATAACAGGTTGCACCAACAAAAAGATAATACATAACATATTGCCTTAACACCAACCTAACATATTGCCTTAATCAAAATACACTCTTCTTCTCCCTCTCTCTTCCTCCTCCTATGTCTCTCAGTGTTCATGATTCTGGGATAAGAAGACTGAGAGCACACTGCTCCTAAGAGCAGCCTGCGGTTGGGACTTTAGATGAGATGGCAAAATCTTGTGTTTATTGTGCAAATGACTCACCCTTTCTGCCAGCCACAGTTTCTGGTATTTAACAGCACAAAAACTGCTTTGATGGACTGGATTGACTGAAAATCCTTCTGACCAAGTAGGGTACTGCTGATGTGACTGTAAGGAATGTGGGGGAATAAGGCACATAGAGATGCTTCCTCTGAAAGCACAGTGGCTTTGACCACACTGCAGGCAGGGTACAATGACCTAAGATGACTCTAAAACCACAGGAGTTTAACCAGATAGTCAGGGACTAGTCAGTAGCCCCCAAAGCCGAGTTCTGAGAAGGGAAATCTACCTCTTTGTGTCTACCCCATCGTTCTGTGATCACAGCCCAGTGCACAAATACACAAACTGGCTTTAAACTGGGCTACCCGTGGCAGCAAAGAGACCTGCACAAACTAATTTATCCTACAGAGAGAAACCATTACCTGTGCCTCAGTTTAAATCCCCTTGGACAACCAACAAGGACAAAGGAAGGGAATTAGGAAGGAACTCTGTTGCCATACCTACAAAGCCATTAATTCCTAAATGGTTTCACATATAATAACCTTCTTTCATTTCCGCTATACCAAGTATTATTGATTTTTGCTGCTGCAGCAGTGCCTAAAAGACCTGACCAGAGCCTCTAGGCATAGATGTGTTATATTTTTATAGGCATGTAAGACAGAGATAATCCATGCCCTAGGCAGCTATCAAGTCAAAAACCAACAGGATGTTAAAAATATATGGGGAGAAAAGAGGAGTAACAAGATCATTAAAACTGCACATGAACCAGCAGACAAGAGGAATAATACTGAAAAAGGAAGATGAAGTTGCATTATTATTTCTCTCATACCACGTGTGAAAGTTAATTAATGTTAATCACTGCAGTATTATAGGATAAAGTAGTGACTTTAGTGCTTAGGATGTGAATGTGTTCATTAACAAAAGACTCTCTTATTCTTGCAACAGGCAGACAACAGGTCACTATAGACCCACAAATACCCACAAATGCGTCCTGTTAGTGAATCAACACTGGTGTGCTTTCATCATGTTTTGGGATATTAATTAGCTGAGGTGAGGTAACAGGGATAGCATTTTTTAATGCTATTGAAAATATCTGAAACAGAAAGCAAGAAGTCACATTTTATTCTGCATTGCAGCACATATTCAAAGCTGAAAGGAGTACTAATATGACTGCTTGAAATGAGGCTCCACACATGGAGGTAGTGTACTTTATCAAGGTTAATTTCAGCTAAAAATTATTATTTTGATAACTGCAGTTACACAAGCCTCCCAGGTCAAGCCCACTCCTCCTAGATATCCCTGTTTCAGTTGTCTTTGTTTAGGAATTGGGAGAGATATGCACCCTGGAAACTTCTGCTCTTGGTCTGCCTTAAAGCACTGGAATATTGACTTTAAATTTTGGTTCTTATTTATTCAATTAGTGTAATTGTTTCCTCTTTGTCTTGCCTTTTCTTGCAACGTTCTCACAGCTCAGTCAGTAGCATTGCCCTTCACTGGGAGCACTGGGGTGTTTGAACCTGAGTAACCATAGATGGCTCAAGACAAACAATGAGTAGAATCACTGGTGGCATCTTCCCACTGAAGCAGGCATTCCTATCTTACAGTATGATCCCAGAAAAGTGCTACCAAGAGAGATTAGAGCCTATTTTTAAGCATCGGTTATCAGTCTTGTGCCTATTGTGAATATATCTTTGCACTTCTATTTCAAGCACAGGCCATCTGCGGATTTAGGATATGGTAGAAACTAGGTTAGGACTTGCAGATTTTAAGAGTATATACACAAACTGCAGCTTTGTATTTTATAGTAGTGAACATCTCAATGTTCACTGATCCAGTGGGTTCATTGAATTAATATCTTCTTATTATTTCTTTAAGAATCATACCTACCCCTCACTGACTGTGTCTTCAGTTTTCATGCATTCTGCCCTGCTCTCATGGCAAAAGAAGGAATTGCTTATAAAAGTCCAATTTGTAACAAAAACTTATTACAATAAATAAAGGCAAATACTTGAATGAAGACATTTCTGCCATGCTTATATGAAGTACAGTAGAAAAGAAATCAGTCATTTTCTATTTATTATTGTTTAAAATACCACCCTGTTTGTGTAAACAGAGGGTTTCAGAATCCTGTTTATACAAACAATGCAATAAAAGCACTCATATATGCTGGAGTTGCTGTGTGATATAATTGCATATTTATGCTACATAGTATATTGGCTGAATGCATGTAAGAAATTACAGCACTTTAACTGCAGGTTAAAATGTGTTATTGGAAAGTTGATTTCATGTTTGACATATAAAAATAGCAGAATTATAACAGTAACACTAACTTTTAAATACTATTAATGGCTAGGACTGTTATTTCAATAAACAGAGATCTGATTCTTCTAAAATTTCTCAAGCTATTAGCATGGTTCTTTTCTTTTCAAGGCAGTGTATTAGAAGTACTATATTGTAAATTAGCCTGCACAAGAATAGCTGTAATTCAAGATTTACTTCTCCATCAGACAATAAAAACTTTATGACAAGAACTTTGCCTACAGATATGTGTGTATAATGAACAAATGAACAGTTCTTACCAAATAATATTCTTTATTGTTCTTGGACCTTCTCTTACCAAGCAGCCAAGGAATGTCAAACATTTGGATAAATTAGCTCTTACTGAATTTCAGTTCTCTCAAATCTTGCATACATTGATGAGAATAAGTCCTTTACTTGCCATGAGAGAAAATACCCCTCAGGCAGATGTTCAAGAAGCAACGTGTGGATAGGAAGATAAGACTGGAGAAGGTGTTAACCAGTTTCATGCTAATTGATCGGTTGACAGTGCTAAGAGATTGTTCTACAGACCCCCAGACATCAGCTGCCTGCTGAGCTGGATGGAAATCAGTGTGATGAATTCAGTAGGGGAATTGTTTCAGGCATTTTATTTAACAATAACTCCTCAAGTTATAATGTATTCCAGAAGAAATTATGCTTCAAAGATGAATAAGCAATTGATTATTTTCACCGAAGTTATTTTAAGAAAAGCTATCTCCTACTGAAATGGAAAATCCTGTCTTCCAGCATTTCAAGCTGCTAATGATCTTGAGCTTTCTTAATCACACCTTATTAATAGCAATAGCTTGTGGTGATTTTTAAGGACTAGGTTTTTCCAAGGCCAAATTCCCTGTGAAGCATTTCAATTTCACAGCCTGGAATAAAACGCTAAGTTTTTGGAAAAACACTATAAATACTTGAAGTTCTACAGACATGATAGGCCTCTTGCTTCTCAAGAGAGCAAAGATGCATCCATATGGCCTTATGTTAAAATACAAACAAACATAAATTTCTAAATGGATATAATAGTGATTCCTCTTAGATGTCTCTTCTGCCAATTTATTTGTCTTCTATGAGGTCTGGAAGTTAGACTAAGAAAAGACAGCCTGTCCCAGTGCAGCTGGCTCTCCAGTTGTGAGGCTGAAGACCATTATTCCTTTTTTCTGATCTCTTTCTAGAATGGTCCTTCTTGACTCATGGAAATCCTTAGCACTATATTTCACAGGTATCATTTTGAGATAAATGAATCTACTATTTCTCAAACTTTTTTTAATTTTCTGAGACAGATGTCAGCAATAACCTTAATACTTCTCTGAATCTTGTTTCGTTTTTCTTCTTTTCCTCTTTAAATGAATCAAGGTGAAACCATTTTTGAAGCTTTTCAGAACATAGAGATATAGCATAACAAAAGGGAGAAAAGGATGCTATCCTCAAGAATCTGTCATAGTTCTTTTAACCATGATAATTACAAATCTTACTCAATTTCATGCATCTAGCCAGGTGGTTCTTTGCACTTGGAATCTGTGAGTGACTATGATGTGCAATCTGACCATCTAAAGGCCCAAAGCTGCAAACACCCTGAGCTGCTGAACACATCTATCTTATTTTATTAGGCTTGGAGCCCAAAATACTACAGGGACCTTCCAAACATGGAATTGCATCCTGTCTTTAACTTTGTGACATTACTAACAAAAAAAAAAAATCCATGACATTTTGTTGGGGGGTTAGTCTAACTTCATAGAACCATGACCGAAATTCTGTATTCACTGCAGTATGCACAAACCTCTTTTTTCACCTTCATTGTATTGTTCTGGCACAAAAATTTGTGAACATGGACATGAAAACTTGCTGCATGCCTTTTTTTTTTTTTCCTATCACATTAAAGAAATGGAATGAGAAATCATGATGTTTGAATTTATTTTTTTTATGATTATGCTTCATATAATTAATTCATAAATCATTTCTAGGCCCTGGAGGTTTCTGTGACACGTCAGAGCTAATGTTGTTGTAAAGATAATGGAATTGAGTGGTATGTAGGTGGTCTAGATTTTGAAATGCTGGCACTGTGTGTTCATGAAGCCTTCTGTGGGCTGCAGAATGATGGAGCTCCTAAATACATCTTCCCTTGTTTGCCTAGGTAAGCAAACACATGCAAACACCAAACCAGGCAGAGCTAATGAATACTTCAAGAGCTCTCTGCTCTAATACTAGCAAGAGATTGCAGTGAGAACAAAGGCTTGACCTCTTGTCTTTAATACCAAAAGTTAGATTCTGTCCTCAGATATGCTTGTAAAGCTTTCAGTTCCAGCAGGTAAATATTTATATCTGAAAGGAAGGGTTTGACCCAAAATGAAATGGACTACATGTTTAGCATTTATCTGAGGCTCTTTTCCCACTTTCAGTCAGTCCATGGCTGAAGAATGTAAGTGTGCCCTTTGAAAACAGTCAGAAAACACTTAAAACCAGACCAGTGCTGTTCTGAACTACAGGGAGAGTGGGAGGGCAGCTGCAGATTGAACAACTCTGGAAGAGTAAGGGGATGGATGTCACAGCTCAGTTCCAACTGGAGTTGTGTCTGGATAACGAGTAAATGGAGGCACTGGTGGTTAATGCTTTCTTGGAGTGGCCTTGCAGGGTTTACCACTTTGGCTTCTTCCTGGCACTTCCTTCATAGTTCAGTGGCAGAGGAGGACAAAGGCTGAAAACTGCTCCTTGGAAAATGATTTTTCAGCAACCAAACACATTCCTAATACTGAATAAACAAGGCCCGGATTCAAAGTAAGGTCAAGACCCTCACGGCAACTACTTTGTTATTGTTTGCTCATTGGCCTAAAACATCTGCTCTTTCCCTTTTTCCCCTCCTCTCTGTTCTTTTGAAGATGGTTGCTGCGAGGAACAGAAAAAAACCTTCAGAAAGATTAAGGTAGCTGGAAAAAAATAGGAAAAAAAAAAATCACGGCCTACTATGGAGTTACCCTTGCAGTGCACTGGGTTGCTTTGGCAGGTGCAGAGAATCAGAAGAAATAGTGGCCATAAATATTACTTGGTTACTTTTCAATTCAGCATTTCCTATTTAAAAAAAAAAATAACATCACAAAAATGCACGATACCTTGTTCTTTATTCAGTCAGATTAATAGTGGCCAGCAGTGTAGAAATTGAAAGCAATTAGCTGATCTGAAACTGGTGGACAAGTTTATCATTTGTGGTCATAACATTTCTGTGTAATGAAAATGCATCAGATGTTTAATAAGACTACATGAATATTTTTAGTATTTGATGCTTCATGCATGTGTGAAAGAAATAATATACAGCCCATTCCCAGAATAATTTTTCAATAAATATTGATTAAAATCAACTCAACAGAATGTGGGTAAACTTGTATCTTCCCCATTCAGGAATGTATTCTTGCTTCACATTTCCATTGCAGAGAGTACATGTTTGCAATGGATTGCAGTGTTTTTGTTTTTACTGATTATAATCTCTCTCGGGGGAAATAACAGTTTACCTGTATGCTCAATATTTCCCCAGGCACAGCATAAATGTGCTCCTGCAGACAAATGACATACACATATCAGAGGACAAAAATGGACCTTCTCCTAAGATCAAATCCCTAGTCTTTAATTTTGGTGAGCATTTGATTCACAGCTTGTCTTTGCAGCTGAAATAGAAAACTGGTAAAACAGTCTCTCAGGCTTTTGGAAGAGAGACAGAAATAATCTTATCTTTGTACTGTCCCTGCTGGTCTTTTTAGCAAAAGAATCTTCCAAGAATGCTCAGCTAGAACACACTTCAAGGAAATGACCCCCTTATCATCACATTAAAATGTAAAAGATTTGGGAAGTGTGGTGATATTTTCATCAAGAATGTTATTGTAGGGAATTCTTTTGTTAAGGAATTGTGAATTAAGTTGTTTTCCTTGCTCAGAGGCTGAGGTTTCATTTATTTGAGCACTGCCTTTAAAGTAGCTGTTAAGAGAACAATAGGACCACTCCTCTAAAATAATAATAATAAAATATTATTAAAAAGTAAATCACTGCTGACACCAAAGTGTATTTAAAAGCAGCTGCAGTCAATAAGGTGGTTGGATGTTAGTTCACGAAAATGAAAGGCATGCGGCCACATGGGACCAATAATGCTGGATGATTTATTGTAGAAGAATTGTGCAGGACAAATGTAGACCTGAAAGCAGAAAAAAAAAGAAACTGTAAATGGTTTAAGGCTTTTTGTAAGTTCCTGTGGAGATGTAGAAAGTAGTGATTAAGAGAACAGTCTTTGAGAAGGGGTGATGCAATTGGAACTGTATCCCTGATCAGGAAGGGAGGAATTCAGAGCAGTTTAGAGATACCTGTACCTGGAAAACACGTAAAACAGATGGAAAGAAAAAAGTTCCTCATTACTCCAGTCATTGTTAAATTCAGATTCACCTGGCCATGCTTATAAAAAGTAGCACCTCCTTCAAAAAGAGTCGTATCTTTTGTATAATTCAGTTATTTCAGAACTGAACTAATTCCTGAATAATATCTGCCCTTTCAAATTTTCTTGCCTGTTGTATAGAGCAACTCTGACTCAGAAAATGAATAATTGATAAGGTGTAAGCCTGTTAGCAATTGGGATCTTTTCAGATCTTTGAGTGAATAAGAAGTTTGCTTTCATCTCTAAAATGAGCAGAACATGTTGGAGAAATTGAAGCTGGGTGGTTCAGAGCACTAAATCTTGGCTCAGTAGAACTGGATTTTGTTCCCAGAGTTTTCACAAATGTTTGTCAGTTGGGAGAAGAATTTACAGGAAGAGATAAGGCTTAAAATTTCAAGTAATTCTAAAGTTTGAACATTGACTATGTTTAATTAATTGGCCAGCTGGGTGGTGGGGAGGAGAAAGACCATGTAAGACAGTAGGAATGGTTCATCAACAGAGACTTCTGGATCCACGTTCCCAGGCTTTGAAAAGATTTTGCAGGTTTTCCTAATCATCAGAATAGATCTTACTGGAGACCGGATTTCCATTTTTCTTGGCTGTGTGATTTCTTTCTAGATCATGTTATATTTTCTCTTTTATTTCATTTGCATAGCTCCTGTGAAATGTTATGACTTCTGTTTGGATTTTGGCACAGCACATAGCACAGTACAAAGTCTATTCGTGTGCAAAACTTAGTTTTGACATTTCACTTGTCAGTACTGGATGATGGCAAAAGGTCACTTCATTTCTGACTGAGGTAAAGATGAATGAGGGTGAATTTGTAGTTGGAAAGAATTTTCTCTCATGGTTGATTTTTTTTTTGTTTCGAGCATAGATCATAACGCAGTGATTCCAGAACAGGATGAGGTATAGCGAGCCTTCAGCTTTGTGGATGGTATTGGGGGAAAGGAATTGGTCAAAATTTTCATCTTTCTTCCTTAGACAAGTTTCCTCATTAATAACCCCGTTATAGCCAGGTGGAAATCAAAAGAGATGCATTTGCTCTTCGAAGCTGACAGCGTGCCTGCTCAGAGTCTGGCTTATAGCCAGCCTTTTAGTTTGCTTTCACATGGGCTTTGGTTTTGTGAAAGATGTGGTTTGAGCCACAGGTTATCTTTATCTGTTTGTTATTTTATAAGAAAATAATGTAGCTAATGTGTTTCACAGAGAACTTCATTGTGCTTGCAGGATTGATTAATTAACGTTTTAGCCACAGATTCAAACTGACAGTCCAGACTGTAGATGGTGCCATGTTTGTATGTAGCTGCTTTGGTTTCCAGAAAGGTGACCAACAAGTCACTCAGCATGATAGACAAAGCTTAGTGTCCCCACCTTTACTTAGGGGTTACCTGGTGTCACTTCTTTGGAGTTACAGATAAGACCAGCGACAATAGACTGTCAGGCTTATTTTTGTAAGGCATGTTGTTGTATCATCATAGTGTCGAGGTCAGTGTTGGAGTCTTGTCAGTCAGACAGACAGCACTTTGTCAGGGTGCTTGGAAAAAAAGCTTTCTGAGCTGTAAGTGCTTTGTTTGGTCTGCTAACTTTTCGGTAGTTTCTGGGTATGATGGTGCAAATGATTTACAGGAGAGCTCTAGAACTTTATTATTTAAGGGCATTTTAAAATTCATTGAGGCAAGGTGCCATGAAAATACAAAGTGCTATTAATTGGCTCATCAGACTTTAGAGAATGTCACAGTAATTGCACATTTAATAGACTCTCAGTAGTTACTGTGGTGCAACAGCTCAGCAATTCTATTGTAAGAGAACATTTCCATCACTTTATTTCAGTGTACAATTGCAGTGTCAGGAGAAGACAAGATGGAACAACCCCGTGAATGTTGCATGCTTTTGCATTAGAAACATGAATGCTAAAAACATCCATTCTGATTAGCCAAAGGATGGAGTGTCTTTAAAGTTACTCCAGTGAATAGAGTCCAAGCACTGGCTTGGTAATGAGACATGGCATTTACCATGCTTTGCTGCTCCAATTATTAACCACTTTGGAATTTTGCTCTGCAATAACAGAGCAGTTCTAATCTCTTTAGAGATTAATAAAAAAGAAAACAACCTGATTTTATTTTATGGAATAGCAAAGCATTTTAATAAAGTGGCCTAACACCTGAAATTAGGACTGCAGTGGGGGCAAGTCTGGCCTGCTACTTTTGTAAAAATAAAGAGGAGAATGATGTTTGTGTTCAGTGTTCTTCTGGAAATCCCCCAGCAGGAGCCTGGTGTGAGAGAGGACTTGAGGGAGAGAAAATAAAGGATGAAGGAAAATAAATATCTGTACATGGTATCCCTGGTTTAAAAGAACTGAGGATAATTCCAATACCACACAATCCTGATTACAGAGTTACTAGAAGAGAGTTTATTGGAGACCTAGAGGAATATAAATGAAATTATCAGAACAGAAATATGTGTTTTACTACTGGAATGAGAAACGTGCTTTTCTTGGCACCAAACATGTCATGGAATAATCAAAATGCCTGTTTCATGGCATAATAATGCTCTATGTCATTTCATGATAACATGACTAACAGCGAAATTCTAAAATTTAAACCTGACTTCAGAACATAAGCTTTGGAGATAAGCATATAACTAGGTCAGTGTACATGTAATTTCAGAACAGCTGTGTGAAATGGCACAACAAGCATTTTTAGCAGTACACTGAGGTACACAGCCTTAAGGTGGGTCCCTACCAGTCAGCAGTATCTTACAGCTAAAATCAAGTTACTTAAATTCCTCCTGACATCACTGCAGTGATTGTTTCTCACTATTTGCTTATTTTTAGAATTAATATTGTGGCCTGTGAGTGCAGTGCATTATGGTGAATACCTTCTTTTAGAGTGCAAGCCTCTGTTTATGTTCTTTAATTTAGAAATATTCTGATAATGAAATAACAACATGAATGCTGCACTCAGCAATTTGATGTCCTATGGCTTTTCCAGGTACTTTAGAGATGTTCCTTAAGACAAACATGTTTTTTCATATGGGCCTTATAACAGAGACAACATCACCCATTTATCTCTGATTCCTTTAGGATGACAAGCAGCATTGTGGCTACAGGGTTTAATTCTTGGTTTTCCCTTCTATTTTTGCTTTTCTAAGTAAGCAAACAGAAACCCAAACAGTACTTTCCACAGTGGAATTAATAGCTCTTGCCTAGTATGTTAATTATATCAAGCGCAGATGTCACTCTAATAGCAGCTCCTACCGATTTTAAAGCTGTAATTATTATGTAATTCCTCTTTTAACATTAATTCTGCTCAGTGGCACATGTAAAATACAGCCGTGTTACCTGATCTAAAGATGCTTAAAGCTCTTTAAGCAACAAATGTTGTGGGCACCAGGCAGGGAGATAACGATCATCTGACCTGAGAACAGTTCATTCATCTGAGGGAACAGTTAGTGCTGGATAGCTTGGAAAAAAACAAACAAGCGAACAAACAAACACAAGACAAAAAACCACACCAACAACAAACAAAAAACCCAAAAACAACGACAAAAAAACCCACCAAGCAACAACATAGAACTATTTGCGTGCTGTCTAACTGCTGGAGCACAAGAGCAAGCCCTCAGAGATGGATGAGAACATTACCTAGGCTCAGGTCCCAGAAATTTCTAAGAAGTAGCAAGGAAACTTCTCAGAGTCAGTCTCAGTTTCTGGATTTGCCTCTGTTATTGTGGATGGGGAGATGCATTTCTTACAAGAGAGAAGCAACAATATATTTGATTTTTATAAGACAGTGAGTTAAAAAAAGTTCAATGGTAAATATGACAGTGGTTTAACAAGATTTGATGGCTAAGTCCACTTGAGTATTTACTATGTAAAGGATGGGATCAGACAAAACTGTCAAGGAGGCCCTCCCACTGAGTCATGAGGTTCAGAAAAGACCCCTTGCATTCTAAACTCCTTCTCAGATGGGGCATTCAGGTGCAGGTGAATCCAGACTTAGTCACAGACTTGGTCAACAGTTTATGTCGAAAGGATTGCATGTGCTCAGTCAATCCCTCATAACACATAGCTAACACTTCAAAGCTTCAGAGCTCTTATTCCCAATTCACTTACTAGGTATCTGACATGATTAGGACACCCTGAACCCTGAGGAGTAACGTTGAGAAGCATCCCTACTCACAGGGAAATCCTGGTGTGCAACCTTTTGGCGTGAAGGAAAGCCCGACAGGCTTTGGGCTGCCCACCATTTATGGACCGAGGTGATGGACTTACTGTCACATTTGCACACCAGCTGTATTTTGGATGGCACATGCACAAATAGCTGTTGAGCAAAATTTATAGCCTTTAACTGTGGTGTTGTTATCTGTCTCCCCAGTGCCCAGCTTAAGCTGGACACAGCCATCGTGACTGACACAGGTGGCACTGCTTAAGCAGAGAAGGTGGTGGGTTGGGAGGACACCATCACAGTCACGTAGCATCTACCTAAACAAGACCTTTCTTGTATACTAATCCCCACTAGGAAGCAGGGCAGGAGAGCTCCATGTCAGAGAAAAACAAAAGCTATCCACCCCCTAGCCCCAAAAAGCCGATCCTGCCCACAGCATGGGCAGTGCAGTCCATCACCTTGTCTGTATATCTGTCCTGGCTTACAGGAGGGCAGAAGCAAAGATGAGAAAAATTCAAGTACACAGGCAGAATCAGGGGTATCAGACTGGAGCTGCTACCTGTGGAGGACTACGTGGATAGTCTTGAGTCACATAGTGCAGACTGAGCCCTTTTTCCAAGGAAAGGCAGTTGCAAGGAAAGGAGGTGATAAAGGCAGGCCCTGATGGGAAAAGTGGCAACATCTCCACTCCTTGGAGAAATCTCTGACAAGAATGTCCTTAAACCCCGCTCTCCTAAGTCCTGTCAGAGATTGAGGTGGCTTTGTTAAAAATCCAAGATGCATGTGTTTTGATCATTAAACTCTGAGACAGGTTAATGTCAAAGCATAAACCCTGAGACTACACAGTGCCAGAGGAGTGGCTCCCATGGCAGCAACCTGTTTGCCAGGGCAGTACTGAACATGTGTGTGGGGAGGAAAGGATGTGAAATTGATGTCTCTAAAAGAATACTCCTTTCCAGAGCATTCCAGAAAATATAGTTCATGGTGGGATCCTCGATTCCTTAATTTGTTTAAAGGCTATAATTCTGGTTGGAGTTTTTTGGTGGTTTTGGTTTGGGCTTTTTTGGAAGGAATAGTGAAGGGTGGCTTAGACACTGTATTTTTACTGAAGGAAAATTAAGCTGTTGTGATTGCTTCTGTAAAATAGCTAAAGCACATTTAGTATATTTATATTGTACATTCTGAATGGGAAAAAAAAAAAGCCTACATTGATTTGTCAAAGAGCTATCAAGGGTCAGGAAAGCTCATCTCCCGAGCTAATTTGCTGGTCTTATTTAAAATCACTTGCTATTATCCAAAAAAATTATTTCTCCTTTGTTCAAGCTACTACATTTGGCTAATGTGTGAGCAAAGCAACAGAATGAATAATTGTGATACCTGGAGTCTCACTGCCAGAATTTACCAGATGACAGAATTGTTCTCTGTCCCCGTTCCCTGGGCTGTTTCTCAGAGCAGCCCCAGCCTTCTCCTGACGTTTCCTGCTGATATGTAAGCAGTTGAAACTCACTTATTCATAACATGCCCAAGAGTCTGTCTAATTCTTTCATCGCTGACTGTTTTGAATCTATTTCAAGGAGCCTGAGCAAAAAAAAAAGGCTGTAGTTACCTGAGTATGAAACTGATGAGTGAACCTAGTGCTTAAAAACACTTTTATCATTATCTGCAGCAAATGCAGTCCTTTGTTTTGCTGTTTGCAGGTTGCCACTCAGTTGCATACAGCTGCTTTATTGCACACACAATGCCTCGGTGCATTGGGTTGTTGTATGAGGGTTTTTTCCCCCGTGTTTTTCTGCTGTGCTCACCATTTCCAATCATTTGAGAGTTCAACAGCAGTTTTATAGCACATAGGTCTAAAAGCTAGTTTAAAGGATCGATGGAATTGGGAAAGTTAAGACAGAAGAAGGACAGAAGGGTGTGTGTTGGATAAACCTGTTAAGCATAGGGTGGGAGTTGCAGCACTTACGATCAGTTTCAAAATCTAGATTTATCCCCCACTTTAAAAAATAGCCATTCTGAGATGCAGTAAAAAGATTTGCCCTTGTTTTTGACAAAGTAATTTGGGATCCCAAAATATTTCAACAGTCCTAGGGAGAGCAAAGGATTCTATGGAGAATGAAGCAAAATGTGCAGTTGAAAATCAACATGCAATCAAGAACTGGATTCCCAAGGGAGACCCTTTTCCTAAAAATTCTGCTCAGCCACTGAAATGACAGCTCAGATACTCAGAGCATACCTAAGGCTCATTTACACACACTGCTAAGCTTTATACTGCACAGAAATGAATTATTGCTTTATTGGGAACACGCTGGATTACGTAACTGCAACTAAATGGAAGTAAAATAACGCATACGATTTTCGGGGTTGCCATTAGCAACAGCTCTGTTATTAATTTCAGCCTACATTCACCTCCTGAAACAAACACTTCATTGAAAGAAAAACCCCATGGGACAGGTAATGCAGAGGGTTGTACATGCAAAGTGAGTCAGTGCTTTTGGGTGATATACGAAGAGTAACAATGAACATACTTCTTTTTACATCCTATCCTAGTAATTTTGAACAAAATCAGGAGTTCCAATGATTCCTTTTAAAAGGTTTTTTTTTTTTTAATATGCATTTTCAGATATAATCTGTGCAATCCCCATCCTGAAATGGTGAAGCTTTAACACATATTTCCATATTTTCTGGAAAAGACAAACAGTATCTACATTAGGGAAAAATTCTCAGCCTTGTTATCCAAGAGAGAGAATTTTCTTTGTAGAAGTGAATACAAAATTTCTAAGTGTCCAATTCAGGAAAGCTTTCCTGTGCAGCCCATCAGTTAAGCTGGGACTTTTTGAAGTGCTAGGTTACTTGGTCTCCTTAAGCAGGGATGTTTTCAGACAGAAACAATTCAGGACTGAATTTAAATGCTCATCTTTCCTTCCATTTTTATTCAGTTGCACCCCAGCAGTATTTCTTTATCCATCTCAAGCCCCAGATTCTGTTTTCTATTTGACTGGCTACTATTGAAAGCCTGGAAATTCCCCCAGATTTTCGTATTTGGTGAACTGAAAAGCACAGATTTTATATTCTCTGAAATGTCATTACCTATTTTTTTAAGAAAATAAATAAGACTTTTTAATTAAAGAAATGGTTATTTGTACAGGGAAATATTGAATTTGTACATATTATGGACAAATAATGAATTCTATTCATGCATGTTTATGTATCTTATAATATGGGTGGTTTCTCAGCTGCCACAAAGTTGCTGTCATAAACATAGAGAAGTCAAAGTAAAATAGGCAAACATGATCCTGGTATAATTCCACAGACTGAAATGCATTTTTCCTGTTGCTCATGATAACTCCAAATTTGAGCTACTGGTTTTAGTGTAATCTGCCTGAATCTAAGTCAATCATAGATTTAAAGAGAATTTAGTTGTTGTCACATGGTAAAAATAAGTCTTTCTCTTTAATTATGGGCTTTTTTTTCCCCTCCCAAATGAAGCATTTTCTGACTAAAGGCTTACCCTTTTCAAAAATGCTTTTTTTTTTTTTTAGGAACTAGTTAAAAACAGCTTTTGCACATACTTTCATTAAGAAATTACTTCATGCTGAACTGCATCTTAGGACAACTTCAGCAGCCTTCTTGGCTACACCCACAGAAAAATAGATGTATTGCCACCTCATGAGAGTAGCCTTGAAAATAAGTCTTGGTAATGGGCATGCTAATAGCTAAGGGAAACTTATGCCATGCTCCACATAAACAAGAAATCCTCAGAAACCTGGGCTGACTCAAAGCAGGTTGACTGATAATGGAGTTAACCAAACATTTGAGTTACTGGAAAGCAAATATGTATATTTACATGAAGTTGAACTCCAGAGCAAATAAAGCTGTATGTAACTGCTTTTATCACAGAGATATTTTATTATCACAGAAAAGACAGCTTTTTCTTTTGAAGTTTTTACGAATTTCAGCAATGTGCCCACATCAGTGTCCCTTTTTCATTCAAATACATCTGTAAAACTGAGGTGGGCAATATGTCTACAGATTTTATCAACCTGGAGGAAACATGCTGTATTTCAAGTAATACATCATGGAAGTCCATAATGTGTTGAGCATTAATTAGCCAGGTATCTTGTATTAGATAATACTTTAAAGGTAAGATTGGTTTTTATTTTTCTGTTAGCCTGGAAAGAAAGTGTGCATTTGTACTGGAGTTAAATGATGCCTTTTTATCTGGTCTTGTAATGTGCCTTCTGGCATATCTATTGCTAAAGTGAACTTCTTCATGCAACTCAGCTTCTGCTGAAGGCTCTGCTATTGTATCACAACAATTAAGACATTAAAGAAGGTGCAGCTTACTTATAACTTAAGCAGAGTTTAAGTACATGTACTTAAAATTACAGTCCCTTCCATCTCTACCTGGTAACACCTTTCTAACATTAAGTGGTTAATAGATGAAAATCATAGTGCAGAGTTCAGATAACCCTTTGCTCAGCAGCAGGGACAGCTGTAAATACAAACCTCTTGATAGAAAATTGCACCTATATAAAGGAATAAACAGTAGTTTGAGCATTACAGCACACATTGTCACCGTGCCTAGTTTAGAATAAAGGTGTCTGCTTTCAGGAGG
>JAWWLV010000179.1:6162948-6196674 GCA_035041135.1 Platyrinchus mystaceus
GTGAACTTCTTCATGCAACTCAGCTTCTGCTGAAGGCTCTGCTATTGTATCACAACAATTAAGACATTAAAGAAGGTACAGCTTACTTATAACTTAAGCAGAATTTAAGTACATGTACTTAAAATTACAGTCCCTTCCATCTCTACCTGGTAACACCTTTCTAACATTAAGTGGTTATTAGATGAAAATCATAGTGCAGAGTTCAGATAACCCTTTGCTCAGCAGCAGGGACAGCTGTAAATATAAACCTCTTGATAGAAAATCGCACCTATATAAAGGGATAAACAGTAGTTTGAGCATTACAGCACACATTGTCACCGTGCCTAGTTTAGAATAAAGGTGTCTGCTTTCAGGAGGGACCTTCATGGGGCCAGTCCCAAGCAGACACATCCTTTTAGCAGTGTGTGAGGGACCTAAACCCAACAGGAACAGCTGTACCATCCTCTTGTCTGTGGTGCTGGGTCTTCAGGTGTCCTTGTAGACTACCTGGCTGCTCAGCATGCAAACAAGTGTGTGTATTCTCTTAAATGTTTCCTCCTGACACCTGTCTGTAATAAGACCAATAACTGTGCAGCGTATGTAGCAACGAGGAGCCAGAATTTGAGGTTTTGAAGACTTCTCTTAGCCTGAAACTGATTTTGTGAACTGAAGAAGTCTTAGGGATACTGAAAACACTTTTTTTCTCATCCTAAAATGATTTCTATGTGTCTGCCCACAGTGGAGTTGGAATAAGGTCTATTAAGACTAATCAGATTTTAAGAGCACCCAACTATCCCTCCAAAGCAGTATATCATTCTAATTTTTATAGCATTTTGTTCCCCACAGAAGACATACTGTGCTTTATACTTTTTCATTCTCACTTTATCTCTTTCTCCTTCAATAACAAATTATTTTTGAGGGAAAGGATGATCCTGCAGGGGAGATGCTATCTTAAAACTGAGATATGTAGGTTTGTTTCCAGAAGACATCCAATTCATCATCTGTGAATTGAAGATAATGTTGCTTTTTCTATTTTCCAAGAAACTCGTGAAAATGGGTCCACTGTGGATAGAAAGGCATTCAGATAGTATGAGGAGTGTTGTGGAAGGAATTAAATGTTCTCTGCTCTAAAACAATGGAATGAATGCCAAGCAGCAGCAGTATGAAATGAGTGAAATTAAGCTCTGGCCCGAACCAGGTGTTTTTCATTCCCGTGGTTCATTGGATCTGACTGTGATTTGGATGTCAGATAATACACTGTCATTTGTTTAGCTGAACCGAATCATTTCCTTATTACGAGGTGCAAAGTGATCTGCCCAGTGATATTTTCTAATTTATTTGGCACACATAAAATAAAAAACAGTAATAAAACTTGTAAAAATGACTTCCAGTATGGAAAAGATACTAATTGTGGCATTTACCAGAAAGGCAGCAGGAGCACATGGAATAGTTTACGTGGCTTTCCAGATCCTACTAATCTCACTTGCATTCTAAAAGTATTCAGATGATACTTAAAACTTTCTCTGAGAGCTTTCATTATTTTTTAATGGATATTACCCTTTAAAACTGTTCTTTTAAATCCCCTTGGTTGAGAAAGGCTTCAAATCAAATTCTATCTTTAATGCTGCCTTTTTGAGCTACATCCCACTTTTCAGTTGAAGCTGAGGAAATGTTTTTAATCTTTTGTAGGTGCACAGTTTAACAATCTAACTTACCAGTGGTTTTATATCAGTATGTGTTGCCATTTAATTACTTTATTCTTCTTGAGCATTCATTTGAACATTGCAGGAACAAACGGATGTAAAGCAAATGATTAATTTTCGTCAACTTCTTAATGTTAGTAAGTCTGTAGGTATTAGAATGACATTATCAACCTTTTAAAATCATGCTATTAGGACTTTTTTGGAGAACAGCACTTTCACAGGGAACAGCTGTTGAATCAACCACCTACCTGCAGCTTGAAAAACAATGTAGAAAGTGGACCTGGAAAAAAGGACGGTTATTTGATATTTTTTCATGTTTTAATTTAGGCCAAAATCCAAATTATATTGAAGCCAATCTAGAAACTACTGTGGCCCCACTGGACTTTTTTGAGCAAGTTTTAAGTGTGTAGAGAAGGAACCATTCTATTTCAACTGGAAACTGGAACCACATAATTGTGCTAATAACTGGAATTGGGGAAGAAGCTTCAGTAGGCTCTACAAAGTCCAGTTTTGCAAGTGATGATGTCTAACCACACATTCCAGAAGGATTTACCATGATGACTCCAGAGATATACTACTTTAATAACCAGGGATATCAGAGGTGCTGCATCCATCCACAGACACACCAGTGCAGGGGAGGTGCTGGGGAGCAGAGTGTGGCTCCCATGAGGAGCTGCCTGTGTGGACTTTGTGTGCCAGGACACACAGCCTCACTCCCCTCACAGGACAATCTCCTACCTGCACTCCAATTGCAATATCAATAGACCCAGAAGAAGCTGAGCAAAAAAACCAATTGCAAATTCCCAAGTATCAGTTCTGTGATTTGCTCTCCAGGAGGAAACACCCTTAAATGGGAAAAGAAAAGAGGATAGCAACTTTATTCCTGTATGTCTCTGTAACCGTTGACAGACAGTTTTCTTGCCCTTTTTCTCCCCACTTTTATTGTTGGAAGTGATGTGTATCAGACTTGACCTAAAGAATTTTCATCAGCTCCAAGGAAGAGCATTGATGTCCTTCTCTTTACTTTCTTCTGATGTTGTAGCATTTTGACACTCCATCATTTAGAAAACAATCTGAGTTTTCTTTTTCAAAATGTAAAACTTTCTTTACTTGTGAACCAGTGCTCCCAAGACAACTTGCAACACACCACAGTGAAACATCCTTGTTCTCCTTCCCATATTTTGACATGAATTTGAGAGTTTATTTACTTCAAAAATCAAAGCAAACCATTGGGAATGTGACAAGAGGAGAAAAATGGGCACAAACATAGGACAGCAAGCACTAAGAAAATGTTAATAAAATTCATAAAAAATTGGCAGTGTTCTATGCCTCTACTATATACTCTGTGCATTTGGGTTATTCAAGGCAGTTGGGTTACATCAATTAGTTACATATTGTTAATTTGTGGGTTTCTCTTCAGGCATTTCATATCCTCTCATTTTCTACCATCTGCCAATAACTATGGTTAAAGAGATTGGTCAGAAATCCAAGCACTGTATCTTTTCTGTAGATTGCTCTCTGCCTATGGGTTGTTCACGAGGCTCTGAGCTCCTGTGGTGGATAACATCTATTTGTCTGGGCTGTTTAAGTTTAGCAGGAGGCTGGGGAGGTGCAGGCTGGTGACAGCACATGTGGCAGGTGGAGCTGGGATCCCCAGGCTGGCACCAAGCCTGGCAGCCAAACCTCACATGGCACCAGCGTTGCAGACCCAAGGATGAATTTTTTGTATTGTTTTCCAGGATTTCGTCTTCTTGATGTAAACACTTGTCCAAGGAAAGCTCTTTACTGTGCAAAGTGTCTACTCATGCATCTGTCTGTCTACTAGTGCATGTAAATATACACTGGCACTGCTAGCAGTGTAGGAGTTACACTTTTAAAAAATATATATATAAATATTGCAAATCTGCATGACAGAGACAACTGCACAATTAGAATATCAGTCTGGAATAGCAATGATTTAATTCAAGTTGTATCTTAATCCTACATAACTGACAAGGAGCTCTAGGTACAAAAGAACATGTATTCCCATTCCAGGCTCAACAGAACACTGGATTCTGCATTTTTTTTCATTTTGGCTTGGGAAGTATCCATGAATTCAGTGCTTGCATCTGAATTTTCACCTTCCTTAAAATTCAGGGATGTCTGAATGCACCACGCTCTGTTCCTTATTTCCTTCCCCCTGCACTTACTACTAATCCATTAGTCATTGCTCATCTCCTCTTGGTATGCATTTTTAATTTGAATTGCACGTGTTGAAGTGCTTTCAGACATGAGTGGTTTGGATGCTGGTGACATAATTACTGCCTTCTATTAGATAAGCAGCATTTTACTTTAATAAACATAATCATCTATGCTCATAACAGACTTTTGTTGGGATGTAAAATACACAGTTAGTAATTTTGAATGCAAATGTGTTCTCAAGGCAAGTAAATGAAGATATGCCTAGCTGAAAAGTTTTAGGATGTTGAAACAAGGAAAGTTAGAAATTAAGGCAAATTCCGTTGTCAAAGAGAAGTAATGTCTTCCAACCTCAGGCTTTTAACTTCATTCATTGAATCAGTTTCTTTTTAAACCACTTCGAGTGCAAAACTGTCTCTTCTATTTTTGAAGGCACGGATGTAAAGGTCACTGTAGATGAACCTGGATGTGATGCATCCTTCCTGCATGGATCTCATCTCTGTGTGGTTCCACCCAGCCCAGCAGGCAGGCTGGGAGAGAGGGTTGTGCCGGTGGCTCAGCCTTCTGCGGCTCCCCAGGGCCGGCCTGCCCCGGTGGATCTGCCTGCTGGCACAGCCCTCCCGCCTGCTGTTTGACTGCTCCCTCTCAACACAAAATTCTCTTTATTCCAACTGTATCACTAGTAGGGGAGTTTGAGAAAGTATTTTTATACTTACTCGCCTTTGTAGAGTCGGACTTTCAGCTCTCTTAGCTTGGCATACTTCATGTAGTCTAGGCTTTGGCCAAGCATTTGTACATATATATATGATATCTCTTATCCATCCACTTGGCTTAAGGGAGAGGTCATGGCATGTATGTATTCCTGAGACTGAAAACCTTGTGTGTCACAGAGAGGGCCCATCTGCACTGTACTGTCCTTGCTTTGGCAAAAAGAGGGAGTCTGAAACAGTGACAGTGGTAGAAACAACCAGTGAAATTTGTTTCCTTTGAAGAGGGGTGGGAATGGACTAGAACTGGTCTGGGATGTCAGAACTATTGCTATCAAGCAAGAAATGGCACTGTTATCACTAAACTGAAAGGTCAGCTCTGTTGGAAGTGCCAATTACTGGTAATGTATGAAGTGGGTTTCTTGGTCTAATTGGGAAATATTTTTAGAAGACAGTAGAAATCATGTGAGTGAGTTGTGAACTTTGTGTTCCTCCAGGCGAATTACTGGGGTGGATTCCTAGGGGAGATGGGGAAAATGCTTCTAGAAAAGTGTGATAGATGTCTTTTGGGCACCAGAGCCTTGTTAACAGTCTCCTGCCTTTGTCCTGGGTTTACTGCACCAATATAAAGTTTAAAACTGCTGATGCAGGAATTCAAACAGACTTCAGGAAATAATCTTTGCACAGCGCTTTGCCACACTGTGAGCTTCCACAGATGGCTGCTATATTTCACCCTATAATTTTCACGTGCATAAATGGAGAGCGAAGAGAAAATGCTACCAATGGAGGAGTTGGCAGCGCATCCATCATGGACTCTTTACATCCTTACATGCATAAGAATAATAAATAACATATCATACATGCTCACAGAGTGTGTTAGATTACCTAGAGGAGCTGCCTCTAACTTTTGTCTGTATATCTGTAATGTATTAAGAGCAATTTTTCTGTCCTTGCTTTTTTTTTTTTTAACCTGTTGAAAGCTTTCTCTTGGCTCATGATGCAAAAATAACCTTGTCTGCAAGCTGAGGGTGGTGTTTTAAGCTCCCTCCAGTTCCTGCAGAAGGAAAACAAGCTGTGCCCAAGGTCTGACTACCTTTGCTTGCTGCTCCTGCCTCCTGCATTCATGGAGGCTTCTTGATGGATCCTGTGCAGCTGAGGACACAATGTGCCCAGATAACAAAAAGGACAAAGCATATTTCTCATAGTCAGAGTCGGGAGGCACAGTTTGATATAGTGCCTCATAGTTGGGTTTTGGTGGGGGGTTTTTTGTTTGTGTTTTTGTTTTGTTTTGTTTTCTGTAAGACACATCACTCTCATTGTAAAATCGTCCCAATCACTGTCTTGTTTTGCCTCTTTTAACAGAGCGATGAGGTTTTAACCGTGATCAAAGCCAAAGCACAGTGGCCGGCCTGGCAACCTCTGAATGTGTAAGTAAGTGGGGAATTGTGTGTCTCAATAGCCTTGGGTGGAGTGTGGGCTAATGGGCCGCTATAATTGTCCCACATAACCATTTACTCTGGTAAAGAAATAATCTAAAAATATGTTGATAAACGAGGGGGGGGGGTTGGTTGGTTGGTTGGTTGGTTTGGGGGTTTTTTGGTTGGTTTTTTTGGAGGGGTAAGGAGAGGGTTTGTTTTGGCTTTTAGTTTGGTTTTGGTTGGTTGGTTGTTTTTTTCCCAGCAACTGCTTCTCTCTTTCTTTCCTCTTTAGCATGTCTTCATTTATTACATGCTTTTGTCCACTCACTGTTGCAGCAGGACTATCCTGTGGAGTTTGTTCCTTCTACAAATAAGCAGTGATGTTTATTCAATGCTTGCTCAAATACATGTCATGCTATTCTACACGTAGGAGCAGTGTTTTTTAGCATCCTGTCTCAAACACTGTGACAATGCTTTGTATCAATACAGCAAATTCTCATCCACTGACTCTTAAAGGACTAATTCTTCAAAATGCCTTTCTGAAACATTCCATGGTAGCCTCATGATCCTGATGGTCCTATAAGCACGGTTGTTTCACCAACTGAGACAGCAAACTGCCTTCCCAGGGTCCTAACTCTGGGCTCTCTGGCACTCAGAAGAACAGAGGACAAAACTCTTCTTTTGGGATATTCTTGAATTTACAGGTTGCCTTCCAAGGGAGGTGGGGTTAGGGTTGGGGGATGTTTCTTGAATAACTTACCTGTACTTGGCCCGAAGTTCATACTAATTATCCAAGCCCAAATGAGTGAGAGCTACAAGAAGTGACTAAAGATGAGAACTCAATAGAAGGGGTCACCTGATTAGCTGACAGTCACATTAAGTCCTTGGAGAAGCAGGTCAATTAGTTTACTACATGATTGTTCAGACCAAATAGTCCTGTTTCCTCTGTAAAAGATACAAGGGAAGCAGATAATGAAATGCTGTGCCTGCCTTTGTCATCTGTATTTCAGAAAGCATGTGAAAATTTGGAGGGTAGTCATAAAAAAACTGCAAGAGAGTTCAGTTTTCAGAAAACATTCCCTACCCTAAGGGACTTAGAAACTCTTAAGCAGCTTAGGACTTAAGCTATTCACTTTATCACTTCCCTCTCTGGAAAAAAAAAAAAAAAAAAAAGGAAAATAAAAAAAAAGGTTAGGAGGTGAGCACAGCTTAAACAGTGAAAAGATTTCTGATAGATGATCCCTCTTTAATCTAGGGGCAAAAAACCCAAACCAGTATGAAATCCCTCCTAGCATGGAAGCTAAGGAAATTTGTGACAAGGAATCTCACTAAAGGTATGGGAGAAGACTTTACCACTGTGACTAACCTCCAGAGCAGCTTACCTGAGCATGAGGTGGATCTTCCAGCACTTGAATATATATTTTAACCCTGAGACAGAGTTGTAGGCTCTGCACAGGAATAGCAGGTTAGGCTTTTTTTGACAGGTGTGATGCAAGTGGGGTGACAGTAATGGCAATCTGTGTATGGTCTTATCCCACTGAAATTTTCAGGGTTTGGATTTGCTGGTGTTTGCCTTGTTGTGGCTGTGGATAGCATTTTTGTCCCTTGCCGCCTTCTTTCTCTTCACATAAAATTAAGACCTTTTTTTTTTTTTTAAATGGAAACTTTTGTCTGCTTCTCTGTTCTCCTCTGGTGACTTCTCAGACTGAAACAAGCCAGGTATTTTTTCATTCCAATTTCAGTTACTTTTATAAAGCAACATTTATATATGATGGCTCTGCATTAAAGTGAGCAATACTACTAGGAACTGACTGCTGTGGGTGCTTGGATGGATTTGGCATTGACAGAACAGCAGGTTTGTACTTTTTTACAGTAGATGAAGAGAGGAACTTCTGCTCCAGACTCTCAATCCATCATCTTGAATATGTTACATCACAAAAATCAAAGCTAATTAAAGTATGTTTCTCCTGATCATAGTGCTGAATTTAATATGGCCCTGAGAAACTTCACAAAAAAGTTGAGTGTGAACAACTTCAAATATTTTCTAAGGCATATTCTTTACAGACATGCCTGCAAGTGCTTTTGCAACATCTTCCAGATGTTTTTCCAGTCAATTCTTACCTTTTCTATATGACAATTCTTACCTTTCAGTAACATCAAAAAAATCTTTATATTTTTGCTGTCAAATGCTCCTCAAGGGTTCCTCTAACCCTTCACTTTACACACAGTGTTTGATTTTTGGCTTTTTATACAATTTTTTAATCATATATTGCCATGATGTCCTACTTTGAAATTCCATTTAAAAATATGGTCAAGCACACAAGAAGAGAAAACTTTCAATATCCATTAACTGGTGTTAATTTCCCATTTGCTATAATGGATGATCCTTCTTGGAATTTAGATTAGATCTGTGCAAGTATTGGATAATGGCTCCTCAGGATAAATATTTGGTCTATTATTATGCATAACACAACCATCTTACCAATCAAGAATTGACTCAAAGGGAGATGCAGCACCGCTTCTCCTTACAGAGGCTGTAGGAAGACAAGCCAAGATGCTAAATCTTGCCCACATCTTGAGTAGTTGGTTGTGAACCCCTTGTGTTTCCACTCTGGTCACTCATAATAACATGTGAGAGAATGATCTTGCCTGGGCACCTCTCACAGATTCATCATGGGCTTAAATGGCTTTTCTTCTCCCTGGTCGATGCTGGTCGATAAGGCGGTGACTCCCGAGGCCAGTCACACCTCATTTAGTAAATTTTCAAGCCCTTATTATAGATTGAGGGTATGAAGTGTTTGTAAGTGTTTGTCTAAATCTGACCATGTCAAAAGTCTTTGGTTCATGACACCAGAGATCAGGAGGGAAATATAATTGGGAGCTTTTATTCTGCTGATGGAGAAGAAGTGGAGATCCAGTGGGCACAAAGTGCCTCCCCTGGGAGAGTTCTTTAGCTTCAGATATGAGTCAAATAAAAGAAATTACAATAGGGGCCAAAACAAGTTGCCAGCCCTAAGCAGGGAAGGAAACAATGACAGTAAGTAATTTTCTGAAATGCTTTCTGGTAGTTACAGTTAAGGCTAAGGCACTTTAGCGTATTGTCATCCCCCAGTGGGATTATTGGTGTGGAAACTATATCCTGCCATATTTCACTGTCTGCTTTTTATCATTCCTCTCCTCAGTCCCTATATGTGTTCTCTGTCACTGTTTTCCATTATTATTCTTCCTATCACTCACCTTCATTATCCTTCATTCCATTTCTTATCCAGGGCTCCAGGATGCAGAAAACCCTCCTGAGTTCTCACATGTAGGAAGAAACAGATTTGAGTGATCTTTGTGAACTAGTTTTATGGTTGCCCAGCTGAGGGAGAATATTGGTAGCATGAGAAGGACGACTGCCAGACCAAGTAATAAAACATTCTGCTGTTGCTTATAGTTGTATTACCAAGTTGTGTATCTGAAATTCTGACTTTAAAGTACTTGCAGGGAGTGCATTCTTCCTTGAGCACACTGGTATCAGTATCCAGCACGCTGTCAAATCAAAGCAGTTTTTCTTATCTTACTTGTATAAACAAGAGCACACCTCATTGCTCCCTTCCTCACAGCCATGTTTCAGGCAGAATCAAATTTTTTCATTTTCATCCTCAGCTGCAAATCGTTGGCCTTTGGCAGTGTGGAGGATAAAATACATCAAAACCAGATAATACCACTGCTATGCAAATCTGCATATCTGGCACCTGTAAAATAATCAAGCCATGACAGAAGAATTTGGGATAAATAAGGCAAGACTTTTGATTTTAGTATGCATCAAATTAGCCAGGAGCTAATACTTTTTTTTAAAATTTTCCTTGAATTCTCTTTTTTATTATTATTTTTTTCTTGGTTTTTTTTTCATTTTTGGCTCTATTCATTATTTGTTTCAAATCTGGACATCTCTCTTGTGACACAAAGGGAGAAGCATTTGAATCCCAGTTCTTGTGTCTAATCCCTATTTGTTGCTCCTGTAAACCAGAGGAGCAGACATCCCTATGCACACTGTGGGATACAGACTTCCATGGACATGTGTAGCATAGCACTGATAAATACAAACATGGATCAGATACAGGATGGATATCGTTTTCCAGCATGTCATGCATCCCATTATTAAATGCTCAGACCTTATAAATTATTAAATACCAGTAGAGATAGCGTGAGTTTCCCAGTATTTTTGCCTGTTTATCCTGTCTTTTCCTGGTACATAAAAAGGCGATATTCATTTGGGGAGAAAAACAAACAAACAAACAAACAAAGAAAACAAAACAAAGCAGCTTTAACTTTCTGTTAAGCCTTACAGATTCTACAAAAATGGCAAGACCTCACTTCTCTGCACAAAGAAGATGCCTATTTCCCATTTCTATCCTGCCAGAGTTTCAGTCTGCAGTCCTAGCTAGAAGAACAAATATGTTTGGATAGGGCTTTCCAGCAGTATGATTGTAATTATTACTAAGCACATAATGTGTTTTTTAATTATTAATTTTTGGGGGGTTTTTTAAAACAATTTTAAATTCAGTGGATCAACCTATAGACAAAATATTTCAATTTTTTCTAGGTAAATGGCATGGTAAGAGTACTTGACATTAAAAGGCTGGGTTTTTCTGAAATATTCTGAAGAGTTTTCTATTTCCTCTCTCATTTTACTTTTTTTTTAATGCACAAACCCCATTGCTTTTCAACCTTTTTACCACCTCAGTCCATTCCTAGTTGAAACCAACCTACATTGAAGTGAAAGGTATTGTTTTTTATTGTAATTCTTAACTATTTGAAGTTTGGAAAACTATCCTTTGCTTCCTTATTGCCTCTCCTGTTTCCATTTCATCTCTCTGTGGTGTTTGTGTGAGTAGTCACGGTCCTGTGGTTTTACTCTTTTTCTCATCCATTTAAGCTGCTCTTTTCCATTTATTTGTAGATTACCTGAAAACACCCCAGTATGCACTTGAATGTGAAGTTTAGCAGAAAAGGAGTATAATTCAGATGGATAGAAGTATTTAGTCCAAAGTTTATAAGTTAGTATGGTTATCTCATTATCTCCTAAGTTTATCCCAGCAACTTCTTTCCATTTCAAGTTAGGGCTGTTTTTCCTGGCTTGCAAGGAGGATATCAGAAAATATCAGCATATTCCCAAATAAGGTTTTTTAGCATTGAGATAGAAAATGTGACTTAACTGGGCAACAAAGCACACTGTTCCAGAAATCAAACACGGAGTATTCTATGGAGAGGTGACAGGGAACGCAAAACTGTTCTGATCCAAAGTAAGTTTGAGTTGACAGATCATACTAGCTGGGGGGAAAAATGCTGACATTGTATTTTCCTTCCTTTATTCTTGAATGAAAGCTCCTTAAATCTTCCAGAATTCGTCTCTCAGAATTTGGGCAAAAGAATGTTTGTTATTTGTTTTGATCATGCAGCGAATTCGCTGCGATCAATAAGTTTTCATTACAGCATTTGGGAATTGAAAGCCAAGCCCTATCTGGGGCTTCAGTGTTTGTTTGTTTCTTGGTTTATTTTTATTTTACTTATATTTTTAACTTTTTGAGTTTTAGGGGTGGTTACGTTGGTTTTTTTTACTTTGCTGCTATTCTTGTGCCCACAGAACTTCTCTTCCTTAAAGTGGCCTCCACATTAGAGCAGTGAGCAATTACTTAGATGCTGTGAGATGGAGAACCTCCAAAGTCTGAACTCTTCACTGTCTTCTGAAATGCAATAACTCCTTTTCCTCATCTTATTCTTCACTGTTAAACATCTCAATTTATTGTGTCTGATTCTCTTTACAACTTACACAGCCTTAATATGGTGTTGTCTCACTGATAAACATCCCTGTGTAAAACTACCCAAGATTATGTAGACAATTGCATACTTAAAAGAAGTCTTCAGTGGTGAAATAAGCTTTAATAACTATTTGTGCCTATGTTGATATTACTGATATTACCTAATCAGTTCCATCAGATAGCAGAGAGCTAAACATAAACGTTTTCCATGTAAACATGATGTGTCACTGAACCTCTCTATTGACCTCCCATGTTGCAACTTTTGTGAGTTTCAGAGAGAGGCTAATTTACAGAAGAACATTTAGCATTTAGCACCCTTTGCTGTAAACACCTAATTCACAAACTATCATTTCCTGAAGTTTACACACTTAAATAGCTATTAGTAACAGTACTAAATGCATAAAAATACAACCAACTTTCAGTGTTCCTAAAGCTCACTACATTTTCACGAGGGGGAGGGGACCTCTATTAGGCAACAGATTGCAGCAAAACCCTGTCAACTTCCATAATTTAGTTGTTGCCCTGCCTGTTTTATCATTAAGGGCCTGATCTTCAAGTATCTTCAAGTCAGCCTCACATCCATATAAGCAGCAAAATAAAGGTTATCACCCCATGGACCTGAACTGTGGGTTTGAGTCTCCTTTCCCTTGGTTCCCTCCTTACCTCTGAATGTAAAACTCCAGCCAGCATCCTCTATCACATAGCACGTTCTTCTAGCTCAAGCCTTGCTATTTTGCATGAATAATTGAATATTTATTAGCCATAGAAAGACAGCAATCGCTAGGATTTTCCCCTTAAGAAGAGAGAGGAGAGACAGAAGTTTTCTGAAGGAGATTAATCTCTAAAATGTTTGGCAAACAGTGAGTTAACAACCACTTTGTAAGGCGGGGAGAGGGTATGTGTGGAGTGAGTACAAATCAGCTGCGTGTTCTCATTAATTAGCCATCACTCTGCCTTTATTTTGTGCACTTCTGAAACGACAATCGACGGCCTTTTCAGTTCCCTGGCTGCCTGGGAGGGGAGATTGTTCCTGGAGAAAAAAATATTTTGTTCCCTTTCCAGGTTTTTAGCTTTTTTTTTTTTCTTAAACAACCTTCACTTTGCTTAAAATGGAGTGAACGAATGAGTAGTTTTGAAAAGAAAACACTTGGATTTGTCTCCTTTTTTTTGACTGTTAATTACTGAATTCGACTTCAAAACCCCGAAGTTTCTGTTCAACCAAAGATGCACTTTTAAAGTAAAGTACAATTTACTTATATCTAGTTGAAATTTGACTTTCCATTACTTGCTTAATTTCTCTGTGCTGGAAATAGGGCAAAATTATAATATTTGCATAATAAATGGAGTAATTCTTTAGGATTAAAGTTTCAAGTAGACATTTATTTTGGTGTTGTCCTATAAAATAAATACGTTATTCGAAGAATCTTTTTAAGATTTTCTGAAAGTCTGCTAGAAGTAACCTTTTTCTTTTAGGATTTATGTAGTTAATTGTGTACCTGTCTTTCTGCAGGATTTGAGAAAATAATTTACCTATTAATCTACGTGAATGATTTATTTCTTTCTGAACTGCATATGTAGATAAAATGTACATGCACATGAGCCACAACTAAAGCTTTTAATAAGACCTATATTAAAAATATTTATAGGCTCTATTAAAAATCAGGTAGGTAACTTATTGTGCTACCTACATTTGGAGTGTCTCACTGACTTGCTGGCTCAGTAGGAACACACCAACACACCAAACCCAAACAGAAATCATCCTGGTTCCCTCTGGAGGCAGATGTTTGCTGTGTCTCAGTCAGAATCCTGGTGGCAGTGCCCAATGCTGTTCTCTACTAAATTTTAATCAGCATTGAGAGGTGAATATTCAAATTAATGGACCTTTCAGCTTTGATAACAGAGATAAAAAAATAATGAAATACCCAGGGCCCTGGAGACCAGAGACCTGACAATGTCTGTACATTAATTCTGTGAATTAGCCTTCCTTGAGCACCTTACTGAGGGCTGATAGAATTATTCACAAGTACCACACTGAATTCCTCATAGCTTGCAAACTAAAATTCATTGAAAAATACCTACTAATTTTCTTTAATCATTCCACTTCCACTTGAAATATTTGATATGAAATGAAATTGACCCATAATTTCTTTTAAAATATTATGAAGTCACAAACATTTAGTTTTGCATGTTGCCTAGGCGAGGGAATTCCGAGATTGGATGCTCATTTTTGGTTGATGTAACTCTTGTGCTGTCCCACTGAGAGTGCTGAAATTATTTCCTGGATGCCATGCAATAAATAAATAGCTACCCATAAGTAGCTGATATTGGTATCAGAATGTAATTTATAAAACTTTACATTAGAAATCAGTAAATTTTTCAGTTGCTCAATTAATCAAGTGCTGGGAACTTAAAAAAAAAAAAAAAAAAAAAAACCAAAAAAAAAAACCAAACACATTTGAACATGCGTACTTCTGTTTGAGTTTAAATGGCATTCAGAAGGGCAAAATGCAGAGTGAACTGCAATTAACCAGCTGTAATGGCCATTGTATAAATTTTATTTGCTATTTTCTCCAAAGTGGTAAGAAAAGCTCAAATCATAGTCCTTTAATCATCTGTGCACTGGATATCATGAATATTTGGTTTCACAAATTGCTTACAAACACTGTTCCACCTAATGATTTGAAAAATAAATCGTGCTTGTATATTTTTAACTTGTGTGTCTAAGTGTCAGCAGGAGGTTATATAGAAATAAGGAAGTTATTTTTTATTTCTACATCTTATATTCCTTATAATGCTCATTTCTCTTGCATACTTTTTGGGCATCTTCTCCTAATTGAGTGCTGCATTCATCCATCTTCCAGTTTCCTCCGTACTTTTAAAATAGCAAAGTTTGTGCATTTTCTTACCTTTCATGTTGATAGTTCCTTCCATAGCTGGATTTAACTCTTTGAACACTTTATGATGTATCTGTGGTTGAATTACCTTTAGTTTTCTTTTAACAAAGTGAGTGGAGATAACTCTTGTTATAAAAACAGCGGCCTCTCTCCCTACAATAAGTGGACAGACTGAATAGTTCAAAAAGAATAACTGATTTAAAACTAAACTTAAATGTAGCTACAATGCTAAGTTAGTGCCCAACTGCCTGAATTTGCCTGAAGCAAATTTTAATGACCACTGTAGGGATTCTTGGGGGCAAAAATTGCTTATGTTGTTGACTGCAGCTAATAGCTTGCAATAGCAACAGATCCCTGACCACAGTGGTGTGAACATTACTTGGCTAGCACGTGGTTGGGAAGTCAGCCATGAAACCCAAACCAGTCATTGCCAGTGTAACAGCAGCTTTGCCCTGCCTGAAGTAGACTGAATTCACAATAGCATAGTTTCAATCAACAGCAGCTGCACCCAGGAAAATAAAACTTCCAGCAAAGAAATAATTAAATCTGTACAAGCCCATCTCATTGATACCAAGTCATCACGAAGGGCTGAAAATAAAAGGATATCAAATTGCTGGCAGCTAAAGCATGAAGAATTGAAAAGAGGAATAGGCTGATGAACTGCCTGAGCTACAAATTCCTTCTCGGTGACTTGCCATTGTAATGAAGTGGGAAGAGTGAAATGTGGTTATATTTGACATCTCACTGGATTTATGTTATCCAAAATGAAAATACTATTTTTTTCTTAAGAATTATGATGTGCTTGTCTCTTGACAGATGATTGTTGATTTAAATTTTGAGATGCTTGAAAGTATTTTTTAAATTCCCTGAGTGACTCTCTCCAAGTGCATCCGCGCTTTTATAAGAGTAAAAGTTGTAATGTTGTGTTGTATGGCCTATATTTTCCCTTGAATAGGCGCTCTGGGAATACTTTTAAAAGGTTTTGTGTGAGGTATGTCCTGTCTAAACTTAAGAACCCTGCTTTAGTTCTATAGTGAAAGCATTACAATCTCTACAGTGTATGTCTTTATAACCATGAGCAGTGTCCATAATGAACAGCTACCTATGCTATCTGCATCTGTAAGAGATGCACTGCAGCAGGAGCAGATCTGGAGCGTGAAACAGTGCTTGGGAAGTGACAACTTTTAGGGAAGGGAGATTGCTTTGAGCAGCCACCACTCAGGTCACATGGAATGTGGCAGCAAGAAAGCAGAGGGAAAGCTCCAGGGTAGATTAGTCAGAAAGAAATCAGGTCTGCACTCTGAGATTGCTCCGGGATATGAAGCAGAGCACAAAGGGGAATTCACCTCAGAAGTTCATCTTACCTAAAACACCCAGAGATACTTGTCCCTCTGCACTCATATAGGATGCTGTGCAGTGTCACTGCACCTTACGATTCATTGCTGGCACAGAATAGTAGAAAGTGATTTCAGGATTGCCTGAACAGAGAGAAATAGCATGTTCAGTCATTTTCTTGTCTGAGTGAATTTGACCGATGGACTCATTTATCTAACAAGTGCAAAATGTGGGAAATGTTACGTATCACTTTGTAGGATACTTATTACAATAACTTGTTTTCAATTGGTTTTATTTCTCTGCATGATAAGTATGAAAATTTCAACTTTTCATGCCAAGTTAGAGGAAAATACAACATTTTGCTTATGTTTAGAGTGTTGTAATAGCTGCTTATTGATTAAGGTCTTGTGTTGCCATCCTTTGGAAAAATGACTTGGCAATCAATGAGTTGAAAAACTCATCCACATCTGATCAAGTTTAATGAATATAAAGAGATCTCAGTATTCCTGGGATTGCTTGGTAACATCTGGTAGCTCATTATTTCTTCAGAAACTGACCTTGTCAGAGATGCCATGTAAAGCATAAATGGATGAACAACAATTTTGCAGAAGCCTTCGTAGAAGTCAATGAAATGCAGAGAGAACAAAATCAGAAAGCAGAGTTCAGGCTGATGGGGGAAACATTTTTGGACTGAAGCTTTCTGGAATGCAAAACCACTCTGATAGTTAAAAGTGAGCTGTTTTGGTGAAACTGCAGGAAGAAGGGGAGGAAAGCAGCACGTGTGAATTGGCATTTGCATACTATACCATGGCTGGCAGTATTACTCTTGCAAGACATAATCAGGACCTGAATTTATATAACACACAGACATGAAAATGTGAAATGCTCATTCTTTAGGGGTTCAACAATAGGTGGTATTTTCCTTGTATTAATTACAAGCAAAAAAAAAAATTAACTTGAAATCCTAAAACTAAGAAATGTTCTAATCCAAACTGATTTTCTTAGAAATTAACATCTTTATAATAAAAGCATTCTCAGGAAATATAGCAAAGGCAAAAAGAAGCCAGTTCTCAGAGGAAAAATACATTACCTGTAGGAGAAAGGAAAGCACTTCAATTAAAGTAAATATCTTGTTCAGATTGATGGACTCAATTTTTTGGATGAGATCTCTTGTCATAGCTGTATGAAAAAATACTTTCTCACAGAGTGTTATGCGAAGATGATGAAAAGGCTTTGTAAAAAACTCGGGTTTCACAGTCAACTGCTCAAAGGGGAACAGGAGTGTAATTTTTAATAAATAATATTTCTGAGGCTAGACTTTCAAAAGATCTACTCAGTCATAAGCTTTGGAAGTTACAATTAATTCTTGCAGAACTTTCTAGGTGTTCTATGGTACCTACAACTGCAAAGAGAGACACCAGTAAAAAATGAAAATACAATGTTCTGGTAGATCTTGTGCTTTTTAAGTGTAATCTTTTATGAACGTGGATGTACTATTTGAGCCTTATAGTTAAAAGTTATATTAATTTGTTTGATGACATGCATGCCAGGAATGGAAAATTATGATAGCCTGCAAAGATTTCTGTTGTTTCCCCCCACCCCCAAATATGCTGTTCTATAAAGTAGCTTTTTTTGATTCTTGCACATTTTATTTCCATAGTGCCACTGTAGCATATGTCTTTATTTTCATTTCTGTAAATCTCTGGATGTTTTTTTTCTCCCATGAATCCTTATCTCTCTTGTTATCTCCCACTGTCACATTGCACTGTCTATCCTAAAATGGGGTAAAAGCCAATATCTGTCAGCCTGGATGTGAATGAAGTTTCCCTCCACAAAATGACAGGGTAGTACTAGAAAACATTTTCGAAGTTTGGAGATTTTGTGTACAAAATGACAGGAATGAGAAGACCAGAGGCTCTTGTTTCTATGGCAACATGATGGTGTGTCTAGATCAGCTATTTTCTCCTTTTATGATTTTATAGGTAGCGGGGATTCATCCAGTGAAGTTTAATATTGTCAAAAATAGAATTCTAGCCCCCAGTCTAATCAGAAATTGTAATGCATAAAGGACAATCCAATACACAAAAACAAAATAGAGGGGAAAAAAGTTGGCCGTGACTTTGGATAGGGTGAAGAAAAATGCATAAATTTCTTTGGAGCTGTGAAATAATTCCATGTGTTCCAGCTCTTCACTGGGCTAATGGTTAAACTGTATTTTATGTCAGGAAATTTCCTGTGGTATATCCTTCCTTCCTGCTGGGTGTCATTCCTCCACGTTGTTGATGTCCTGTCTTACGGACCCCAATCCATCAGGTGATCCCCACTTGTGTGACTTTGGAAGGTTCATAGATGTGTCAGTAGCTCCTGACAGGTGGATGCAGGAGAAATTTATGTTGAATGAGCAGTTTATCCATCAGCAGACCTAATCAAAACACTTCTGTTTAAAGGCTTTGACTTCAAGAGGAAAGTGCTCATGTAAGACTTGGGTCTAAACAGTAAACTTATTGTTTCCCATTGAAAACATAAAGTTTATCTAGTGTTTTTAGGGGTTTTTTAAATATAAGTTCTAAATTTTATCCAAGAAGTAGAAATATTTGTTTCACCAAACCCAAAAATTCTACTTGAAGTAAATATCAAACAAAACATACTTTAAAAAAATCCATATAAAATAATGGGCATTTTTACAAATTTTTACCATTCATCTAAATTTGAGATTGTGTGTGATTGAGCTCAAAATGTACGTATGTATTTGAATAATTAATATAAGATAAAAGCTTTAATCATATGAATTACAATTTTATTAATATTTATTAATATTTCAGGAACTATACAATAATGAGTAAACGTAACAGCATATGCTGCCCTTATTTCACTCTATTTTTATGTCTCTACAGACCTGCATTTAAATGAGAAGATAACACAGTCTCCTATTTTTTCACAGCAAACAGAACAAAATATTATTAAGTTGTATAATAGCAGCTCAAGGCTGCAAACTTCTACATCTCTTAGTATGCACTCACATGCTATTGTAAAGTACCATATTACCTGAGTACCATTTATAGCTATATACATTTACTAAGTGTTGACTAAAAAAAGCCCTAATCACAAAACTCTATTATTCTTACAAAAAGAATTGCCCTAAGTGTATTACTGAGACCTGGGGAAACTTCATTGTCTGGCAGATGGTCTGACACCCACGTTAAGACATTCATAATTCAATCTCAAAAAGAAAAAAAAAAAAACCACAACCAAACCCTTAAGTAAGAACATATGTGTTTGTTGGAAAAGGAAAAAAAAATATGGATCATTTTTTGTCAGAGCAAGTACATATGGCAGTTCCATTTTCTGTCACCATTTACTTTTCACTTAAAATTCAAATGTCACAAGGCAAGGAAAAAGTTGAGTATTAAAACACAGAAAAGATTTAACTGAGAGTTATCACTGCAAGAACTTTATACTAGTTGTTCATGGAAGTTAATGGCCATCCAGTTAAATCAAACTTACCCATCCCATTCTGTCCTTGCTTTTGTTTTCTGCACATGTTCCTCCCATTGGTAGTTACTGTTTTATGATTATTTCCCAACCATCTGTTGTCTTTTCTTGAGCCAAAATAATTTCCCTTTATAATTTTGTGAGTAATCAAGTAAGAATTATTTTCATGCAATTATATGTCTAGTCACTAATCCTGACTCCTCCTTCTTCTGTAAATACTCACCCAGTAACTGCAACAATTTAAATTTCTAGTGAACAGAAATCTATTTGCAAGACTTCACATTTCCCACTGTTAGCCCTTTGCATTTTTATTAATGCAATGATAATCAAACATTTTCTCTCTAATTCACATCTCTAGACACCAAAAGGCATGTGCACGTTGGATGGATAGAGATGCTCAATGAACTGGAATGTGCCTTGTATTAATAAAGGTGTTGGACGTCCTCAGAGATTACACTGGGACTGGGGAAACATAAAATGCAATTCCAATCTTATGACATTTGCAAATTAAATGGTTTTGAAAAACAAGACAATACTGTGTTAAACTTTTTGAAAGGATTTTGAAAGAGTATCTACATTTTTTTAGATATTCCAGTGAATAACATCGTGGTATTTTTTGTTAAGAGGAGATATTTGTTATAATCTAATATTCAGAATTAATTAAATTGATGATAGCAAATCAGAGTTCATTGCTAACACAGTCTCATAAATAAATCTCTGCTGTTTGTCTGATATTGTTAGTGGGAGAAGAAAGGATCAGACATCTGGCTCTGGTTCTTATGCTGGGTTGAAGAACTGATGTTTCTGAACTTCTGTTTCTCAGGACAAACAGGGCATGGTTTGCAGATCAGCCAGGTTGAAAAAGGAGATAGACACAAAGCAACCATGCTCTCACAACATCCCGTAGGATTTCCTGAGTAAATACATCTGTAATTACTTTGGGCAGACAATTTGTAGCCCCAAAACGCCTGGGAAGCAAAGAAAAGTTTCCTGAATCTGTCCAGTGACTCCTGAAACATGTTTTGATTGTGAATGCTCAGCAAGTGATCTAAGTGACACAAAGTTATTCTAAGCAGGAGCAAATGTTGCAAGCACCACGTGGGATAACCACACCTAAGTGGTTTGTGACAACCTGCAAAATACACAAAAATAAGCAGTTTCAGAAACTGCAACCCTAACTTGAGACATCTGAGATTTTTTTTGTTGTTGTTAATTTGTTTTTGTGAGTTTTGAGGGGTTTTTTTGTGTAGAGAGCCTGTTCACATTTGTTAATCATATTAAAAAGATGTACCCACAGATGAACGAAGGGATTAAATCAAATAGCTTGTATTTAATAAAGGATATATCATTGTTATCTGCACTAGCAGTCCAGGTATGCTTAGAAGACAACAAGTCCCTTCCCTTCGTAATGCTTTGAAAAAAACCCTCAGATTAATGACATTTGCATCAATGACATCAGAGCAACATTTGCTCTGATGATTGGTTTAAATAGAGTGGCAATCACTTAATGCCCTAGTTCCACATGCAGCAACATACCCACCCCTTTTAGCTGGTCTTAAGCAACATTCTCACTTACATCCAGCAAGGTAAGAGATGGTTATGCAGGTCTTTTTGTAGTCCAAAACCTAAATGTATAAGAAGTTTTGTGGTTTTCTTCATTCTTTCATTATGAAATTAAACAACCAATCTCTTACTGTCACCTCCCCTGATTTGGGGCTCTGAGACACAAACAGCTTGGCATTAAAGTGCTTTTCAACTTTCTGTATGGATATCACTCAAATTTCATTGATTCAATGTTCGTGTTATTGTAGCTTTCCTTTCCCTGGCTCTTTTGGGACATGTAAATGTTTAAAATATTCATTAGCTGAAGTGCTTACCATCCCTGCCTTAAGCAGAACTTAAGAAGGATTCTTTCTGTGCAACTCTGTAGTTCTGGGATTACTTTCGGGTGTTGACACCTCTGCATAAAACTTTGTTGTCCATGTAGTGGTACTAACTCTTTTTCATCAATTAATACATGGTTTTCTTAATAATACATCATCTAAATATGCTACCTAATTTGTTATGTTAGTTTCAGATTTCTAAGAGAGCATTTTCCATTCAATTTTAGATCTTCATTTTCTTCCTTTCTCTTCTTTGAAGCTAGTTCACTTTTCAGGATGTTATGACTTTAAAGTTCATTCAACAAAACAGATGTTGTGTAGGTGCTGCTGGTAGGTAGGTGGTGCAGAGTTGGAAGTTCAAGGCTCTGAAGTGTGTTTCCATGCTCATAAAGTTATTTGTATCAATAACAAAAAGTTCTAAAGATGAGTAAATAAGAATGTTATTTACTGGAAAGCTGTCTAAGCCTCAAGGATGCTGCTTTTGCTTACCAGGGGTAGAACAGATTAATTAATTTAGTATTTTGAAAAATATTCAGTTTTCATGGTCATGTAATCAGCTGAACTCTTAACTTTAAAAAAAAAAAAAATGGTGTTTTCCCTTCAACAGCACCTCTTAGAACTGATACTAAACCAGTGGCAATGGGGTCCACATGGCTTTCAAATACATCCCACCTCCAATCATCAGTCTTAGACTGGTTTCTCTGCTGTTTCTACTTTTTTCTTCCTATCTGAAAAGGATACTATTTTATCCTGAGCACAAGAAAGATCAGATCCTGGTATACTCAAATGAGTCTAGTATCCAGACTCTAATAGTGGGTTTAGGATGATTATACCTTAATACAGCTCTGTGAAAAAAATCTGGAGAGCTATTTCAAACTACTTTATGCTCCATATAGTTATTCACTCCATGGTATATATCAGATTTTTTCCCAGCACAAAATATATATAAGACTACTTGAATTAAAATTTAATTTCAAAAGGCTATCATAAAAATTAGTATTTTACACTACCCTGTTCTCTCTAATTGCCCACTTAATCACATTATTTTTTTTCCCATGACCAAAGTCAGAATTTGGATAGTGATGAAGCACTGCACATTTTCAGTATTTCTGAAGATGTTTTGAACTGTTGGCTTTTCCTCCGCTGCTGTAAAACAAGCATCTAATACACTGCTTTATTTTCTTTCAAAAAATTATTTACACTTTTGCTGCCATAGCTAAAATCACCTCTAGTTGTCAGCCTGGGGAGCAAGCAAGAGAGTCTCTGCACTACACAGAACTTTGCAGTGGAAATACCAATGCTCTTCATGTTCAAATTTGTCCTTATATAATCAGCTTTTGTGTTGCTGGAAAATTCTTTATGCATGGGTGGGGCAAATCATCTGCTTATATGAGTATAGTACACGTGGCATTCCGTAGAAAAATGCACATTGATTCCAGTGGTACAAGCTCAACCTTACAAATTGTCTTATTTGTTGAGCTAGTTACTATCCTAGAAAAAAAAAATTAGTATATGCTCAGGCTCTTTTCCTGCTTGTTTTACTTGTATGTTATGCAAATATTGAACCAAAAGTAACCACAACGTTTTCTTCTACAAAACATAATTTTTGCTATTTCTATCCCGTAACTCTACACAACCACCTTCCTTGTGTGTGCTGTCACCTTTTTCAGGGACCTCATCAGAACACAGCAATATTGATTCAACACTCAAAAACGTTTTGCAGCAAGCTGAGCTTTCTGTTGGTTTGTCAAAGGCTTTTTTAACCCCCACCCCCAGTAGTGACAGCAACTAGATTGTCACTTAGGGAGAAAACTTGCAAAGCAAAATCATGTTTGTGCTCTTTTAGCCTTAAAAAAAGGGATAAAAAACCCAAACAACCTAAACAAAACCCCACAGTCCAAAAGACCACAAAACACACACACAAAAACGGAGGAGGAGAAAAGACCACTTTCTTACACTGCTCAGTATACAGCATCCTTATAGCTGGAGATCCTAATCGTGCTAAGAGAAATAAAATATAGAAATAAAGAGAATGGAAAACATTAGGATGCAGGACATTGCCTAGTACTTTGCCTCACTCTGTACTATGTGACAGGAATTGCCAGCAGGCTGCTCAGGCTCACAGTGGAAAAGTACTGTCTGCTTCAGCCAACGAAAGCAGGATTCCCCTGCCCTGTGAGGCTCTCAGGGTTGTCATCTGGCACTTACCTAATGTTTAGGATTTGCTTTGCAACTCCTGTTTGGTTTGTAGCATATATATGTGCAGGGGAAGGAAAAGGGAACTGTTTGTCTCTTAGTGCAAATTCACATCAGTGAGTTAAAAACTTCCTGTGGGCTTCACCAAACATGCCTAACCTGTCATGGAAGAACACTTCCTTGGCATTTGAAAGCCTTTAAAGAGAGAAAGATGATGATCCACATTCCTATTTTGTGCAGTGAGTTGACAATACAGAGATGAAAAAAAAAAAAAAAAGATGGGTTTAGGGTGCACTGAGCACATTTTAACACAGGTTTCCTTCACGGAATTTCGTAGTGCAGTCTTAGGATGCTTGGGCCAGGTGTGTTGCTGAGGTGCACATGAAGGATTTAGATTCCTGCCAACTACAGAAATCCATCATTCATGTGGATACTGGAAATAGTTGAAATTTGTCAGGTTACTAAAAAACAACCCAGACAAATCCCATCGGAGTTCTCTATTGTCTAAGCCCAGTCAGTGCCTATCCCTGCACCCAAGGAGTAGAGATGGATGGTGCCGTAGGTCAGCCAATTTCTCCTTAATTACAGTAACTCAAGAAGGACTCAGAATGTTGAATGTTGGACAACACTATGTAACAGTTGTTCAAATTTGTATTCATAGTGCTTAGAAGTATCCACATAAAAATTAAATCATAGAATAAAGTAGCAAGTGCAACAATGCCAGTTTATGTTTATATATATACATTTATATATATGAAATATAATATTTTAAATACTTAATTCTTAAACTGCAAATAAAGATTTTTACAATGCCCAACCTAGAACTTTGTGCTGCACTGCAGCCAAAATGTGTGTGCATTGGGTACTTGTCTGCACTGGAGAGGAGGATGGAAGAGAAGAGCACATGCCCCCATTTGTCCTCTACTAATCTTCACATTTCTGTGTTGAACTGCAATGTGATAAAGTACAGTATAATGGCCATAACACTACCTATCTGTCTAAGATAGGTGATTTTTTGCAATGTGCTCTGAAATTGGAAAAATGTGGGAGGCTCAAGTTTACTGGTATCATTTAACACATCCAAAAGTTTATAGGCAAAGAGTATCATCTCCTACTAAAGCATTCCTTCACACAGTTTCAATATTGATACAATTATAATTTAAATACTCTTATAATTTAAATACACAAATCATTTATATTGATATGCTGAATAATATTAATTCTCCTAAAAAAGCATTCAAAGTCTTAATTGTATGTGCCTGTCACAAGACTAACAGGTGACAAGAGTTTTCCATCACTACATGTCTAAAGCAGTCAAGCGATTCCCAACCCTCTGCCTTTAAATGGTATGATTGTAATTTCCTCTCTTTGCACTGCCCTTGCTGACCTGCATCTCTGTTCTGCAACATCCATATTAGACATGTTCTCCATTTAAAGATCAAGTATATAAACACACATCTCTGTGTTATTTTTACAGTGTACTGCTTAGACTGTTGCTGTGTACTGTTTGAAATATAAAAGTCCTACAGGTAATTCTTAAAGACCCTTATAATGCAGTAAATCCTTTAGTTACTTGAAGTCAGTTGACAGGTGTTTTAAGGCTGCTCACTGTTATGTACTTGACAAATACATACTGGATACTGTATTCACAGAGTGAAGTTGATATTATCATTCATTATTTTCTTACTTTACAAAGACACACTGAAACCAGACTTCTCTCTCTCATGGGAAAAAAAAAAAAAGTAATTTGTACTATTTTCTGGGAAAGGCAGGATTAATGACATCAAATACTTAGCTACTTTTCTGCTCAGAGTCTTTAATTCTATGTAAGATAATTTACACAGTGAGAAACAACTTCTAAAGACTCTGGAACAGAAGTGGCCATTTTACTCACTAGCAAATGCCTATTTCTGAAACTTGCCTCTTGAAGGGGAACTAGATATGCTAATTTTTAGATATCTCACATTTGAAACTGGGTGTTAACTACTCAAAATCATTGGCTGTCCTATTTTTTTCTAGTGTGCTGAGAGTCCTTCGAGTCAGAAAAAAAATACACAAATAAATACCACATTTTTACAGGTATACAAGGATTTATAGGAAGAATAAACTCCTTATGACTCCAGTAGAACAGTGCATGTACATTATTATGCACATGTGTGCATTATTATAAGGTACTAAAACAAAAAAGGAAAGATAAATAACACTGTAAAACCCCCTTACATTTAAAATAAATGTGGTCTTTAGATGCTCTAAAACAGCGGGTTTTGGCACAAAATTAGAAAAAAAATCCCACCACCTTGACCTGACCCTGTATTTACTTAAGTTCTGTAGCTGAAGGAAACTTGGGTTGACATCAAAACAGTATTTATTAGAGCAGAATTACCAAATTAATATTTAATAATTCTGAATTTGCTGTTGCTCATGAGGAAAATGCCACAAAGAAGTCCAGCTTCAGTGAACAGAAGCCTTCAGTCAGGCCTGATTTTATTTCCCTGTGCACAGGGATGTGGCAGTTGCTCGTCAGCATGGCAGAGCCCTGTATGATTCAGCAGATTTCTTCCTGAGGGAACGGCTGACAAAGGCTGGATGAATAGAGGCATTTTCACAACCACTGGCAGAAAGCTGCAGAAATCTTGGCTGAACTCTCTAGGGCTGGCAATGGCCATTAATCTCTCACTTACATGAGAACTAAAACTCTATTAATGAGTGCTTTTCACACACACACACACACAGAGTAGCACTTCCAAGAACTTTTGGCATTAGAACTTCTGTGATCTTTTATGAGGGGTAAAAAATATCCCATCAATCAAGGCCTCAGGTTATTTCTCTGACATTTTGGCCCTAATTTTTTTAAGTGTAGTGACAGATCTTTTATCACTATACCACTAAGATGTAAGCATACTGCTGCAGGTCTGTATTGCTACATCTCTTTCACCCCTTCAACTGCAAGCCTTGAATGACCCCAAAGCCTTATGGAGACTGAGACTCAGGGGTGCTGAGCAGCTTCCCTCTCCCTGTCCTGCTCCTCCATCCCCGTGAACCAGACACAGTGTCATGCTGAGGTTCAGCACTTCCCGGTTTGAATTCCCCGCAGCAAAGCTGGATGCGGTTTTTAACACTCTACCTCTGGATTTGCAGGAGAGCTGCTCCCTCTGCTGAGTTTTCTGTGGATCGCCACCGGCATCTGATGTCCTTCCTTACCATGCTTGGCCCCAGCCCCGACTGGAACGTGGGGCTCTCTGCTGAAGATCTCTGCACCAAGGACTGTGGCTGGGTCCAGAAAGTCGTTCAGGATTTAATCCCCTGGGATGCTGGCACGGACAGTGGCGTTACCTATGAGGTATAGGGACTATTTGTAATATATTCAAATATATTACCTTAAAGCATTAAAGAATGAAAGCTATTTGATCCATGGTAATGTCCTATGTGACTTTATACTACTCCAGCAAAAATTTTTCTTATAATGAATTAGAAGTCATTTAAACAGATGTTAGCTACAGTAACTGTTGGTCATTTTGTCTTAAGTCTCCTTAAGCATTATTATTAATGGGATAATATTAAATTCACCTGGGATGTTATTACCACAGAGTCACGAATGAGTTAGTTTAAAAGCAAGCACTGTGAGTCATCTGGTCCCACCTCCCTATTTTAAGCAGGGTCATCCCAGAGCACATTGCACGGCATTGTGTATGGTTCTTCAGCATCTCCAGTGAGGGAGACTCCACCCCTCCCTGGGCAGATCATCCTCAGCTAAAGTCCAGTCAACTTATGTCAAGTGAATTGAACAGGTTGGGTGTCTATACGTGACAGGTACCTACATTGTGTGTGTCTATGCAGGCAGCACAGATAGCTGAAGTGAGACCAGACTGGTCACATCCTCAAATAGGACACATATTCCCATGCCAGATGACAAGATGTGGTTGATTTTATCTTTCAGACCCGGTCTCTTTAGAACCTGAGGAATTTCTCCAGTTATAATACAGCTCTGGGGACATACTGAATAATTTATTTTTTTTATTAATGTAGTTATTTAACCAGACAACAAGGCATGCAGCTTATTGTTAACCCAATTTCAGGCCTAAATCCTGAAGTATTAGAGAAGTACTTCCTGACAAAGCAAAACAAAAAGCAACAACAAAAAAAACCAAACAAAAACCCAAACAAACAAACAACAAAAACCCCCTGACTATTAAGTACGAATGTACCAAGTTCATTTTACTCAGGAATTTTACAATTTAGCATCCCAGAGACATCTTTATTTCTGCAGATTAATTGTATTATTAATTATTAATATTTTTTCACATTTTTTTCTTTTTCATTGCAGTCTCCTAACAAACCTACAGTGCCTCAAGAGAAGATCAGACCACTTACAAGCTTAGATCATCCCCAAAGTCCATTTTATGATCCAGAAGGAGGATCTATCAAGCTGGTAGCCAGAGTTGTCATCGAGAGAATTGCACGCAAGGTATAACACACATGTAAAATTCTCAAGTGAGTGCAAAAAAACACTCCATAAACCAGAAAATTAATCTTTCCTCCCCCTCCTACACAAATGTACACTCTTTACCCTATTCACAACAAAGCTACTGGCAGAAAAAACCTACAGCTCTCTTAAGGTGTTAGTTCTACTTCTGGTAATTATTGCATCTGCTTAATTGGGGATTTTCTTTAAATATGCTTAGGAATTTGAAGAGAAAAAGGTGCTGCAGATGCAGTAATGCCTCACACTATACTGGTTTAGCCCTGCCTCTGCATTCATGTATGAGTTTCCTGTACTCAATCTCCACAATAATGTTTTTGCAGGGGGAGCAATGCAATATCGTTCCTGATAACATAGATGATATTGTGGCAGATCTGGCACCAGAGGAAAAAGAAGAAGGTACATTTTAAATTAGTTCATGCAGTACTAATTTATATTTTGTTTCATTCTCCCCTATCATTTGTAGATAAGGAACAAAACTGACTCAGGAGTAAAAATTCCACTCGGTGTCAAACAGTGATTTAGGTTTTCATCTCTTCTGCTGTCTACTATTAGCCTTCCCTTATAAAGAAAAGGAATTGCATATATACCTAGAAGATGACAATCACAATACAGGTGATAAAAGAGAGAAGCCTTTTGGGATTCAGATAAAAATTATTTTTTTAAAATGAAAGCTGGCAATTGGTAATTCTTGTTTCTTCTGGGCTAAAATCGAGAGGATAGAATGCAGAAGGAAAGAACGTATCCTATTAGAATCCAAAGTAATCATCAGCCAAGTAAAGGGGAGAAAATGGAAGACTATTTTTAACATCCAATGACTTTCCTTACTTTTTAGATGATACTCCTGAGACCTGCATATATTCAAACTGGTCCCCCTGGTCAGCCTGCAGCTCTTCTACCTGCGAAAAGGGGAAGAGGATGAGGCAGAGAATGCTTAAAGCTCAGCTGGACCTCAGTGTGCCCTGCCCAGATACCCAAGATTTTCAGCCATGCATGGGTCCAGGCTGCAGTGATGAAGGTAATCAGGAGTGAAATGTGGAGGAGAAGAACACCTTGTAGGGTTTTCTCTTCCTTTAAATTTCTTAAGGCTGTTGGTTGCTGTAGTATGGCTTCAGTTATGGCAAACAGAGGGATAGCTGCTGAAGAACACTAATTGAAGCTGTCTGTAGTTAATTCTGCATTTCAGCTGAGTCAGTGCGTGAAGAACACAAAAGTATAAAGGAAAGGAGTAAAGGAAGCAATAGGGGAAAGGACAATGTGAAAGGCAGCATCAAAGTGAATGCTGCACAGAAATGGGCAGCTACAGATTTATCAGCAATTTTGCCAGTACTTGCAATTGAAATGGTTCTCCGTATTTTAGATGGTTCCACTTGCATGATGTCTGACTGGATTACATGGTCCCCCTGTAGTGTTTCCTGTGGAATGGGAACAAGATCTAGGGAGAGATATGTAAAACAGTTCCCTGAGGATGGCTCCATGTGCAAAGTGCCTACTGAAGAGACCGAGAAGTGTATTGTAAATGAGGAGTGCAGTAAGTACTTAATTTAACTTGATAAAATCCAGCCTGTAATACGAGCACTGCCCAAACCATTTTTTATATGAGCCCTACTTATGAACAATTTCCTCTGTCCACTCTGAATAGCTCCCAGCAGCTGCCTTGTCACTGAATGGGGTGAGTGGGATGAATGCAGTGCTAGCTGTGGCACAGGGATGAAGAGACGGCACAGAATGATCAAGATGACTCCTGCTGATGGATCCATGTGCAAGGCAGAAACTACAGAGGCAGAGAAATGCATGATGCCTGAATGCCGTAAGTGTCTGGGAATCTATCTCCTCTGCTACAGAGGCATCATCTGACACATTGTTCCAGCACAAAAAGAACACAGCTAAACTAGAAGCAATGTTGCTTTTACTTATTCTCCTTAAAATTAGGTTTCTTAGGGAATGTGCATTAAGCACTGCATTCACTATAAGGATGAGAGCATGAGTAAAAAAAACTGGTATCTTATTACTGTGTGACCCACATAGTGGTGTGTATACCAGCAAGCCATACCTAAACAACTCTGAAGTTATGGAATATGAGGCATATTTAGTCATAAGGCTAGAATAAAACAAATAAAACCGTGCCCTCTCCCTTGAGCCCATGGACAATTCAGAAACCGAGGTGCTCCTTCTATGCAGTCAGCTGTTCCTATTAATATTGGGTTTAATTTCTTAAGAAACATTGAGATTTTCATCAAAACAGAGATAAGTTTAAAAATTATTTTGGTAGATAAAATATGGAAGTTTCACATTTTATACTAAGTTAATTTGACTTCCAGTTCTGTCCACTGTAACAATCCAGGATTTTTTTACAGGAGTTATGATTGAAACACAGCTTCTTAAAGTGTTTATTCCTCGGATGCGCTGGGGCTCTGCAGATAGGAAAAAGCTACAGAAAAAGATAGCAAAGAAAAGATATTAAAATCATGCAAACCTTTCCATTTAATATACCACTTTCTGAGCTTCTTCAGCAATATCACTTAGCTTGTGACAAGAAAGTATAATTGGCTGATGACAGATAAAACTCAGTACCTTTCCCACCTGTATTATTTTCAAAACTTACACCTTTGTAATTTTTTATAACAAGAATTCATTACCTTTTTATTTTCATGTCAGATACCATCCCCTGTCTACTCTCTCCTTGGTCTGAGTGGAGTGACTGCAGTGTAACGTGTGGGAAGGGAATGCGAACCCGGCAAAGGATGCTGAAATCTGCTGCTGAGCTTGGAGACTGCAATGAGGAGCTGGAACAAGCAGAAAAATGCATGCTGCCTGAATGCCGTGAGTCTGGGAAATCCCCTGGAAAGAGGAGAACAGTTACAAGTGTAACAGTCTGTGGGGCAAAACTCCATCACCATTTAAGCATCATTTCTTAGATGGGAGGGATAGCAATTGTGCATTGTTTAAAAAATTATTATTGTTATTATACACCTTCAGCAATTGAGGGCTGGAACGTGATCAGGTCTTAAATTCAGCTTGTCTTAACCCTATGCTGGTGATCAATATTGGTCAATACAGAATGCAGAGGGAAAGAAGGTATCCTATTAGAAACTGGTCCCCCTGGTCAGCCTGCAGCTCTTCTACCTGCGAAAAGGGGAAGAGGATGAGGCAGAGAATGCTTAAAGCTCAGCTGGACCTCAGTGTGCCCTGACAAGACACCCAAGATTTTCAGACTAGAAAACCTGTTTGGATTAGATCCAGTCAGAGTTGCTCAAGGCTATGCTCAGTGAAGTTTTATTACCTCCAAATATAGCAATACCACTGCCTCTCTGGGCTCCTCTTGCAGTGTCTAACCACCATCACAGTGAAAAATGTACCATGTTCTGTGCCTGTTGCCTCTCATCCTTCTGTTATGTACCTCTGAGAAGATCCTGTCTTGGTTTTGCCTATACCCTCCCCCTCTGTAGTAGGAGACAGCACTAAGATCTTCCTCATTTTTTTCTACTTCATGTGCCCTGTGCTTCCACCTGTGTCCTGCCTGTCTTTGTGGTCATCCTCTGGTATGTCCATGCCTCTTTTCTACTGGGGAGCCAAGAAATGGACACAGCACTCCAGAAGTGGAGTACAGTGGGTGTACAGCTCTCCTTATTTAACTCACTTCAGGCAACTGTTTGTGAGCTTCCCAATAGTAAATAAGACAGAATTATAAAACTTTTTTTTTTTTTTTTGGCTCGAAGGCAGAATGTGTTCTTGGAAGGAAGGAAAGAAGAGTTAAAATCACCTGTGGGATTGATTCTTTTAGCTCATACAAAGAGCACAAAAGAGGCTTTCTCTATCTTTGATAACATCAGTGAACATTGACACACTTTGCAACCTGCAATATCATATAAGCCAGTGGATGGTGTGGAGACAGCTGCAATGACTTTTTTTTAACTTACTCCATTAAAACCCCATACTTGTTGGGCAGTGCAAATTTCTAGTTGCTTTTCAGTATTTGTGAAGGGTGATAGCCTAAGGTGCCACTGAATGAATGAGATATGATTGCTTTTAGCATCCTGTTGCCAACTGGTTTATGAGGTTTTATCACAAATCACATAATTTTCCACAGAAAGTGTTGGTTAAAAAGGCTTTTACACTGTAATTGCTCATTCAGCTTTTCTTAAATGACGTGAAATATCATTTTGATTATTATTCACTGGGGCCGTAAGCATTAAGCAGTGCTGAAAGATGAGAACTTTAAAGATATAATGGTATCAGTGAATATGGCTTATTGCATAACACTGCCAGAAAGCAAGGCTTAGATCTCAGGGGTAGCAAATTCTTTTTAAATATAACTCAATTTTCAACAGCTTTTCATTACAAAACAGACACATGGGTGGGAAAATTGAAGAAGGCGCAGGAGAATTATTTATATGTTCATTGTAATTTTAGTGATCTGCCAGCACCACTCTTGAAGAAGAAATTGAAGACAGTGTCAAATAATACTTCTGCTAGGAATGGACTCGGGAAATTTTGATGTGCAGCCTCAAAATATTTGCTGAGAAGACTGGAGTCAGTCTGAGGTTGTGTTCACGTGATTAGGGTGTAAAAACTCATTAGGCACATCTTGCTTCTTGACCTTACGTTTAGATTTCATGGATTTTGTGTCACGTTTCTTGTTCCTTGCAGCCATCGACTGTGAACTAACGGAGTGGTCCCAGTGGTCCGAATGCAATACCTCGTGTGGAAAGGGCCATATGATCAGGACAAGGATGATTAAAATAGAGCCCCAGTTTGGAGGAACAGCATGCCCAGAAACTGTGCAGCGTTCGAAATGTCGAGTGAGGAAATGCCTGCGAGGCCCGGGCGTGGAAAAAAGGCGCTGGAAAGAGGCCCGGGAGAAAAGGAGAAGCGAACAGGCAAAAAAGAATATAGATAGCGAGCAATACCCAGGTGAGTGTGAAACCATTCCTGGAATGCTCATGGCTACTTGTCTTTTCTGCACAACAGGAGTTACAGGGCTGCAAGAACAACTCCAGCATTTCAGTCTATGGAAAGTTTTAGCAATAAAATAGAGCACGGCCCCTTTCAGTGTTTGCCTGTCCCCAAAAACCTGGGCAATAATATCAAAGTGTGGCCTGAGCTGGAGAAAGGCTCAGGTGTGTCCATGTCCCACCACTGGAAATATTTTAGCTACTCCACACAACAGTATGGAATGTGAAAAAACCCTGAAATTTTAGACCTGGCAAAGGACTGATTGCAGTTTCTGCAGATCTGGGTGATAATCTTTACATCCAGTTGCCTTTGAACTTCTGAAATATTTGTTCCTGGATCCAGTGCTGAATTTCAAAACTGAATTAATTTCCATCTCAGTAATCTGATTCAGACTCAGTCTGCTCAGAGAGATCTGTTAGTGCTGCTTTTTCAATAGGGGACAATATTATCAAGTACTGATTCCTCAAATGAACAAAACATAATACCCTGGGCTGTAGTTTACATTATGTAGACAGGAATTACTGCTAAGTTGTGGTTCATGCTTGTCTGACATTTAACAATTTGTTAGTATGTCTTTTGACCCCTGGTGGTCTAGCGGTTAAGATGCGGCACTTTCATCGCCGTGGTCGCAGGTTCAATTCCCGGTCCTGCTTCAGGGACAATCCCCCGGGTAGATGGAGCTCGTCAGCCCCTAAGGCCAT